>NESQ01000006.1:0-566389 GCA_003070745.1 Tuber borchii | reverse complement strand
CTGTAAGTAAATGACCCTACAACGTCCTATTCTAACCGAAAGTAGGAAATTTCGGATAAAGAAGGACCAGACGAAGCTTCTTAACACAGAAATTCTTTTTCCGCAATCCTATTAATTGTGCTAAATATTTACTTGGTCAAAGATGTTTTGCTCAAGATTTAGTTTACGCCCCTATGAAGGAATGGAATAGCGAAGAACCACCTCAGAGAGTATATTCGAAAATGCATACCGCTGATTGGTAGTAGGAGACACAGGTAGGTTCAAATACAACATTCCACGGCGCTTCTATATCGTTTACTAGAACACAAAATTAACAGCCAGCAAAGGATGAATTACCGGATGGAGCAACATCGTACCAATCATATGTTCCTCAGACGTTACTTGTTTGACCAATTTCGAGGGAGATAAGAAAGCCTGGCCAATCTACATGACAATTGAAAATATCCTATCGAGTACACGGAATAAACCCTCGAAACATGCAACCATTCTTTTGGCGCTTTGGCCCGTCCCCCAAATATGCTGGGCGTAGCAGCAAGAGATGCACGGCAAAGGCAGGTCAACAATGAGATTCTTTGTGATTTGATGGAAGCGATCTTTACGCCAATTGTTGCACTAGGGAACTCCGGACTTGAGGTTGAATGCGCCGATGGAAAGTCCAATTGTGTTTCTTACGCCTCTCGGCGTGGATTGCAGATCACTTGGAAAATGTAACATTGCACGGTATTCAACAAAATCAGTGCGCTGTCTGTGACGTTCAACCGGAACAGTTAGGGTCTCATTTGAGACGTTCTGCAACCAGACGAGATTATAGGAAATCCCAACATCTCTTTAACAAATACTGTGAAAACGACCAGCAGGCCAAGCAACAACTAACAGATTGTGGGTTCAAATTGCTTCCTAGCGTCTTTTGGGGGCTTCCAAACGTTCAGCAATCCGACCTGCCAAACCAGATATTCTCCATGTCGTGTACCTGGGAATATTCGAAACACACCTTATGAAATGGGTTATCGGATTTCTAAAGAAATACAAATGGCTACAAGCATTCGATGCTATCTGGAATAGTTTAGATGTTTATCCTGGATATTCCGCGCTGAACAAACAGTACAGTCGGATCTCTCAGTGGACTGGAAAAGAGATAAAAAATCTGGTTAAAGTGATACTACCATGTTTTGCAGCCTCCCTACGTCATCCAAGTGCTGCAGAACGTCCCATATTCACCAAAGCTCTAACCTATGTCCAGTCGATTGTCGACTTTGCTCTAATGTCACAATATACAAGCCATACCGATGAGACAATTCAATACCTCGAACAGTTCCTTAAGGCTTTTCATGATTACAAAGTCGTTTTTAAGGAGTACCGAAAGGATAAGTCCACTGCCAGAAAAGTGAGAGAGGTCACAGCTAGAATTTGAGGTGAGCATAGTGAAGTACTTAATCAACACCGCCTTTTGGGAGCTACATTTGCCAAAAGACGTCATATTGCGGACGAGCAATGTCACAATTTAGATGGAATTGTTGCAGATATATATGATTAGGATGTAGACTTTAACTTTGTTAAGATACATCTGCCAGTGTTGAGTTACTTCGGGGACCATATACGGCGCTTTGGGAACATTCAAATGTATTCTACCGAGTCGGGTGAAACAAGTCACAAAATAATGATCAAGAGGGCTATCAGCGGTCAAATAAAAACGATGCAAGCCAACAAATACTACAATCATATTCTAGACTTGACAGCTTCAAAATTCATGAAATGAATATCCAAGCAGATCTATCGCGTCCAATTCGAGATGAAGTATGCGACAAACAGCACAAACGGCAAGTTGGTTCAGTAACTAAACAACCAATGGGTTTCACACCAACCCTGGAAACCATTTCCCAGCTCTACCAGAGTTTGAGAAATTTTCCAGATCTTTTAATCGATTATTATTGATGGAAGTCATCTGTGAGCCAACATTTTGATGCGGATTCAGTTAAACAGTTTCCAGTTGAGATATGTCGGCTTTTACGTGTCCCGGTAGAGAACTTTCAGGATGAGAGAGAGGTCACTTGGTACCTTCTTCGGTGTACCAGAACCCAGCGTTGGAGGTCAACAGGGCAGAGCATGAATGATTGGGTATGGGTAGATTAAGGTAATAGAAGTATTTATGGAGCACTAAAAGGCTGTTATCCAGCCCGGTTGGTTTCGATAATGAAAGTTCGAGACCCAAGAATGGGTTTAGTAAATAGACTGGTATTAGTAGATAGACTATATGTTGAGAACTCGGGGAAGCTCAGCAATATCACGGGACTTGTTACAGTTACTTTGGGGACAGTGAAAGGCACAAATGGAACAACTGAGATAGTCGTTAGTATCAAACGGATCATGGGCATGGCGCATTTGGTGCCCGACACTAGTGGTACAGATAACCACCGCTGGTATGTAAATAGTAGGATTGATTTAAAAACATTTAATAGAATTTATTGAAAACTTTACAGTAGAAAGAAAGAAACAAAAAATGGTATGAAGGGGACGTGTAGCGGTGCATTTTGTGACACCTAGCATATCGATAGTGAACTAACCGAGGCGACAAATAGGAGTTGTACAGAAAGGCAAAGCGAATCATGAATGTCAGGAGAAGGATGAGAGGAGGCACAAAAGATACGGGCTTCAGTGAAATAAAACAGATTTGGCACGCATACTTTGGAAACAGAAGGGTATGTGCCAGTGGGGCTGGTACAGGGGTAGAGAGTAGATGTTATGACCTGAAGAACGTCCCCCAGGGGAAGAAATCCATAATGGAGAAATCAAGGGAAGAGAGAGAGAGCAAAGTGCGATATGGGACGCTGAGAGAGATGAGGTTGTTCCAGACACGCACCAGGGGTAGAGAGTGCATGTTATGACTTGAAGAACGTCCCCAGGGGGACGAATTCCATAATGGAGAAATCAAGGGGAAGGGAGAGCGCTAAGGGCGCGATGGGACGCTGAGACAGGCAAGGCTGTTCTGGACGTGCACAGGTACAAAGCGGACACACAACAGCCAAAATGGGCTGGATGGAAATACAAAAAAAAACAGGGGTCAGTTAAGCGAGATCTCCTCGCTAGTAGAGCAAGCTATGGGCCACCTGCAAAAGAGGACGATAAATGGCGCCGAAGCCATGTATTGGGCTTTTAGAAGGCCTGTTGGGTCTTTAGGAAAGGCAGTAAATGAATAAGGGACAGGAGGGACCGGGGGAGGTGGTATTACTAGCAGATACAGGGAGATATGTAGGTAATACATGAGTGAGAATTTTTTTTGCTGATGTTTCAGGCCTTGTCTTTGGTTCAAAGATGTTTACCAACCAGTCCAATGTGATCTCTGTTGCGGTGTATCCAGCTTTTGAGTGGGTAAAGTAGGCATCCGTATTCTTCTCATAGTTGATATTACTATGTTGTCCCATGAGATGGGCATTCAAGGTGTAAATAATAAGAGGTGGAATTGACTTTCCACTGCTAGAAATGGCTTCTACAACTGTGACTCAAGACCGTTTTCCATCCTGTATGATCCTTGGATTCTTCCTACCTGTATGGTGTAAGATTGTCCCACCACCTCCCAGCCATATTGCAAATCCTTTCTCATCGGTATTCTAAGTGTTTTCCGGCTTAACATGATATTTGCAGCGTATATTGTAGTAGTGATTAAGGTGTTCCTTGAAGATTTCTGGATTAGTCGCAAGGGATCGCTGCTTATCCAAGATATTTCCAACCTTGGATTGAATCTCTGGATGTCTTGTAATGAATTGATTGACCCAATGCTTCCCAATTTCTCCTGTTTTACTTTTCATCTTCTGCAACTAACATACCATATCCAAAACATGTCTCCGGCAGAGTGGGATCCATCAGCAAAAAAAAAATCTGTCTTTTGTGCTCCACGGTGAGCCATGTCGTTGAGTTTTACGTTTTGGCTAATCGCGAGTGACCCCAGTTAATCATGATGCTTCCGATTGTGTCCCCTAATGATCAGATACAAATCTTAATTTTAGCAAAATATGAGCTATTTTTATCAATATCTCATAGACATTTTTCATTACAAAGTTGTATGTTATGAACTCAAATTTCTCAACTTCAGTATGTAAAAAGTCTGTGAGTTCTTAATAAAAATTGCTCATATTTTGCAGAAAACAGAACTAATATCATCTCCTTTAGTTAAACTAACGGGATTTTTAATATCGCGATCATCGGACTCACGATGCGCCTAAACGTAAAACTCAACGACATGAGGCACAGGGGGCAGGCTGTTTTTTTGCTGATGTCCCTCTATCATCATTGTCTTTGATCCTATTGATAATAATACTCTCTTCAATCTTGGTAAGTAGTTGCTGCTGCTCATGAGCCTCTGGGGCAGCTGTAGTCTTGTGTCGAAGGTGGTTTTGCAAGGTGGTGTTAGAAAGGCTAAAGAGTGTGGCAATTTTGCGTACTGAGAGCTCAGGATGGTCAATTCTGTCCTGCAAAGCAGCTTGAATGATGCTCTCCTTATCAGCTTTCTTGCAAGCCATCAATGATCAGATTTGAATAACTTGTTGTTGAAAATTCCTATGTTGTAGAAGTATTGTATGGTGACTGAAATCTTTGAGGAAAATAAACAAGATAGAACACAATAGCCTGCCTTAAATACTTGCTACCTTGACCTGATATTTTTCCTACATTAATTTGAGACCTATAGCCTAAGTGCTGGGTATTAATCCTTCCGAATTTCCCAACCCTGAGCTCCAATATCAAGCATTTGTACCAGAGTGATATATGATGATTATGAGATGTCAAAGGTTTATTTTTAGATATTTTTGATTAATACTTTACAGTTACAAGTACTAGGTCTATAGCTTTTATTATATGAAATATTGGGTCCTAAGAGCAAAGGTTGAGTTGGTGGTGGCAATTTTTAATGTTTTTACAAGCATGCTGAAACTGACCCATTACTAGGGGTTGACCCATAACTAGATACAATACGTTACTGTGTAGTGTTAGCACAACCAATTGAAGTGGCAACAAAAAGAGAAGAGATAGCGAGTACTTACCCTACCCCCGCATATTTATAGATATCATAGACCAAGACAGTTCTCGTTTTGTATGAATTTTGAACTTGGACATTTGCCGGCATTTTGTAAAGAGAGGCACTATGCCCCCGCTATTAACCCAAGAGGCAACCCACTCTAGAGTCATTCCTCCATGATATTACTAATAGACTGCGAAACTCAATGCTATGTGGCTGGACCTGGAATAGTTTTTCGCGATTTATTCTGTTTATGTTATAGTTATTATACTTTCTATCTCTTTCCCGAATATGTTTTTAGCGGATGGGCGAATGATTAGTTATCATATTCTCATTCGCACAGATCATTTCATTTTGTTTGCGTTTGTCCGGTGCGAACACCAATAAGCAGAGGAGAGACATCATCATGACTGGGGACTCTTAATTCGGCACTGGTACTTATAGAAGGCCTGTCCACTAGTTTACACGCACACTCCAATTTGAGAAGTCTTCAGCTAAGGCTACATAAATTGACTAGTGTGCCTACGATGTCTTTTCAAATGGGAGTGTAGTATGCTCGAAAAGGAACACTAGAGTGTGTAGAGATAGGAAGGGTTAGCTTAGGGCCTGTTGAGCACGTGTTCAACAACTGCTTACTGAACCCTTGCACAATAAAGTGTCGGATGGGGCAACCGTCGCGATGGGGCAACATCGCTTTATGTTTATTGGTGCTCTGCTGGTTTTGTAGGATCTTATTTTAGTTGCCTGCGTCGGAATTACCATTCCTGCGGCGGCAGGGTCTCTTTTATTTTTATTTTTTATTTCTCTCAACCGAGGGCTGAAAAAGAATCTTTTCACTATATTTTTCCCTCCTAATCCGGGGGGGAAATTCTAACGTCATCCTTGATTATTAGTGCCCTAGTCTTTATGGTATGTGAGGGCCCCCCGAGACGGCACCCTAGCGAGGCGTAAAACTGTCGGGATGTAGCTTTGCTTGATTCGTCGACTACACGTGGAATCGCGAATCAAGCCTTAGTGAAGATGCTCTTTAAGTCGATAAAGCTCTGATCAAGTATGCAGCCTGCTGTACAACGCGATGCAGCTCACACAGCGGTGCAGCGAACGCCCCTGTCAGATTTGATGTTGGCCATTAGGTTTTTAGCGGATGGCTACCCATCCCACTCTTTGTTGTCCCCCGCATTCGAGTGTTACCACCCAACCGTTTTCTGAGCCTCGCCAAACCTACATCGACTACGGAACCATAAAGCGGCATGTTGAGCGGGCCGGTATTTTACTATTATGGCTTGCTTGTATACTCGACTTTAACAAAAGTCTTGTATTAGCTATGCCGCGGTGAATGAGGAAGGGATAAGGAGAAAATGGGGCGAAAGCATAATCTTGCGAAAGGAGAAAAAATAAAAATATTAAAAAGATTAGCTTTAGGGCAACAAGAGCATGAGTAGACCAAGGAAAAAAGAATGTACTAGGCTATTGGAAAGGGGTTGTGCTCTAACTATGATATACAGGAGAAGAACTACGAAAGAAACAATCCTTGATACTGGGATCATTAAATTTAGTGCTCATTTCAATTCGTAAGGTCCGCCATAATCTTGGGTATTCTTAATCACTAGAGAAAGTCCCCTCCCTCCGAACAAAAAAAACCCCAAAAAGTGCGTAGAAAAACCAATGTAGAAGGAAAAGCTCTTGTCCAAAACCCCCCTAGCACTAAGCGTATAGGCTTAATCTAAACATGGGTTAATAGGATTGCTTAAGAATTAAGAGCGAGCTTAACGGAGAGGTGTACCTCTAGGATTTGCATTCATAGGCTGCTGCGGTGTTGGTTATGTAGTAATTGGGGCTTCTCGAACGACAGTGCGCTCAGGGGTACGAGTGATGTGCCATGTGCAGCAGAAAAAGTTGACGGTGTTGCATTTGAAGCCGAGGATACTTAGAAGAGACATCAGAGCCGTTGCAGATAGTGGTTTCACTAGGAAGACATAGTTAGACATTGGGTATATAACTGGAAGAAATTGAAGAGTATGAGTGTATTAATGGAGGAAAGCTTGAAGCCTAATGTATACTCACGTATAGTTAAAGGTTTGTGGGGTTGGGTGATTTTAGATGTCTGAGGCTTATGAGGAAAGAAAGGGAATGAAGGAGAGGAAGGAGAGGAGGGAGAAGGAAGAGTCAGAATGAAAAAATACCCCTAAATATATACTACCAAATCCCATAGACCTAAACTTTCTATCATTACTGCCGGGGCCGACTGTGTGTGTAGGTTGTCGTACCTTTTGCATCTAACAAATTATTAGTCTGGCCTGGGTTATCTGGGCTGTGGTCTAATCCATGCCTAAAGTAGACCCAAAGTAGACTAGTCGCGGAAACCCGATAGTGTGTGCGAGGCTGCTCCCTTTACATCAAGGAAATCATTAGACCGGCCTGGTCCAATCCATGCCCAAAGTAGACCCAAAGTAGACTAGCCGCAGAAACTCGATTTGTTTCTGGTCCAATGGCGTAAGAACCCAGATTCTCCCAAGAGGTTTCGCCAGAGTAGAGCAAGGCACGCCTCGCGATGTATCCGTCGGGTGGTGGTAATACGGGTACCGGTAGAGGTATTCTACCGCAGGGGGTGAAAAAGCGTTTTTTCGCCAAGCTTCTAGATGATCTGTCAGTTTTGTATGAAAAAGGAGTCACACACATCAAAGTTTTTCGACAAGAAAAACCTTCATACCGAAACCGTTTTTCAACCCCGTGGGATAATTACCTCTAATATTATCATAGAATTGGATTTTTCAGAATAACTGACCTAGCACCTCAAGGGTTGCTAAGCCCACAATGAATCACTCAGATCTGGCTTAGCCTATAATGCCCAGGAGGAATGCAAGCGAATACAAAGAATTTTGAGTGAAAAAAAAAATGAAAAAAAGTGGACATCCTCGAGTTGCAACTACAAACCACAGTTCCTTGACAATGGGATTGTGCCAATTTGTGCCAAATTGGGTCTCAGGTTGATTTCATTACCTTCTGTAGCAGGCACCGGCCACTTCCAGAGCAAACAACGCTAGTAGTATACGAGTACTAGTACTGGACACCAAAAAAAAAACTCTTTTGTTCACCTCCTTTTTATTTAATAATACTAATATAAAAATTTTCGTTGCAAAGGCTCTTCCCGGCAAGATATGCCCTGAAGTACTAGGGGGAGTCACTCAAGACCATAAAACATAACCCTTGTCTCTGCAGAAAATTGTAAGGGATCGGACTACCACTTTTCACCTTGCCAAAAGTTGGCTACACTGAACATCCCTTATATTTCAAGAGATGGGTGGTTAGGGAAACCCCATCTCTACCATTTGAACTATCGACACTGATGCCATTAAGCTTTCCGGGTTGTTTTGGTAAATTTCTGGCCGGGCACGAGCCGCCTCGGCTCGATGTTCCCCGACTGAATCCAACCCTGCCCAAGCTTAACCGGGCCAACCCAAAAACAGGCGACTCAGCTACAAGGCTTATATCCATCACGGCCTACGGGTTGATAGTACCATAATTGGTGTTAGGTTGTTATGTGTGATTGTGCTCCTCTGGACAATGGCGCCAAAGCTACAATAAATGGCAGGTAACTTATTTCAAGTTCTAAAGCCCACTTTTAGACAGCTCTCCTTTGCACATTCAGGGTCGGTAGGGTAATAAAGCTAGACTGTAGCATGGCTGTTTGCTGCAGATTCATGCAGAAGCAGGGCAGTGCTTGGACACTATGTTGCCCGGACTCCCTCCTCCCATGAATCACACCTTAAGTATTTGGTGTTATTTTAAAATCTATAATGTCGCCCCACCTCCCCTCTCATCTCAAATATTAGGCTAATTTAACCTTCATTGTTGGAGCATCCTTCCATATCCGCTATGGTGACCACCGGAAGTACATAAGCCCGCAGTGTGGCGGTGATGCGGCGGCGAGTGAGGCCGTGTGAGCTGGAAATTGTGGCTAGGCCTTTCCTGTATAATTAGTCGGGCTCACACCCACCTCTCTCTTTCTTCAATCAGCCCTCAGTCATTTCAACATTCATTTTCACTAGCTAGGGGAGTGACTATCGGTGACGCCGTAGTTAGCTGTGTAGACGGGTATGGTGTCCCCCGTGCTCTACCTAGGGGTGGAAGCAGCTGACCTAGTGTTGAGAAGTGTCAGAGCTTGGAGTGGGTAAGCGAAGCGAGTGGTATCACTGATTCCAGTGAGAAGCGGTATATGAAGAGGGCAAACAACTTGTGATGCTAGACGGACTTGAGAGAGAAATTAAGAGAAAGAGAACGAGAAGAAAGCGAAGAGGGGAAGAAAGAGGAACATAGCCTTGAGGGGACAGGGGGTGGCCAAGCGGTCACCAGGTGTCACTCGTGACCGTGGCAACAGAGCATGTTGTAATGGTGACCGAATAGTCTCCGGTATATGTAAAGGACACATTGGTCTTTAGGAAAACTCTGCACGCTAGAGCTGTAGTATAAAGAGGAGTTCCGGCCTCTGTCTGAATATAGAACAACGATACTTCTACTCTTCCCACCCTGATGAAGGTCCGGGGAAAGAATGTTCAAGAGTAAGAGTAACATTGAGCAGACACCTCATCTCCTACATCCTTGGTGGGGGAGACCTACCTACCCTACAGAGGGCCCTACAAATACCCACCCCCTTGCTTTATGCTTAACTTCGGACCCCTATGCGGTAAAAATCCGTTGGGTCCACTATAGGATTTTTTTTACAACCGAACATGACTATTCTATACGATTCTAAGTTTCAAAGAACTATATGAGCACACCAATGTCTCAAAGTAGCAAAAAGATATCGTTCTAAACTTCAAAGACACTAACTTAACTATTTCGACATACCAATCTGAGATTTTTCTTATCAAGCGAGACATAGTTAGATGTTCTGGTCACCAAAGAACTAGAGCCCAAAGCTCGGACAGGCAGTAGTACTGTGCAGTATTGGCACAACCAATTGAAGTACCGGTGTGGAGCAGGGCATTGTACTAGGGTAGTTTTAGCAGTCAGGTGAGAGTTCGGGCACCCACTGAAACCCTAGTGTAGTAGATAGCTTGGCGTGCAGAATTTTCTGCTCATAAGCCTCCTTTCTCTTTCTTTAATTAGACAAGCGCAACTACACACGACAATCACAGAGTAGTCAACGCTCCTTTTCTCTATCTCAATTGGTCTATCTACTTTACCCTTTATCCATCCCTTGTGCGACACGATAAGCAGGTCATCATCAAGTCAATTCCCTGCCGGTTTATCGTCCGGTTTAACAGTCAGTCACAACTACACCAGCGAGGTCGGATACGGCACGCGCATCCCACCGTCCAACTAAAGGGCAGTAGTGATAAAGTCCGACACCGGTAGGGAAGAGATGGCGAGTACTTACCCTACCCTCGCATATTTATAGGTCAACCAAGACCATTCTCGGTTTGTACAGACTGTATGAATTTTGAACCTGGACGTTAGCCGGAATTTCGTAGAGAGAGACAGTATGCCTCCCGCCATTAACCCAAGAGGCAACCCAGTCCAGAGTCATTCCTCCCTAATATTACTAATAGACTGCGAAATTTTATGCCCTGTGGCTAGACTTAGAATAGTTTATCGCGATTTATTCTGTTTATGTTATAGTTATTATACATTCTATCTTTTTCCCGAATGTGTTTTTAGCAGATGGGCGAACCATTGGTTATTCTATTCTCTCATTCCCATAGATCATTTCATTTTGTTCGCATATGCCCGGTGCTAACACCAATAAGCAAGGAGAGATATCATCACGACTGGGGGGTTGTTAATTCGGCGCTGGTACTTACAGAAGACCTGTGTCTGCTGATTTATACGTAGTATGCTCGGAAAGGAGCGCTAGAATGTACCGAGATGGAAAGGCTTAGGGGGTGTTTGGCATAACTGCGATTCGTATAGTAGGTTACAACGACGATTTGGAAAGTGACCAATCGTGCCAAACACCCCCTTAGAATAGTACCTGTTGGTTGAGTACGTACAGTACCAATAAAGATTTATTACTGTAAAAGCAGAAAACTCATAAACATTCTAATAAAATATGCCTACTCTAAGGTCATCACTGTCGTAGGTGCCAAAGCCATGAACAGACCTAAGCTCAACAAATTCGGGAGAAATTTGGCGTTGAAACTTGTTATTTTCAACGTTTTTTGTGGGGGCCTATTAGCGCTGAACTGCTCGAATTTACATGTTATATCGCTGTGGGACAGTGGAGTAAACAATGTTGGTGGAGAGACTAGTATGATACGAATACCAGAATTATTTTTCTCCCTCTTCGGCATTCCAGCCTGAGGACTTCCCATAGAGAAGTACTTCAAACCCTAGATGATGCTAGTATAGACCCTGAACATGTATTTGGTTAGGCTGCGCTTAGAAATGTATCGGAATTTTAGGGCTATGATACATGTTGGAGCGGTCCTTTGTGAAATTGTACTGGCTTCATAAATGTAGGAGGGCTTCGTAAGTGTAGGAATGTGAGGGAAAGAAGTATTTGAGAGGGCAGAAAGTTGAAATAGTTAAAGTAGGGTAACAAAAGTTTGCTTGTTAATGATCCCTGCTCGTCATTGGCCAAATGTAAGTTATGTAACCGTGCCAAGGCTAAACACACAAACACCCGTTTCACGCAAAAAGCGCCACAAACTCTTCTACTCACACAATCGCTCCACCCACAACCTTAACCAGGAATTCTTCCTCGAAACCTTGAGGGCGCGGATATATAATTCTCACTACTCGTATGATATACAAAAAAGTAACTATGGAAGAAGCAGTTCTCGATACTGGGATCACTGGTGTTCATCACAAGTCGCAGAGCTTGATATAATCTTAGATATATTTGGTCTTAGAGAAACCCCGGCCAATCCTCGCTCCTCGCTCTTTAAAGATGAACAAATGAACCTAAAAAATAGGCAGAAAACTCTTTTCCAAGATCTCCCCTAGCGCTAAGCATACCAACTTAATCTAAACATAGGTTAATGGGACTGCTTAAGAATTGAGCGCAAGCTTAACGGAAAGGTGTACCTCTAGGATTTGCATTCATAGGCTCCTGCGGCCTTGGTTGTGTAGTAATCGGGGGCTCCCGAACTTCGGTGCGCCCTGAGGTACGAGTGATGTGCCATGTGCAACAGAAAAAGTTGACGGCGTTGCATTTGAAGCCAAAGATACTAAGAAGGGACATTTGAGCCGTTATATGATAGTGATTTCACTAAGAAGCCATAGTTAGATATTAGGTATATAATTAGAAGAGGTGGAAGATATTGGGTGTATGAATAGAAGGAAAATTTAGAACCTAATGTATACTCGAGTACCGTTAAAAAGTTTGTGCGATTGGGTGATTTCCGATGTTTGGAACTTATGAGGAAAGCAAGAGAAAGAAGGAGAGGACGGAGAGGGGGAGGAAGGAAGGGGCAGAATGAAAGAATACCCCTAGATATATATCTATCACCAAAATCCCATAGGCTTTGCCTGAAATGCCTCCTACATAATATTATACTTGAGCAGGTCAGGGTGGTCGAAGGGTCGCAACCACCCAACTCAGAACACAGCCTTAGGGCTCCCAAGACATCTCCTTGAGATCAGGTTATCATCCGCCCCCGCGTCTTAAAATTGACTAACCGTAAATGGATGTAACCAACGAATACCAAAAACACGAAACATGACACGGAAGCACATTCGGCAGTGACAACCCAGGACCCTCCCGTCGGGCGAAACAATCGTGGGTTTTCACGGGCTTTTGTTTTATATAATTTTATTCGATAAACAGGAGCCCCTACCGTTTGGTGAAAGTGTCTAGGCAAAACGGTAGGAATCTCTATCAAGGCTAATACTGTATCGTAGTTTCTGATGTTTATTATCCTTGTTCACTTCGCTTCATTATGATTTCCAGTCTTTTTTATTTTTTATTTTTTCTTGTTAGAATCCGCTTTGCAATCAATACTACTTGAATCGTGCTTGCAGAGCATTACTCGAGTGCTCGCTAAAATCAAAAGTCTGTTCTCCGGATATAGCCGGTAGTCTTGTTTGTGTAAAGTGAAAGTCGGGGATAGACTTTATTTTTATTTGGATGAAGGATGAGGGGGTAAAAAAACAAGAAAAAAAGAAAAAGCATAGCGTGCTAGGATTGCCACGACCACGGCATACGGAGGTACAGAACGGCCCATCAGTATTGTATGCTACACAGGCGCCTCACGCATAACCTTCTGCCTGTGTAACATACAATACTTATGGGCTGTACCTCCGTGCAGTCTGGAAAGGGTTGTGACTAGGCTGAGATAGACAGGTACCGGTTAGAGAGAGTGCGCGAGAGATGCCCCGTCCATCCTGCGTCTTTTTGCGGAGGCGGTGACCGAGCAACTGGGTCAGAATCCCCCCCTCCCAACTTATTTATTTATCTTTAATGCACTTTTTCTCTTGGTGATTTTCTATGGGATCTGTTTGGTACCTCGTCTGTCCTACCTATCAGACATAAGCGGGGTATCGTACCGGGATTCGGCCACCCAAAGTACCGGTAGGGTAACAAAGTAATATCTGCTACTGATCCCTGTTCCCCACCAACTGAGATTGGCCAGAGAGATAGCTAGTTATTTCACCCGCAGACGCTGACGCTGACCGGATACCACAGTAGGTACCAACTATCTACAATGCAAGCTGGTCATCCCCGAGCTGGGCCTCAACGGATTACGGTAATGAAGAAAAAAATGAGCGATTTGCCTCCGTCCCTCCTTCCCACCCCCGAGGAGAAAATCCAATACCACCACCCCCGCCACCCTTGTGAAAGAAAGTTTTCCCTCTTTTCTTCTGCGCTTCATTCGATCAGCCATTCCGTTCATTCATTCACCCACTCGTCGCCTGTCCGCCTGCCTAAAAAAGGAGGAGATCGGAGAGAGAGCAAGCCCGAACCAACGAACAAGTATTTATGTACTCCGGACATCCGTGCGTTTGCTCGCCCGTTCATCCACCCGTTCATTCACTTATTCAAGTGTTCGCTTACTTACTCACCGCGATTCCTCCATCATACGTTTGTCCCCTTGCGTTCGTTCATTCATGGAAAGTACGATATCAGTACAGTACAGCGAGAGCAGAAATCACGAGTCGAAGAACTTCAATAGAGAGCAGATGAAACCTCACAAGAAGGGGTTAAGTTAGCTAAGCTAGCTCATCCGTTGGCTCCCAGTCACCATACGATATACTTGCCCTGGCGGTGGTGGCAGTAGTCATCGCTGTCTTGTGCTGTGCTGTAGAAGTTAGGTGGAAAACGGGAGGAAAAAAAGTGTGATTTTCTCTGGGGTAAGACGACGACCAGCGGCAGAGGGACACTTCATCGCTTGGTGCATTCTCTTCTTTCTCCCTTTCTTGCATTCATCCCTAGTGATAGGGAAAAGTGAAAGAAGGGAAGAAGGGAGCCAAAACGTGGGCTCCCGCACTACCGGGAATAAAAGAAATACCAAGGGGGAAAAACAGAGGAAACAAGCATTCAACCCCCTCAGCTTCACCACCGGCAGCTTGATATTTGTCTAGTACCCGTCCATCCTTCGTCCAGGAAGTTTTAAAAAAGGGGGGGCACTGTTTAGGAGAAGAAAGAGAGCAGTGGCCTCTTTTTTCGCTCTTCTATTTTATAAAGACTCCGGGGCTTTCAGAATTTTGCCAGCAGAAAATTCTCATACACTCAAAACTTTGAGACAAGCGGTGGCGCAACTGATCGGCCAACCAGATAAAAGAAGTTCCTTTCTTTTGGAAAGGCCTCTCCCATCCTCACGACATACGCTGCGCAGCGCGATACCATACGAAATTTTGCGAAACAAGGAGTACAGCAGTATTAAACTAAGCTACATTTTTAGTGGGGGAGAAAAAAGCAGTGACACACATATCGCATTCAACAAGGATACAGATTCAATTTTCCCATCACTTTTTCGAGCCCGGGAGAAAGCAATAGCATTTCCTGTCTCACATTGGGCTTTTTCTTCTCTCTTCTTTTTTCCTTTCGTGTAATGACGGTGGTGCTGCTATATCTCCGGCTGTTCTGCACACTGCAGAGGTGGATGAGAGAAATTGTTTGCCAGTCCGCCTTGGTATACCCTATACTGCGCTACAATACACCCCCTCAATCGCGCTATCACACGACAACAAGACGGCGACAAGACTACAACTACCAGGATCAAACGCCCGCTTTTCAGCAAAATACATACATACATACGTACATACGTACATACATACTTTCATACATATATACTTTCATACACACATACTCAGGAACACTAAACATGTGCCAATACGAACTCTGGCTCTACTCAAAGTGTTTCTCCACCCACCCATCCCTCACTCACTCCCCCTTCTCCCATACCTCTCCACTACACCCCCACAAAACCTTCTACCACTTGGCTAAGTGCCCGTTCAACAACTGAGATTGGTCACTCCCCATGCGAGACTTTATCGGTACCGTAAAATCTCGTGAAATCCACCATCTCCGGTAGTCCCTGGTCTCCGAGTTTTGAGCCTATCGGCCGCGCTCGTAATTTGGGCATAACAGTAACCGGTAGGACAACGAACGGAGGGACGATACGCTAAAAATCTAACCGCAATTATCAAATTTGGTCCCTCTTGTTCATTGCCCCCCCCCCCGCTGTTATCCCCAAGTAGGGAACCTCCCGAGGCGTGTCTCCCCCACTGGCCTACGAATGGTTTGGAAAAGATCACTTCGCACTACCGGTATGCCGACTCGCTATGTCCAACAACCACTATGGTATATTTTGGGCAGTTATTTTCCCCCACGTCTCCTAGAGCCAGGTTCAATTAATTGAGTGATACTACAGAAGCAATTCCCTTAACAGTCAATCACCCGAACATCAATAAATACCTAATATTTAGATTTCACTTTCCCTACTAAACTTACCGCGCATATTTTTTCGAAAATCTCGGGCCAGTAGTGGTTGAAGTTGAGGTAAGACAGGATTAGCGATTCATGTTGCATACCGGGAGGGTGTGGTGCTCGTCGTCATGTTATGGATTACAACGGGCTTATGGGGGGTAACGGGGTCGGGGTGGGTGGGGGCCGAGGGCTCAGGCGCGGGGTCCTACGATAGCATGTAGCCTACACAAGGGGGGTGCAACGAGCCTCCTTACCAAATTCGATTACCACTACGGTAGATTTTTGGTGTATCGTTAACTGTCTCCTCTATTCGTTGCCCTCCGCACTAAGTACTATGCTATCATACCTGCAAATATTTTCCAAGCTTCGCTAATCCTTCATATGGTCTACTATAAAAGTGGCATGTCGAGCAGGACCGGTATTCTACTATTGTAATTTAGCTTGCTTGTATAATTCGACTTCAACAAAAGTCTGGTACCAGCCATACCCGCATGGATGAGGCCGGGGCGCGGAGAATTGGGGAAGAAATAATTTCGTAAAATTTTTTTTTTTTATTGTTATCAAAGACTAACTTTAGGGCAAGAAGGATCTGAGTACAGCATGGAACAAGGAGTGTGTACCGGGCTATTGGAAAGGAGTTGTATTCTAACTCAGATATGGAAGAGAAGAAGCACTACGGAAGAAATAATTTTCGATGCTGGGATTATTCATGTTCATCACAATTCGCAAGGCTTGACATAGTCTTGGATGTCTTTAATCACTAGGAAAACTCTGGCAAACCCCCTCCCCTCGCTCCCCGAGATTGAACAAAGAAACCCAAAAAGTAGGCAGAAAACCAATGTAGAAGGAGAAGCTCTCATCCAAAATCTCCCATGCGCTAAGCATACGAGGTTAATCTAAACATGGGTTAATAGAATTGCTTAAGAATTAAGAGCGAGCTTAACGGAGAGGTGTACCTCTAGGATTCGCATTCATAGGCTCCTGCGGCGCTGGTTGCGTAGTAATTGGGGCTTCTCGAACGACAGTGCGCTCCGGGGTACGAGTGATGTGCCATGTGCAGCAGAAAAAGTTGACGGCATTGCATTTGAAGCCGAGGATACTTAGAAGAGACATCAAAGCCGTTGCAGATAGTGGTTTCACTAGGAAGACATAGTTAGATATTGGGTATATAACTGGAAGAAATTGAAGAGTATGAGTGTATCAATGGAGGAAAGCTTGAAGCCTAATGTATACTCACGTATAGTTAAAGGTTTGTAGGGTTGGGTGGTTTTAGATGTCTGAGGCTTATGAGGAAAGAAAGGGAATGGAGGGGAAGGAGAGGAGGGAGATGGAAGGGTTAGAATGAAAAAATACCCCTAAATATATACATACTACCAAATCCCATAGACCCAAACTTTTCATCATTATTTTCTAGAAGCCGGGACCAAACAGTGGGTGCCCCGTAGGCCGTCGGGCCCCCCGCATTAAGAAATCATTAGTCGAGTCCGGGCTGTGTTGTCTAGGTTGTGGACGATTCCATACTCCCAAGGTGGATTTTCGTTAGACGTTCACCTGGTGTATCTGGCACCTTGTCTTCGTTTTCTTTACATTAAGAAATTATTGGTCGGGTGTCGTGGTGTTGGGATTGGTCGATTCCACACTCTTAAGTTGGATTATCACCAGACATTCACCTGGTGTACCAGTAAAATCTCGCCCTTAACGAACTGGCCTGGACAAGGACAATTTACAATCGGCCGGGTTTCTGAATTAATGATAGGCCAAACATCTCATCTTTTCTAAAATTCTCAAAAGCTTAGTTTTCTTAGTACCAGAGATTTTGAAAAGTCCTGGTCCAGGCCAGTAGTTCGTTCGGTATCTACCCCTTGTCGTCATTTTCGTTGCATTAAGAAATCATTGGTCGGGTGTTGTGGTGTTGGGATTGGTCGATTCCATACTCCCAAGGTGGATTTTCGTTAGACATTCACCTGGTGTGTCTAGCCCCTTGTCGTCATTTTCTTTGCATTAAGAAAATGGATCTCGTGGTATTGGGATTGGTCGATTCTATCCTCACAAGGTGGACTATTGGCAGAAACTCGCCTAGTATGTCCCCAAGTCATCGTTTCGGCCCGAGTTGCGTTTTCTGGGTTGGGGCCGATTCCATGCCCAGAGTACCGGTAGACTAGCGGCAGAAACTCGATTGGTTTGTGGTCCAATGGCTTAAGAACCCAAACTCTCCCAAGAGGTCTGATTCAAGTAGGTTTCGCCAAGGTAGAACGATGAATTTTGAGTGAAAAAAATGAAAAAATAGTGGAGACTTCCTCCAGTTGCAACTACTAAAGTATTGTAGCAGAAACCACTGTTCCATGACATTGCGAGTATGTTGACTTAAGATACTTATGCCCCGCCAAGGTTCATACATTTGTTTAAGAAATTTACTCTCTCTACTTCGCCACTTGAATCACCGCAGTAATATCAAGAGCCAGTGTTGGGGCTCAGAGAAGTGAACCCCAGTTTTCGGTGTTGAGATACTCATTTACTTTTAAACGGGGACTTTTAGTGCCCCTAGCCTTATGTCAGCATACTAACGCTAGGAGCCAAGTATTCCAGTTTTTACGGTATGATATATTCTGGTATTTCATTGTGCCGTGCTCGGTCTACCAGTAGGTAAAATACGATACCCATATGCCGTAAAAATCCGCTAAATACCCTATAAGATGTTATACAACTAAGCGTGACTATTATATACGATTCTGAGTTTTAAAGGACTATATGAGCACACCAATGCCTCAAAGTAGCAAAAAGATATCGCTCTAAACTTAAAGATACTAACTATTTCGACATACAGATCTAACAATTTTCTTATCGAGCGGGATATAATTAGATGTTCTAATCACCAAAGAACTAAACTCCAAAACTCGGACCGACAGCAGTACTATACAGTGTTAGCACACCCAATTGAAGTAGTAACAAAATGAGAAGAGATAGCGAGTACTTACACTACCCCCGCATATTTATAGGTAAACCAAGACAGTTCTCGTTTTGTATGAATTTTGAACTTGGACGTTTGCCGGCATTTTGTAAAGAGAGGCAGTAAGCCCCCGCAATTAACCCAAGAGGCAACACACTCCAGGTTCATTCCTCCCCGATATTACTTAGACTGCGAAACTCCATGCTATGTGGCTGGACCTGGAATAGTTTTTCGCGATTTATTCTGTTTATGTTATAGTTATTATACTTTCTATCTCTTTCCCGAATATATTTTTAGAGGATGAGCAAACTATTAGTTATTATATTCTCTCATCCACACAGATAATTTCATTTTGTTTCGCATTTGTCCCGTGCGAACACCAATAAGCAGAGGAGAGACATCATCATAACCGAGAAGTTCTTAATTCAGCGCTGGTACTTACAGAATGCCTGTGTGCGCTGGTTTACACGTACACTCCCATTTGAAAAGTCCTCATAGCCACACTAGCTCATTCATGTAGTTGTGGTTTGCGTAATATGTTGGTGCAGGCCGAGCAACAGCTAAGGCTACATAAATTGACTAGTGTGGCTACGATGTCTTTTCAAATGGGAGTGTAGTATGCTCGAAAAGGAACACTGGAGTGTATGGAGATAGAAATGGCTAGCTTAGTGCCTGTTGAGCACGTGCCGGTAGGAATTTGTTGTAGTGAAAGCTGAGAAATGATTAAATATTCTAGTGAGACCCTTGTATTCCTTCCCTGCGGTCACCACGAACGTGCCTGAGGGCGTACCGAAATATACGGCAGAACAAAATATTTCGTGAGCGATACAAAACCGTAGTCAAGATTTTCCTACGTGGTTGCTTCTTCCCTAGGACATTTCCCACACGCTAAATATTTCGTTGTGTCGTATATTTCGGTATGCCTTCAGGCACGTTATGTCGAAATCAGGTAGAAACAAAACATAAGCACACAACAAATTTGGGAGAAATTTGAGGTTGAAATTTGTATCATATCATACTTACTAAAACTTTTTGTTTACCCAGATGTCACGTGATTGTGGGGTACCGGTAGATGGGTAAAAAATATTGATTGAGAAGCATGCGTCGTGTCAAGGTTATTTGCCCTTGCTTTTTTGTTTCCCTTCCCCGCTTTAGGCATTATCACATGATATTGTAACCCCGTCTAGCTAGCTAGTTAAGAGGCTTCCTAGAGGACTTTGCGACTTTGATCCAGTCGATCTTGAGCTGTAAAAAAGAAAGAGGGAACAAGAAAGGAAAAGAAGAGGACGAATGTGGGAAAATTTGGGAAAATCTAGGAGATAATGGTCCAATAGGAGCGGATGAGCAAGACTGAGGGGAAACAATTAACTTAGGTTAACCCGCAAAATAAGTCCTGTCTTGTACGAGTACTGTGCGAAAACATCACCCCTGGCCTTGTGTGATACGAGTAAAGAAGAAAAGGGAGGGTATGGGAGCTTCGAGCCGAGAAGCGACCAGGACTCGTTGTGCTGTGGGTCTGGCCATTGTGAGGTTTTGGTCGCGAGCAAGGTAGGTGCGGTGCTGCTATTCGCCAACTGCCCACACAAACAATTCTCACTTCAGACCCTGGGCTTCCTCGGCGATTGCCGGCAGAATTTCCAACCTGCGACTTTCAAGCCGCCAGCCTGCCCATTTGTCCTCCTCTCAGTACCCCTGGGACTTGCATGCTCCTTAGCCAAGCCCTGTGTGACAGTGCTCGATACCGGGCGCAGGCCCTCCCTCCTGCGCTATCTCCTGGACTGCTGAAACCGTGGAAAATGTTGTGCCGCCCCTGTCAGTTTCCAAGACATTGATGACTAAGGTGCCATCACAGTATTCTTTAGTGATGGTGTGAGTAAATATGATCATATCACTAAATTTTGTTAGTTACTACGAATTCGCAGACATGCAAACCTCAGACCATACCCAAATTTAGCTATATGATCGCATCTACTCACACCATACTGAAGAATACTCTGATGGCGCCTTAGTCATCAGTGTCTTAGAAACTGACAGGGGCGGCACAACATTTTCCACGGTTTCAGCAGTCCAGGAGATAGGGTGGATGGTGGCCCACGACTGACTCGGGCGTGGATGGGTGCAACGAGCACCCATGCTAAATTTCATGTTCGCTGCTCGATTGATTTTTGGTGTATCGTCAACAGTCCCTCTGTTCGTTGTCCCCGGATTCGAGCACTATGTTACCTGCCAATATTTCCTAAGCTCGCAAAACAATGTCAAAATATCAAAGATTAGCTTTAGGGCAAGAAAGATATGAGTACAGCAAGGGAAAATGTGTATTAGGCTACCGGAAAGGAGCTGTATTTTAACTATGATTTACAAGAAGCACTACGAAAGAAACAATTCTCGATACTGGGATCATTCGTGTTCATAACAATTCGCAAAGCTTGACATAGTCTTGGATATTTTAAACACCAGAGAAACTCCGACAAACCCCCTCCCCTCGTTCCCCAAGAGTGAACAAAAGAAAGCCAAAAAGTAGGCAGAAAAACCGATGTAAATGGAGAAGCTCTCGTCCAAAATCCCCCTAGCACTAAGCATATAAACTTAATCTAAACATGGGTTAATAAGATTGCTTAAGAATTAAGAGCAGCAAGCTTAAAGGAGAGGTGTACCTCTAAGATCCGCATTCATAGGCTCCTGTGGTGTTGGTTGCGTAGTAATTGGAGCCTCTCGAACCTCAGCGCGCTCCGGGGTACGAGTGATGTGCCATGTGCAGCAGGCAAAGTTGACGGCGTTGCATTTGAAGCCAAGGATACTCAGAAGAGACATGAGAGCAATGTAGGTAGTGACCCCCCCTAGAAAGCCATGGTTAGATATTGAGTATATAACAAAGGAAATAGAAGGTCTTGAGTGTATGGACGGAGGGAAAGCTTGAAACCTAATGTTGTATACTCGAGTACCATTAAAGGTTTGTGGGGTTGGGAAGAAGGAGAGGAAGGGAGGAGGAGGAAGGAAGGGGCAGGATGAAATACCCCTAAATATATATCTACCATCAAAATCCCCCAGGCCTTCTCTGGTAAGATGTCCTAGGTTAACCTCTGTTTTCGAAAAGCCACCAAATAATAATACTGTATCGTAGTCTAGCCTTCATCTAGGCTCTAAGGGCAGACCAACGGTAAATAGTGAGGGGTTTAGGTTGTGCAACCGATAGACTCCTCTGGCGCTCGGATACCGTACCGCACATGCCTTCTGCTGCATATGGCGAATGGGAGGGACTTTTCGAAATTAAATGCCTTACGTCATTATCTAGAAAATAATATTATATAACGTTACTGTGCAACAGTTCAATCGATGCAACGGGGTTCCGTCGCCACAAGGGTTCAGGGCAAAAAGTACAAATCCCCCAAGCACCAACGATCAGGTGGAGCCCAACAATATACTAGTAGACTGAGAAATGGCATGATAGCTTTATATCTCTTTTCCTTCCTTTCTCCTGTATTCAAGTAGCTTTTAACTCAAATAATATTGCAATAAAGAGAACAACTTGACCAGGATTGTGATTCGGACATAGACAGTGGTTTATCGCCAAGCCTTTTATACCAAGGCCCCCCGTTGCCTACAGTCGGAGCCATACTTCGTGTTTTTACTGGAGTAGTGTGACGGTTGAGGAAGCTTGAAGGGCAAAGTGAGACCTGTGCTATGACAAGATTTGTACCTCAAACCCTGGATGCTAAAATGTCAGATAAAATAACCCTGACCCTAATTGCACAAAAATTACATTTGAAACACAGCTAGTTGGCCTTATAGATTGCAGATTTTATCGAGGGAATGTCTAGGCAAGATAGTAGGAACCTCTATCAAGGCGAATACTATATTGTAGTTTCCGATGTTTATTATCCTTATTCATTTCTCTTTATTGTCTCCTGTCTTTATTTTTTCTAGTTCGTTTTTTGCTTTCCTCAGAATGCACTTTGTAAATAATGTAACCTAAATCGTTTACTTGTAGTGTATCACTCGAGTATTTATGAAATCAATATTAGCCCTTAGCTTGTCAGAGACTCTAGTGTTTGGCCGGGGCGTTAGGTGGCTCGAGTCAATTGAGCAGCCCTGTTTTCCGATGCCATTATTTTGCAGCAGCAGTAGCAGGTTGTTGTGGTTTTCTGAAAAGGTTTTACTCGAGTAGAAAGTAGAACGGAGAAAGCAAAAAAAAAAGTATGGCACGCCAGGATTACGATGTCCAGATATATGTGCTGGGGATAATGAACCCTGAACCATACTTTAGATAGTTATAATACCTAAAATAGAGGAATAGGCCTCGAACGCTGGGGCAAGGGTTTGTATAGCAGATTGTCTTGCACATCTGAGCGCCCGTACTAAATGCCGACTCAAATGTTCGGGTTCATTATGTCTGGTATTACACAATGCCATGTAGTAAGTTAGGTGGCTACCGGTACAGTGCCGGGATCTCGATCACTGTGGTCACGGCGAGTGAGCCAGCGGGGCCCGCTGATCCTAGTTTAGGAAGACCCTAGCGAGATTTGATAGGACCTAGGCTAGGCCTGCTCCACTTCTCTAGCGAGTGTGAAGCCGGCTTCACATTAGGCTCCTCCTACACTACCACCTAAGTTACTTTATGTTTCCCCTTTGATAAATCTCCTTTTCCTGCACCGCCTTTGGGAATTTTACTTCTGGACCTCTTCTTGCTGCTGCTCTACTCATCATCACTATCATCATAATAATAATCATCCCACCAGTCTTGCACTACTACCACCGACATTCTTTTCCAGTTGCCCAGGTCACAAAGCACTGCGCTAGTTTACTCTGATGTAAACACTAGTTTGCGTGTGAAGCACCGGTTCTTAGCGTTCGTACAAGAAGTTGCTTCGGCGGTCACCGGAACCATAAAATCAAGTGAAATCTACTATCCCGCCAGCCTTGTAATCTCTGGGCTTAGGGACAAAAGCCCCTAAGAAGGATTGGCATTTTCATAAGGTTATAAGATCAGTCCAGGACGTGTTGGATCTCATTAACTGGAATTCACAATTCTGTTAACTTGCTAAACTAGATCTGCCCTCGGCTTGTAGGTCGGCTCCAGTGGCAACCTCATAATAGATTTCGCAAGATCTTGCGGCGCTCACAGAAAGAGACAGGAGAAAGAAAAAAAAGCAAGTGCTAGGAAAAAGGAGATCAATGAGCTCGAGCGACCAAAACCTTCCAATTAAAACTCCGAAATCTTTCGTCTCACTTTCCGGTCTTTGACCGGAGGCTGTACCCGGGGGTGGCTGAAAATCGGAAATAGTGTTTGCCACGAGCAGAGAAGCTCGAGGGCTCAGCTCGAGCCAGCATAAACTTGAACTCGAGCTTTTGCGATATTGGGTCCTCTCAACATTTTACCTCAAATCTGGCAACGGGTAGGGCAGAAGGGAACAGGACTGAAGGGGGACAGGTGATGGGAGGGGCTGGTGAAAGCGGGAGGTGACGGGTATCGCATTAAGAATCCTAGTTGATGCCCGGAAAGAAGAAAAGGTACGAACTTAATACTGGGAATCCGTTTCCTCTTTTACTAGAAAAGTTGATAGATTCAGGGTTAGTTACTAACCACTTGCTCAGAGCACGGCATCATGTAGCATACTAGGAACCCTACTGAAATATTTGGGGAAACGAGAAGTTTAGTGGGGATCAGCGAAAGGCCAATAGGCGTCAGAAAGCCTAGTACATGGCAAAACTTCATTGTAAAAGCACTTCTTAATACATGATGCCATGAAGTGCGTTAGGGAATTTATGAAGGGGAAAAGGCTACTGCAGCCTCCTGCACTTGTTTGCCCTGCAAACAACCCACCAACTACAAGCAACTGTAGCTGTGGGCTTGAGGTATTGCCGAGCATCGGTTCGTCGTTGGCGGGGGGGCAAGGGACAGCCGGCCAGGGAAATCGCTAAAAGCTAGAGATAGAAGTGTCCTCTTGAGTTTCATACCAGTATCGGCACTGTCTGCATGAAGACCACCGTGGCTTGGTTTCCCTCAAAAGTTCATCCCTTCAGCCACTGACATCCAGCCCAATTTGAAATGCTGAACACTAGCTAACTTGGGTGGCGCAAGGCTACCCCGAACCTAGACTAATCTTCCTACTTGAGTATGGTACTGTACTGTCCTGACCTAGCTGGAACGAAACCCTATCCGGGGAATCCATAAGAGTAATAACCGACGTAATTGATCTATAGCGATTCGGACTTGTGAATATGGGTTCTACTAGCAAGCTAAGGAGTTTCTCTAGCATCCCCAATGCTGATGGAGGTGTGCCCTGAATTGGTTAATATCGTCTTGGATGCCATTGGTTCGTGAGTGAATTGAAATTTTGGGTGCAAGTGGAAAATATAAGTGATAGGAAGTGGAACACTTATCCTTCCTCCCACTATTGTTATGATTTCTAATGATCTCCCGATCAAACCAGTGCGCCCAGGTGAAGTACACACTCAGCTCAGACCGCTTAGTTCACCTTGCCAAAGTTGGTCACACAGATCATCTTTCATATATCACGTGATAGAGCGGTTCAGGAAAACACATTTCTACCATCTAAACCATCGACATCCACATTATTAAGCTTCCAGGTTGCTTCTGTCAACTCCCAGCCCCGCACGAACTACCTCTACTAATCGCTCTCCGACTCAGTCGAACCCAGTCCAAACTTAACCGGGCCAGCCAAAAAACAGGCGGCTTAGCGACAAGGCTTATATCCTCTATGGTCTAAGGTCTGATATTATCATAATTGGCGTTATGGGGGCGAAATAGCTCTACCATGCGAAAATGGAGAGTGGTCAATCATGTCTGCAGCTAGGCATCCACTGAGTCCAGGGCTCTTGTGAGCCATTTCAAAGCTCTCCCAATGTTCCAAGCGTCCCGAGTCCTGACTTAACTTACAAGGGAGGAAAGGACGGAATACGGAAAGTGTGACAGTGAAGGAAATGTACCTGACCTGGACCCTGCCGTTTGCTCTACTTCGCCAAAGACCCATCCCTGAAATATCCCTGTATTATCCCTGTTTTCCCTTCAAATTTTCGGGTACTTCTTGCATGTGACAAGTATAAGGCTGACGCCATACACTAATTAAAATCCTCTGCTACTTTGCTTTAACACTCAGACAACAGGATAAGGATAGGGGTGAAGAGAGAATTGCGGTGTGTAACCAGCTCGTTGCCACTAGCAGCGGGCGAGACCATTGCACCACCACTGTTTAGTACGAGAGCATCCAGGGAATAAAAGTAAACTCGCACTACCAGTACTGTACCACACAAGTTTCTAATCCTCCTGACTTCTATGGAATAGAACCAAACGAACGAGGCTAAAGGACATGTTGCCTGCATGGAGAGGGTGCAACGAGCACCCCTACCAAGTTTGATGTTTGCTACTAGATTTTTGAGAGAATATAGTTTGGGGTTACCGGTAGTAGTTCGCTGGAACCGGATCGGGCTTGGCACTGCATCCCTCCCCGCCCCGCCCATTCCACAATTTCAACCTGCTGCCTGCCTCCTGTCTTTCGGAGCTTCGCTAACCCTCCACAGGGTCTACCATAAAAGTGGCATGTTAAGCAAGACCGGTGTTCCCTACAGCTTACTTGTATAATTTGGCTTCAGCAAAGTCCACTACCGGCCATACCCCGGTGAATGAGGCTGGGACGGAGAGTATGGGGAACAGGTATAATCTCTCAAAAAGAGTAAAATATCAAAGATTAGCCCTAGGGCAACAAAAATAGAGCATAGCAAGGAAAAAAAAAAACGTTAATTGGGCTATTAGGAAGGAGCTGTATTCTAACTATGATGTACCAGAAAAGAACTACAGAAGAAACAATTCTCGATACTACGCCATTTGTGTCATCACAATTTACAAGGAGATCGAGGTAGTCTTAGATATTTTTAATCATTAGAGAAACCCCGGCCAACTCCCCCCCCTCGCTCCTTGAGAGTGAACAAACCCCAAAAAGTAGGTAGAAAAGCCAATGCATTATACAAAGAAAAGTTCTTGTCTACAATCCCGCCTAGCGCTAGGCATATAAACTTAGCCTAAACATAGGTTAACAGGATTGCTTAAGAAATAAGAGCAGGCTTGACGGAGAGGTGTACCTCTAGGATTGGCATTCATAGGCTCCTGAGGTGTTGGTTGAGTAGTAATTGGAGCCTCTCGGGCCTCAGTGCGCTCCGGAGTACGAGTGATGTGCCATGTGCAGCAGGCAAAGTTGACGGCGTTGCATTTGAAGCCAAGGATACTCAGAATAGACATGAGAGCAGTTGTAGATGATGATTCCACTAGGAAGCCATGGTTAGATATTGAATATATAACTGAAGAAATGGAGGGTCTTGAGTGTATGGACAGAGGGAAAGCTTGAAACCTAATGTTGTATACTCGAGTACTGCTAGAGGCTTGCGGGATTGGTGATTTCAGATGTTTGAAGAACAGAAGGTGAAGAAGTAGAGGAAAGAGAGGAGGAAGGAAGGAGCAGAATGAAAGAATACCCCTAAATATAAATTTACCATCGAAATCTCATAGGCCTGCGTCCGAAGTTAGCCCCAGAGTTAGAAAAGCTACCAAACAGCAAAACTGCGCAAAAAAAATTAATTAGCCCACGACTCCGAGAATCCAAAAACAGACTAACTTAGCGGTAGATGCATGATGGTGACATGTTGGTTTAATGCAATGCATCCAATCCCGGCCACTATACTCGAACATAACCGATGACCCCCGTACGATCAGTTGCGGTATGGCCAATCACTTTACACGGCCACCGCTATCGTTGGCCGCCGTACCGGCCGTCTATTGGTCAACCACCATAATATATAGTCAACGACAGCTGTATCCCTTCCGCCGCTGAGATATGCCGCACTAAGCAGGGATGTCGAAGCCACCCCAAATACGTCTCATACTAACTACATCCGGTTTCTACTAGCCTGGACTCGCACCACCATAATATCAGTATTTAACTTGGCAGCTTCAAATGGGAATATTGCTGCGCTAGTGAGCACCCCTGCTTAGTGCAGCATGCCTCAGCGGCGGAAGGGATATGGCCAACCACCATACAGCCGCATTCGTAGAGTTTTTATATATGGTTGGTCTTTTCTTAAAAATATCCTATTCAAATTTTATTACCAACCTTATAAATTGAATAAATAGGTAGTCAGGGAGGAATTAGAGGCTACTATAATAGATTGCTGAGAGCTTTCAAAGCATTCCGTTTTGCAAATTTTAGCAAAGAGTATAATAGATCAAGTAAAGACTAGTAGAAAAGTAGAAAAGTATGAACCTACTGTAAAAACTCAAATAATCGAATTGTGTTCTGTTTGGCCGAGCATTACCCACTTGAGAAACGAGGCAAAAATCACAGCAAAAGTTTGCCTGTAACTGATCCCTGTTCGTCATTGGTCCAGTGTATAATAAATGCACAGACACTCCTTGGCAAAAGGGCCGAAAAAACTCTTTCACCCACACAACCGCCCCTCCCACAACCTTAGCCAGCAATTCTTCCTCAAGACCTTGAGGACGCGCATATCTAATCCTAATTACTCGTATGATATGCAAAAAGAAAATCACTATGGAAGAACCAATTCTCAATAGTCAGATCACTCGTATTTATCACAAGTCGCAGAGCTTGATATAATCTTGGGTATATTTGGTCTTAGAGAAGCCCTGGTCAATCCCCCCTCCTCGCTCCTCAAGGATGAGCAAATGAACTTAAGAAATAGGTAGAAAACTGGTGTGGAACGAAAAGCCTCTTTTCTAAGATCCTCCCTAGCCCTATGCGTACAAACCTAATCTAAATATAGGTCAATAGGACTACTTAAGAATTGAGAGCAAGCTTAACAGAGAGGGGGCGTACCTCTAGGATTTGCACTCACAGGCTCCTGTGGCTTTGGTTGTGTAGTAATTGTGGGCTCTCGAACTTCGGTGCGCCCTGAGGTACGAGTGATGTGCCATGCGCAACAGAAAAAGTTGACGGCGTTGCATTTGAAGCCAAAGATACTTAGAAGAGACATGAGAGCAGCTGTAGATAGTTATTTTACTAAGAAGCCATAGTTAGATATTAGGTATATAATTAAAAGAAATAAAAGATCTTGGGTGTATGGATGGATGGAAAACTTAGAACCTAATGTTGTATACTCGAGAACCGTTAAAGGTTTGTACGATTGAGTGATTTCTGATGTTTAGGACTTATGAGGAAAGGAAGGGAAAGAAGGAAAGGGCGGAGAGGAGGAGGAAGGAAGGAAGGGGCAGAATGAAAGAATACCCTCAAATATATATCTATCATCAAATCCCATAGGCTTTCCCTGACAATGCCTCCCAGCTTAGGGTCGTAACGATCGCAACCACCGGCGCAAGATAGCAACCACTCCGGCGCAAGACAGCAACCATTCACGGCGCAAGCAGCATCCATACAGAGGAGTAGAAGAGTTCTGGTTGAGGAGCATTTCGGCCCAGGGCTTATTTCCACTTTATCATTACTTAGAGCACTCTCACAGTATTTTCCCTCCCTCTTCTTATCATGCTGGTACGCTCTCACGGCCTCGGCTGTGGCTACCCAACGAGTTACTAGCCTGCCCCAGGATCACCAGCGGTGCTCACGGCGCAGGATAGCAACCACTCATGGCGCAAGACAGCAACCACTCATCATGCAAGACAGCCCGCACAAGACCTGGTTGACATGAGGCTCACGTCCAGGTTGTAACGTTGCACAATGTTCTGTATGTTACAAGTATGTGTAACTCGGGGCGCAACCCTGAGTCAATATTTCTGTCTTGCACCGGCGATAGTACCCAACCAACCCCACGATACCCGGACAGCAAGTCCCCCGATCGAAGTGGATGCTGGCATCCGCCCCCACGTTCCGAAAGTTAACTAGCCGTAAATGGATGAGATATCAAGTATCGGTATACCGGTGTTCGGCAGTGACAACCCAAGCCCAACTCCAACCAAGCAAAACAATCGTAGATTTTCACAGGTGTTTTTTTTTCCTCCTACGATATAATTTTATTCGTTAAATAACAGGAGCCACCGCCGTTTGGAGAAAGCGTCTAGGCAAAATGGTAGGAATCTCTATCAAGGCTAATACTAACTTATATCATAATTTTTGATGTTTACTATCCTTATTCACTTCGCTTCATTATTATTTCCCACTCTTTCTTATTTTTTATTTCTTCCTGTTAGAATCCGCTTTGCAAACAGTGTTACTTCAATCGTCTACTTGCAGAGCAATACTCGAGCACTCGCCAAAATCAAAAGTCTGTCCCCGGATCTCCTGTCAGTGTCAGCGTTGTTTGTCCAAAGCAAAAGTCGGGGATAGACTTTTGATTTAAGCGAGTACCAGTATACGAATGAAGTGTGAGGATAAGAAAGAATGTAACCTGCGGTAAAAAAAAAAGGGATATCGTGCCGGTAGACCCGATATTTTTTTCCTGCAGAACGGTTGGCCGCAGGGTTCGAGTTAGGATTGGCTAAAGTTTCAGAAGAAAAAACAGTAGGGTATGCCAAGATTGTCATCACCACTGGGCATAAAATCTTGACGGGTATCACGCTGTGATGAACAGGGGGGGTACTCACCTATTTATTTATATATTAAATTTCTTAATGTGCTTTACTGCACTTTCTTCTCTCTGGGCTTTCTATGGGAGATCTATGCCCTAACTCTCAGACAAAAGCGGGGTACAGGTATTTGGCGAGCCAAAGTAGGGTAACAAAATAATACAAGTACCTGCTACTGATCCCTGTTCTTCACCGGCTGATATTGGTCACGCAGGGGAGACTGTATCGGTGGGTGTTCTAGTAGATGTATCTGTACCCGGCATAACGAGGGGGGTAAAAGTTTGCCCTGATAGCGAATTGTCTTGTACATCTGAGTATTCTAAGTTCAGACTCAAATATTGGGGTTCATTATCCCTAGCACGGATAGAAATTAGATAGCTTTCGGTATCGGTGTTTCGATCGCGGCGGTCTCACTATGTTAGCCAAAGGAGCCCGCCAATCCTAGTTTGTGAAGACCCCATAGCAAGATTTGATAGGACTTGGACCGCGCATCCTTGGCGACTCTCCCCGAGATGAAGCCGCAGTGCTCCTCCCTCTCGCTCTTCCTCGTCTTCCTACCGCCCCCCTCCCACACCGACACCACGGCCGCCAACCACCTATGCTGCCTCGTATTTCCCCTTTGGTAAGTTGCCTTTCCCGGCTCCGTCTTTGCAAATTTTACCTCTAGACCTCCTTCTCGTCTACTACTGTTCTACTCATCATCATCCTACCAGTCTCGCATTACTACCACCGATATTCTTTTTCAGCTGCCCAGGTCACAGAGCGCTGCACCGGCTTACTCCGATGTCGACACACAGCCCGCGTGTGAAGCACCAGTTCCTACGATAGCGTTTGTACTCGAGCACCAGAAATTGCCTCGACAGCCTCGGTACCGTAAAATCTAGTGAGGTCCACTATCCCTGTCAGCCTTGCAATCTCCGGATTTAGGGACAAAGCCCCTGAGAAGGATTAGCATTTTTCTACAGTATAAGATCAGCCATATTGGATCTCATTAACTAGCATTCGCAATTCTATTAACTTGCTAAGCTAGACCTACCCTAGGCTCATAGGCTGACTCCTAGTGATAGCCTCATAATGGATTTCACGAGATCTTGCGGTGCTTGCAGAAAGAGACAGGAAAAGAAAAAAAAAAGCAGGTGTCGGGAAAAAAGATATCGATGAGCTTGAGCCACTAACATCTAATCAAACTCCGAAATCCTTCGTTTCACTTTCCGATTTTTAACCGGAGGCTGTACTCGGGAGGGTGGTTGAAAATCGGAAAGCATGGCCCTTGTATGGGATCGGCAGAAATAGTTTTCCAGCCTTTTACTAACCCCCCGAGCACAGCGTTGTGCCGGTACGAGCATGGCCGATAGATATATTAGTCACGTGTGATAAGATAAGCAGAAGCGATAAAGTTGCAACTAGAAAACTACAGAGAAAGTGATTAGCACTGCAGCAAGGTAGAAAAGTTCGAGGGGAAAAAAAAGAATAAGCAAAGAGCGAAGGCCGCCTGATCATTGGTATATGGTTTGGCCAAAAAGAAGGCTCTCAAGAGAGTTATTTGGCTGCGATGATGATATCCTTCTTGTCTTGCCTGTCGCTACCCTAACGCTTTAAGTCATAATTTCACGTGACTAATATATCTATCGGCCACGCTAGTAATGTGGCCATGACAGTCAGGAAACGATGCGCCGAAAATCTAGCCGCAATTATCAAATTTAGTCCCTCTTGTTCATTGCCCCCCCCCCCCCCGCTGTTATCCCAAGTAGGGAACCTCCCGAGGCGTGTCTTCCACAATGGTGTGCATATGATTAGAAAGGACCACTTCACACTATGCCGACTTGCTATATGGTATATTTTGGGCAGTTATTTTCCCCAAGTCTTCTACCTAGAAGCCAGGTTCAATAAAGCGAGTGATGCTACGGAAGTAATTCCCTTATAAGTTGTGAGACGAAGTGAAAGGTTTGGCGGCTGTCACTCGCTCCATGCATCCTATCAGAGTGCGTTGCTTGGCTGTGAATGATGGTGACGAAATACTACGCATCTCACATTGGAGGTGTTCGGGCGGCATGATACATTTCCTAATCTATGATATAACACATAGGTAGTTCGGGTGTCCACAGGAGTTCTTCACAATAAATCTATAAATTTTGTAGAACATTGCCTCTTTTGCTAGAAAAGTTGATAGGTTTAGGGTTAGTTACCACCGTAACAAGTAAAAACTCGACCTCACGCTAAGAGGTCTAGAATTCCCTCCTTTGGATTAGGAGGAAAAAACATAGCGAAAATACTGTCTTCAGCCCTCCACTGAAATAAAGAAAAAGAAAAGAAAGATAGACCTTACTAGGAGAGGCAACCCTAACGTCCTAGTGTGAGGTTCAATTATTCTAGTTTTTACAGTACTTCAGACCAACCGCTTGCTCAAAACACGGCATCATGTAGCATACTAGGAACCCTACTGAAAAATTTGGGGGAACGAGATGTTGAGTGGGGATCAGCGAAAGGACAGAAAGCTTAGTGATACATGTCAAAAATTTCGTTGTAGAGGCGCTTCTCAGTACAGGATGGCATGAAGTACGTTAGGAAATTTATGAAGGGGAAAGGGTGCTGCAGCCTCCTGCACATGTCAACCCTGCGAACAATCCACCAACGACATGCGACTGTAGAGGTGGACTTGGGCTATTGCCGGGCATCGGTTCGTCGTTGGTGAAGGGAATGAGGTAGCCGGCCAGGGGAATTGCCAAAGCCAGAGATAGAAGAGGCCTCTTGAGTTGCATACCAGTATCGGGATTGTCTTCATAAATACCACCGTAGCTTGGTTTCCCTCAAAAGTTTATCCCCTCAGCCACTGATATCCAACCCAATTTAAAGTGTTCAACACTAGGCTACTTGAGTGGTCCGAAGCTAGCCCGGACCTAGACTAATCTACCTACTTGAGTACTGGTGCTATACCTAACTAAGCTCGAACGAAACCCTACCCGGGGAATCCACAAGAGTAATCATGATAGTCGATGAAAGTGATCTACAGTGATTCGGACTTGTAGATATGATCTCTATTAGTAAGCTAAGGGGTTTCTCCGGCATTCCCAATGCTGATAGAGGAGGTGTGTCCTGAATTCGTTAATGTCATCTTGGATGCCATAGATTCGTGAGTGAATTGAAATTTTGGGTGCAAGTGGAAAATATAAGTGATAGGAAGTGGAACACTGATCCTTCCTCCTACTATTGTCATGACTTCCAATGATCTCCTAGTCAAACCAGTGTGCTCAAGGTCGCAGCTCAGACCGCCCAGCTCACCTTGCCAAAGGTGGTCACACAGATCGTCCCTCATATGTCAGGCGACGGGGCGGTTCGGGAAAGCCATCTCTACCATCTAAATCATCGACATCCACGTTATATTAAGTTTCTAGGTTGCTTGGTCAATTTCTGGCCTTGGACGAACCACCTCTACTTAATGTTCTCCCACGCAGTCGAACACAGTCTAAAATTAACCGGGCCAGCCAAAATCAGGTGACCAGCTGCAATGCCTATCCTTCACCGCCTAAGGTCCGATATTATCATAATTCGTGTTATGGAGGCGAACGAGGTCAAAGGGCATGCTTCCTGTACAGGAGGGCGCAATGAGCACCCCTACCAAATTTGATGTTTGCTACTAGATTTTTGGTGTACAATCAACGGCCCCCATTGTTCATCTGCTCTACGGAGATAGCTTGCAATAGCTAGAGAGCATCAGGGGAAAAAGTGAGTACTAAGAATAGAGCAAGGGCAAAGGAGCGACGTATAAATTTCTCTGAGCAAAGGGTGGCTTCTTGGTCATGCAAAGGCTAGTCTATTTCTCGGCGCGCCTTTGAGAGAACACAGCTTAGTGTTACCGGCGGTAGTTCGCTGGAACAGGAAAGGGCTTGGCACTGCATGCCTAGTCACATAAGAGAGTCATCGTCCGCCGCCCTCCTGTCCATTCCACAATTTCAACCTGCAGCCTCGTATCTTTCAAAGCTTCGCTCATCCTTCACAAGGGCTACCATAAATGCAGCATCATGCCAAGCAAGACCGGTATTTTACTATTATAGCTTGCTTGTATAATTCGACTTTAACAAAGTCCACTACCAGCCATACCCCGGTGAATGAGGCCGGGGCGGAGAGTATGGGGAACAAGTATAATCTCGTGAAAAAAGTGCAATATTAAAGATTAGCGTTAGGGCAACAAGAATATAAGTATCGGGGGAAAAAGAATGTGTACCGGGCGATTGGAAAGGAGTTGTGTTCTAAGTTAACGCTTATATTCAAGAAAAGAAGCACTACGGAAGGAACAATTCTCGATACTGGGGTCATTCGGATTCATCACAATTTCCTAAAGCTTGACATAATCTTGAACACCTTTAATCACTAGAGAAACTCCGGCAAAACCCCCCTCGCTCACTGGGAGCGAACAGCAAAACCAAGAAAAGTCGGCAGAAAAACCAATGTAGAAGAAGCTCTTGTACAAAACCCCCCTACCGCTAAGCATAGAAATTTAATCTAAACGTGAGTTAATAGGATGTTGCTTAATAATTAAGAGCAAGCTTAACGGAGAGATGTACCTCTAGGCTTTGCACTCATAGGATCCTGCGGTGTTGGTTGTGTAGTGATTGGGGCCTGTCGGGCCTCGGTGCGCTCCGAGGTACGAGTGATGTGCCATGTGCAGCAGAAAAAGTTGACGGCGTTGCATTTGAAGCCGAGGATACTCAGAAGAGACATTTGAGTACCGTAGTTGTAGATAGTGATTTCACTAGGAAGTCATGATTAGATATTAAGTATATAGCTGAAGGAAATAGAGGGTCTTGAGCGTACCGATAGAGGGAACTTGGAACCTAATGTTGTATACTCGAGTACCTCTCAAAGGTTTGTAGGGTTGGGAGATTTCGGATGTTTGGGGCTTATGAGGAAAGAAAGGTAAAGAAAAAGAGGAACTGGAGGAGGAAGGAAGGGTCAGTATGAAAGAATAATTTTAAATATATATTGTCAAAATCTTGTAGGCTTCCTCTGTGGTTTTTACAGGGCGACAAAAGCGCAGCTTTAGCCCGATTCGCAATCCGCTCCCCTCTCCTCACTCTAAAGTGCAAAAAGTTATGGAGCAGTTATTCAGGGTTAACCAACCAAATATATCCCTGTCTTCCGACTCTTCTCTAGCTAATAGGTCCATTATCTTTTTGTTCCACAAGAAAGTGCATGACCCCGCCCCAATGTCCTGTTGACATTTGTGTCACAGCGAATCTGAAAACAGGGTGAAAGAACACGATCTCCGGCAGGGGTCCCCAACTTCGCTTCCGGCCTCCGATATCCGCTGCGCTTCCATCCTTTCACTCTTGCACATTGCACTCTTCCACCTTTCACTCTTCCCCCTTTCACTTTTTCCTTCTTGGCTTTCTCGCTCCTTTAATTTTACTATTTCTTTTTAAATCACATTCTCCTCTCTCAATCATTCCTTTCAAACCCTAACCTACTGTCCTACTAACCCCTGCTACAATCGACCCTGGCCACTGGTAATCGCATGGGCAGTTGACATACGGTTACTAGGTTTTAAGAGTGAACGTGCCTGAGGGCATACCGAAATATGCGGCGCAACGAAATATTTAGTGAGTGGGGAGATGCTTAAGGAAGAAGCAACTACGCAGGAAAATCTTGACTATGTTTTTTTGTGTCGCTCAGGAAAAATTTCGTTGTGTCGTATATTTCGGTATGCTCTTGGGTACGTTACCACCAGTCATCACTAACGCTAGAATAATTTACCAGAAATCTAGCGGCGATCATCAGATTTGGTTCTCCTTGTTCGTTGCCCCTACTGTTAAACTCGTGGCGGGGGCTATGTCAGTTCGGGGGTTATGTCGGGAGCGCAGATACGCAGGGGAAGTATACTTCAGTACTCGGCACAGACTCGAATATCCCGAGTGAAGTCAAATGTTAATTCTTGTTCCTACACACACTGTGTATCTCTATTCCCGACATTACACACGAACCGACATAGCCCCCGCCACGAGTCTATCCCTAGCAGGGAATTTCCTTAGAGCGTGTCTTCTAGACTCGCCTACGGAGGTTTGAAGAGGACTGCTGCCCGTTAGGCTAGCTCACGACATGCCCAACGATCGTTATGCCTTATTTTGGACGACTATTTTCCCACAGGTCTCCTAAAAGCTAGATCTAATAAATCGAGCGACAATAGAAACAATTCCCTTATGAATTGTGAGATGAAATGAAAAGGCTTGGCGGCTGCCACTCACTCCACACGTCCTAGCAGGGTGTGTTGCTCGACGGTGAATGATAGGAACGAAATACTATGTATCTCATATCGAGGGCGTTTGAGCGGCGTGATGCGTTTTCTGGTCTATAATACACAGGTAGTTCGCAATAAATCTCTAGATTTTCTAGAATGTTGATAGGTTTAGGGTTAGTTACTGCCTCATACTACTAGCCACTTACGGTACTCGAAACTCAGACCGACAGCAGTACCATGCGGTACCAGCACAACCAATTGAAGTGGTGACAAAAAGAGAAGAGATGACGAGTACTTACCCCACCCCCGCATTCTAATAGGTAATCCAAGACAACTCTCGTTTTATATGGATTTGGGCTTCAACATTTGCCAGCATTTTTTAAAGAGAAGCACTATGTCCCCCCGCTGTTAACCCAAGAAGCAAACCCACTCCAGGGTCATTCCTCCCTAATATTACCAATAGGCGGCGAAGTTTCATGCCATGTGGCTGGATCTGGAATAGTTTTCGCGATTTATTCCGTTCATGTTATAGTTATTATACTTTCTATCTCTTTCTCGAATATGTTTTTAGCGGATGAGCAAACTGTTAGTTATTATATTCTCTCATTCGCATAGATCATTTCATTTTGTTCGAATTTGTCCAGTACGAACACCAGTAAGCAGAGGGGAGACACCATCATCATGACCGAGGAATTCTTAATTTGGCGCTGGTGCTTACAGAAGGCCTGAATCCGCTTTACAGGTAGTATGCTCGAAAAGGAACATTAGAGCTCATTATATAGAAAAAGACTTAGCGCCTGTTGAGCAGTTTCCGGGAGGGATTTGTTGCGGTGAAAGTTGGGAAATGATAAATATTCTAGTAAAACATACCTGCTCTATGGTCACCACGATATCATAAAGGTCGAAACTTGTCAGAAACAGACATAAACACAGGTTTTTTTTATAGGTGCTTTATGTACAGTACAGGGTCCGGTTGGCCCTATTGAGAAAGACGTTGAATTAAAGGCACCCTTATTAGCGCGAGTACAGTACTTGTACAATAAAGTGTTGAATGGGGCATTCATCACTTTCTGTTTACCCTATTGATTTTGTAGGATCCCATTCCAGTTCAATGCTAAGCAAGCCGAATTGTGACAGTAGCCCTATCTGACACTTTACTCCCGTACAAACTGGAAGAATTGACAATCCCGCTGGACGTCAGAGTTGCCTCTCCCCCCGGGAGCAAGGTCCCCCGATTTTTCTTTATCTGTCTCAACCAAGGGCTGAAAGAGAATATTTTTGCTATGCTTTCCCTTCTTAATCCTAAGGGGAAATTCTAGACACCTGAGCGTCATTCTCGATTACTGGTACCCCGGTGTTTAAGGTATCGTACCGATATGTGAGGGCTCCGCGAGACGGCAGCCCAGCAAGGCATAAAAATGTCGGCAAGTATTATAGATTTGCTCGATTCGCCGGCTACACGTGGGTCCACCCATAAACCAAAACTACTAAGCCTCGCTGAGGATGCCCTTGATTACTGCCCGGGTCGCAAAGTCCTCATCCGTCCTTAGCCGTGTAACAATGAACTGCCCGAACTCATCTCCAGCGACCACAAATCAATAAACAAATACTGGCTACTCGCAATTGAATGACGTTTGTCAACACAATTGCTATTGCATACCCTAAAATTCTGCTTTTCGCTCGGATCTTAGTATTATATCATGCAATAGTGGTCGTGTTCACAAACGTCGTTCATTTGCGGGTAGTACTCGAGTAATTAGATTTCATCCACCTCACCAAACCTACTGCGCATATTTTTCGAAAATCTCGGACTAGTAGTGGTGAAATTGAGGTATGACAGGATTAGCGATCCACGGCGCATATCGATAGGATGGTTGATTGTCATGGAGGCTGAAGAAGCTATGGGTATCATACAAGTTACAGGTATTGAGAAACCCGAATAGTTGAGCCCATCCTAAATTAGAAGGGGGGAGACATTTGGTTCATCTATAGCACGTATAGCAAGTTAGGTAGCTACCGGCACAGGTATTTCGATTGCTGTGATCTCAACATGTGAGCCAATGGAGCCCGCTTACCCTAGTCTGGACTCCACCGCAAGATTTATGATACCGGTAATATCATAAGTACTGATAACATAGCCAAGGTTCCCGCCACTTCGAAAGACACTAAGCGACCTTTGAAGAGGGCACTCCCTAGGAGTGCCAAACAGATCAACGCAAGTAACAGCTCAACACAAGAACTGCTCTGGGCAGGGATAAACTCCGTGAACACTGGGGTGATGATTTGGCAACGAGCTCGATAACTCTTAGACAATGGCACCAGAACCGTAACAATTTGGCAGGGGACTCGTTGCTACATGAAGGTGTCGCTTTTAGAAAGCTCGCCTATGCACGTTCCTGGTCGGTAGGGTAATAAAGGATAGACTGGCATGATTGTTTGCGGATTCAAGCAGAAGCATGGCCGTGCTTGGACACCATATTTCCTGGACTCCCCATTCCCCTTCCATCATTAATCATAATCAAGTATTCGGTGTTCTTTTAGAATCTATGATGCCATCCCACCTCCCCTCTCCTCTCAAATATTTGGCCAATCCAACTTTCATTTTGACTAGCCAGGCGAGTGACTATCAGTGACACCGTAGTTAGTGGTGCGGACGGGTATGGTATCCCCATGCTCTGCCCGGAGGTGAAAGCCGCGAACTAAGATTCACTGATCAATCGTGTTACATACAGCTTCATTTACCACGATGCGCAAAGTTGATGAGGGGCAGAGAGGACTATTTATTCTATGTCGGAGATTAGCATTAAACTCGATCTAAATGGCATCGCCCCCTTATCTACAGCAAACCGCCATGATCAAGGTCCGGGGAGAGAATGCTTAAGAGCAAAGGTGGAATTGAGTAAACCCTTCATCTCTCCTTTCTGGCATTTCTCGATAGAATCTTGGAACTTTACCTCAGGGCCTGACCAGCCTCTGGCCAAAGGTTTGGCGTTTGCTCTAGCAGCGTTGGGCGGGGCTGGGGATTCAGAAAACTTTCAAGCCACTAACCAAAAATAAGTGAGGGATTTCTCTGGCATCACATTCATCTCAGCCGATTATGGGGATTCCAGCCTCACTTGCCATGTAATAAAGGCTGAGGACGATCATTTCCCCTCTTGCATCCTTGCTGAGAGCCACCTACCCACCCTCCGGAGGGCCTTACAAATATCTACCTTCTTGCTCTATGCTTAACTTCTGGCCCCCATGTGCCGCAAAAATCAGTTAGGTCCTCTATGACTTACTCAGCTGAGCCCAGTATCACCAAAGAACTAAAGCCCAAAACCCGGACCGACAGTAGTACTGTGCGGTATAGCACAACCAGTTAAAGTGGGGGCAAAAAGAGAAGAGATGGCGAGTACCCACCCTACCCCTGCATATTTATAGGTAAACTAAGATAGTTCTAGTTTTGTATGAATTTTAAACCTGGACGTTTGCCGGCATTTCGCAGAGAGAGGCAGTATGCCCGCCGCCATTAACCCAAGAGGCAAACCACTCCAAAGTCATTCCTCCCTGATATTACCAATGGACTATGAAATTTCATTCCATGTGGCTGGACGTGGAATAGTTTTCGCGATTTATTCCGTTTATGTTATAGTTAACTTACTTTTCTATCTCTTTCCCGAATATGTTTTTAGCGGATGGGAGAACGATTGGTTATTATATTCTCTCCCTCGCACAGATCATTTCATTTTGTTCACATCTGTCCTCCGTGAACACTAATAAGTAGAGGGGAGACATCACCATCATGATCGAGAAATTCTTAAGTCAGCGCTGGTATAATACTTACAGAAGACCTGTGTCCGCTGATTTACACGTAGCATACCCCGAAGGAACATGGGGGTATATGGGGATAGAAAAGTGTACAGCTGCCCCTGGCTATAATGAACCTCGCTATAATGAATTTTTTGCTATAAGGAACAGTGCGTCGCAGCCACGTTAGTGAATTTACAGGTACCACAGAGCACATTTTGCTACAGTGAACGCCAATAGTAAAAATCAGCGAACGGGGCCCTTGAGGTCTGGATTCTTGGCGTTCATTATAGCCAGGGGCAACTGTAGCTTAGCGCCCGCTGAGCACGTGCCGGTAGGACGCGGCGGTGAAAGCTGGGAAAATTAGTAGTATTTCTTTCCCTTATTGAGAGAGAAGCACTGAATAAAAGGCACCTACCGGTGCCGGTATACCATAAAAGTGGCATGTTGAGAGACCGGTATTTTGCTATTGTATCTTGCTTTTATGATTCGACTTCAACAAAACCCTAGTATTAGCTATACCCCAGCGAATGAGGAAGAGCATACGGAGAGTACTAGGAAGTATGATATAATCTTGCGAAGGGAAAGAAATAATCAAAGATTCGCTTTACGGAGGTACAAGTACAAACGAGGTGGGGGAAGGGGGGAAGGAAATCAAAGGAATAACATTAATTCCCACGATCTACCACTCTAGGGGCGATTTCGATAAATTCCCATCCAAGGATGCAGGATGTGTGGATGAAACCCTGGTTCTGATATGTGGTATGAAGGAAAGTGAGTGAGCGGGCGAGAGTGCGCCACGCTCGGACCAATCGGTTGCTACCGTAAGGCGGGAAGGAATTCTTGAACCTGCAAAACTTAGGCCCTGTACCTCCGCAGGACATGGAAAGGAGGAAAGAGTCGAAATGAGGCTCGACAACGATCGCCCCTCCTCAACCATCATTTGGGCACGATTCATACCGGGACGTTGCCAACCCCACTTCTGCCTCTGCCAAACAACCACAACACCAGATTTTTTTCAACTTTTTCAATTTTTTTTTTTTAAAAAAATTATCCTGCTCAGAAGTTATCTCACAGAACAGTTATTATTATTTTTCCCGTCAAGGAATTGTGCTACTTTTCAGGCAGTTGTCACGAGCACCTAGTTTGCGTCCTAAGTTATTGGGGGGGAGTTGTACCCCTCCTATGATATAATGTACTCTACTGTGCGCAAATCTGGGCTTGTTCGGTTCGGCCCATATCTGTCTGTCCTTCTTGGCGAAAAATGGGCTAAAGCATCATCACCGTGTGCGAGTATGCAGGCCATGATGTTGATCAACGAAAAAACACATCAAAATCTGAGGCCCGTTGCACCATGACTTAGCTCACAGGCAAGAACTACTCCACATACAAGAAAAAAACACTGAGGAAGAAGCAATTCTCGACACTGGGATCATTCGTGTTCACCACAGTTCGCAGAGCTTGACACAGTCTTGGATATTTTTAGTCATCAGAGAAGCTCCGGCCAACCCCCCTCTCACTCCCCAATGATGAACAAAAGAACCCAAAGGATAGGCAGGAAAACCAGCGTAGAAGGAGAAGTTCTTGTTCGAGATCCCCCGTGGCCCTAGACATTCAAACTTAATCTAAATATGAGTTAATAGGGTTGCTTCGGAATTGAGAGCCTAACGGAGATGTGTACCTCTAGGATTTGCATTCATGGGTTCCTGCGGCCTTGGTTGTGTGGTAATTGGGGCCTCTCTGGGCCGAACCTCATTACACCCTGAGGTGCGCGTGATGTGCCAAGTACAGCAGAAAAAGTTGACGGCATTGCATTTGAAGCCAAAGAAACTTAGAAGAGACATCAGAGCAGTTGTAGATAGTGGGTTTACTAGGAAGACACGGTCAGATATTGGGTATATAACTGGAAGAAATGGAAGGGCTAGAGTATGTGAATGGAGGGAAGACTTAAAACCTAATGTATACTCACGTACGGTTAAGTGTTTGTGGGGTTGGATGATTTTAGATGACCGAAGCTTATAAGAGAGAGGGAATGAAGGAGAGGAAGGAAAGAAGGAGAGGAGGGGAAGGAAGGGTCAGAATGAAAGAATGCCCCTAAATACATGTTTTCAAAATTTCTTACACCCAAACTTTCCCTCATGACTTCAGGAAAGCTGTGGCCAACTCGTGGGGTGCCCGTAAGACTTTTGTCTTTAAGAAAGAAAGACAACACAAGAAAATCATTGGTCGGATCACCAGTTGCGTTACGCCCTCTCCCAGACCCCTAGGCCGGAAGGGGTAACCGACGCTAAGGTAGGCACAAGGCGTGAAGGTCAAATGAAATTCCTTTTTTCATCGGAAAAATTAGTGGAACAAGGCGGAAGGTCAAATAATATTCCTTTTTTCATCAGAAAAATTAGTGGAACAGGACTGGTTGAGTGATATCTCTCCTGCGCTATGTGAAACGTAAAATTCGGTACCAGGCACTAGGCTAAAAAAGCACTTACGAGATCCCTGGTGCCACGCCGGAGCGGAATTGGACTTTGTAGACCAACCAAGATAGCACCTTAAGAGCTGCTGAATTCTCAACGAATCGCTCACATCTGGATTAGCCTTCCTGCCACCGAATTTTACTGCTTCACACGGCTCAAGGGACAGGGTTGTTGGCGCTTGGTGGGCACAATTTGTGCCACTTCAGGAGCCTCCATATCAATGTGGCGGGCTATCTGGTGCCTAGGTAGAATGTAGATGAATATACGATGAATTTTGGGTGAAAAAAAATAAAGATAAAAGAGAAGCGGAGACACTCAAGTACTCGGGGGGTACGATAAGTCGGGCGACACCCATATAAAGTAATTAGCGTTTTGCCCACACAAACCCCGTTTTTTGCAGGAGGAAAAAAGTCGGGCCACACCCGGAATAGGAAATAAACCAAGACTTTTTGTGGCACCGCGCCCGACTTACCCTTGTACCCGAGTACATGACAACTAGAAACTACGGTTCGCCCTTCCTTGGCAATGGGATTGTGTTGAATTGCGCCAAATTGTGCCTCTCACTGATTTCACTACACTCTGACATTTCATTGTGTAGTGCCCGGCATATTGGCAGGCATAGTATGCCCCGAAGTACTTGGGGGATTGCTGAAAACCGGAGAACATAACCCTTGCCCCTGCAGAGAATTGTATGGGATCGGCAGAAATAGTTTTCTGGCCCCTAGCTGCCCGAGTACGTTAGGGAATGTGGGAAGGGAAAGAGGCTACTGCAGCCTCCTACACTTATCTACCCTATGAACAACCCACCAACCACAGACAGCGGTAGCGGTGTGCTCGAGTATTGCCGGACATTGGTTAGTCATTAGCCAGGGGCAAGGGCAGTGGAACCGCTAAAAGCCAAATAGTGATAGAAGCGACTTTCTGAGTTGACTACCAGTACGGTACCGGGATTGTCTACACAAAGACTACCGTGGCTTGGTTTCACTTAAGACTTTATCACCTCAGCCACTAGTATTTAGCCTGACTTAAAATGGGTAATAAAGCTAGACTGTAGCATGGCTATTTGCTGCAGATTCACGTACAAGTATAGTAGTACATGGACACTATATTTCCCACACCCCCCTTCCCCCATGAATTATATCATACCTCAAGTATTCGGTACCGGTATTCTTTTAGAATCTATGATGTTACCCCACCTCTCCTCTTATCTCAACTGTTTGCCTAATTCAACTTTTAAATTTGCTCTAGTGGCGTTGAAAGGGGCTAGGGGTTCAGAAAACTTGCAAGCCACGAGTCAAAATTACTAAAGGATCTCTAGTATCAAATTCGACCGGTAATAAAGGCCGAAAATGATCATTTCCTCTCCTACATCCTCGCTAGGAGGCTCCTGGCTGACGCCCACTCTCTGGAAGGCTCTGTGGATACCCCCTTTCTCTACCACTTGACTTACGCCCACATACGGCAAAAATTGGTTCAATCTGCTATCACTTAAATAGCCGAATCCGTAGTAGCAAACTGCAAGAGGCCTAGCAGAGTAGGGCAACAAGATAGCCAGTACTAGTTGGAGATCCAGCAACCTTATCTTGCTTATGATATACTGGGTCTAGAAAGCACAATTCCATCTAGGGGCCTGTTGTTTCTGATTGCGGAGCTCGGAGTCCTCGAGAGAAGGTTCGTTTAATGGATTTTTGCTACAATTAGTCTCTATTACATGGCATGATACTTTCTGGAAAGAACTGATGAGCCCGGGGGTTATCACCAACCAACCAAAACCAAACCAGCACACTTATCCAGCTCAATACAGCAGTAGAAGTCAGGTACGGTTCCAAGGTCTTCTGCTGCTCGAGCTTATATGGGGTTCACGTGGGTTCCAACGGCAATCACTACTCCACCGCCCCCGCAATCGGTAAGTCCGTCCTTGTAAAAGTTTTCTCAACTAAACGTGACAATTCCATACGATTCTGGGTTTTAGGGAACTATATAAGTACACCAATGTCTCAAAGTAGCAAAAAGAGGAGATGACGAGTGCTCAAGCCACCCCTGTACTTTTATAGGTAAACTAGGACTGTTCTCGTTTGCTATGAATTTTGAACTTGGAGGTTTGCCGGCATTTTACAAAGAGAGGCAGTATGCCCCCCGCTATTAACCCAAGAGGCAACCTACTCCATGGTCATTCATCCCTGATATTACCAATAGACTGGGAAATTTCATGCTATGCGGCTGAACCTGGAATCGTGTTTCGCGATTTATACAGTTTGTTATAGTTACTTTCTATCTCTTTCCCGAATATGCCTTCAGCTGATGGGCGAACGATTGGTTATGATACTCTCTCATTCGCACGGATTATTTCATTTTGTTCACGCCTGTCCTCCGCAAGCACTGATAAGTAGAGGGGAGACATCACTATCATGACCGAGAAATTCTTAAGCCAGCCCTGGTACTTACAGAAGGCCTGTACCCGCTGATTTACAGGTACTGTAGTATGCTCAAAAAGGAACACGAAGTGGAAGGCTACCCAAGTGTAGCTCAGATACTGGGTGCTGGTTGTTACTGTATGCAAATTTGTGCCGACATGGGGTGGCATATGCTGTGCTTAGAACCTGAGCATCTTATCCTGCGTTCTTTAATGCACTCTTTGTATCACATCATACCTTCGCTGGTAAGTCCAGCACTTGTTACTTGCCTCAAGCTTGGCCCTGAGGCAGTCAGTTTTCGCTGTGGTTTCGCCCACTAATCCAAGAGGGGGAACTTTCGACGTCTTACCGCGGGGTTCAATTACGATACACCAGCTCCTTCGGTGTAATAATGCAGGTTGTGCGAGGTAACAATGGTGGCACTCGTAACACTCAGAAATCTTAGCACAGCATAGCCAAGCAGGAAGCTAACCCCTCCCGAAAAGTTCCCTAAAGACAAAAACCACAGCTCCAATCATCGGGAGGTTAACTTAGGACCAGAAACCACCAGAGTAGGCATACGGGATCCGAAAATACATTTGTATTTCGGGAAGTTCTTTCATTCTATCCCTTCCTTCCTTCCCCTCCCTCTCCTCCCCCTTCCTCTTTCCCTTCCTTCCCTCATCAGTACAAACATCTAAACCACTCTACCCTACAAACCTTTAACGGTGCTTAAGTATACAACATTAGGTTTCAAGTCTTCCCTCCATCTATACCCCCCGAAGACCTTCTATTTCTTCCAGTTTTCTACCTAGTATCTAACCATGGCTTTCTAGTACAATCGTTATCCACAACTGCTCTGATGTCTCTTCTGAGTATCCTCGGCTTCAAATGTAATGCCGTCAGCTTTTTCTGCTGTACATCCCATGTCACCAGTACCTCTGGGCGCACTGAGGTTCGAGAGGCCCCAATTGCTACCGGTACACAACCAACGTCGCAGGAGCCAATGAGCGCAAACCCTCTAGGTACACCTCTCAGTTAAGTTTACTTTCAATTCTTAGGTGATTATATTAGCCTATATTTAGGTTAAGTTTGTATGTTCACTAGAGGGGATCTTGGACAAGAGCTTTTCCTTCTGCGCTGGTTTTTCTGCCTATATTTTTTTGTTTTGTTTTGTTTTTGTCTATCCTCGGGAGGCTCGAGGAGCGGGCTGGCTGGAGTTTCTCTAGGATTTGAAAACATCTAAGATTATTTCAAGACTTACGAATTGTAATGGACACAAGTGATCCCAGTATAGAGAACTATTTGTTCCATAGCATTATTAAAAAAAATTCTGGCAAAGGCCATTAACTACCGATGGGAGCACTAAGATTTGAGCTAGTCAGTGTTGAACTTCTCCCCGATTTAGCTTACTCAGTGACCCGGGAGATCCTTTGTGATAGCCAGTATCAGTCAAAGGCAGAAAACCTAAGGAGGGTACCAATGTCTTTCTACCGAGGGTTGAAGGAAAGGGTTTGTGGTTGGTTTTAGAATGTTCTCTTGGGCACTTGGAGTAATGTGGGCTCACTCTAGCTAAGAAGTGCTTATCTGCTATCCTTAGCTTTGTAACTCCGACCGCTCTGAGTCCCGGGGAATTTGTTCAGGGAGGAGAGAAGAGCTCACGTCCATAGGGTGTGCATTTTCTTGTAAAACAGAAGCCTATTCGTGTGCGGTCAACACACGAAATCCCAGCACGCATTCAAGCAACTAGCCACATCTCACGGTAGGTGTAGTATGTAAGTGTTACATTTCTTACTAAATTGTTTTTACTTCAGTCTAAGCAGATTTCAAAAGGTCCTAGTAACAAATAAACAGGAGCACAAGTACATCCAAAATTGATCAATTTGACTATCCCATGGACTGTAACACAATTCGCACCACACAAGGTGCCAATCTCTAACCTCGTCTAGCTCCATAAAAATAAAGTTTAGAAATTAAAGTAAAAGGAACACTATATCTCCAGATTCCATGAAGTATCTCAAAACTCACAGAGACTTGATCCATGAAATGGTCGTTGAACTAACCGGTGTTATGTTCTGGCTTGGCGCTATTTTTTTTGTCTTTCTTTCTTATATGAACTTCAATTGGTTGTGCTAGCACGCACAGTACTACTATAGGTCTGAGTTTTGGGGTTTACTTCTATGGTGATCAGAACATCTGTGATAACTATATCCCGTTTAATAGGAAAGGTGTCAGATCTATAGGTAGAAATAGGCAGTGTCTTTGAAGTTTGGAATGATATCGGTTTGCTGCTATGAGACGTTGGTGTGCTCATATAGTGCTTTAAAACTCGGAATCGTATAGAATAGCCCCGTTTAGTTGTAAAAACTCTTACAAGGCACTGACTTTACAATTACAGTGGCTGTAGAGTAGTGATTGTGATTAGAACCCAAGTGAACCCCCCTACGAGCCAGAGCAGTAGAAGACCTAGGAACTGTAGGGGCTCCAGGAGCTGTATTGAGCCAGATAGTTGCTCTGGTTCGGTATTGGTTAGCTAAACCCACAATCTTCCAAGGACTCCGAGTTCCGCAACCGGAGACGAAACACTCCCAGAAAGAATTGTGCTTTCTAGACCCGGTGTACCATAGGCAAGACAAGGTCGCCGGATCTCATTCCCTGGTAATCATTATTTTGTTTCCCTATTCCGAGTCTGCTAGGTCTCTTGTAATATGATACTGTGGGCTCAGCTAAGTAAGTGATAGTAGATTTAACGGATTTTTACCGCATATGGGGGTCAGAAGTTAAGCATAGAGCAAGGGGGTAGATATTTGCAGGGCCCTCCGGAGGGTGGGTAGGTGGCTCCCAGAAAATGTGTAGGAGGGGAAATGATCGTTTCCAGCCTTTATTCCATAGCAAGAGCGAGACTAGAATCTCCATAACCAGCTAAGATGAATTTGATGCCAGAGAAACCTTCGCTGATTCCGGAGGTGGCTTGAAAGTTTTCTAAGCCTCTAGCCCTTCCTAACGTTAATACGGTAACACAAACCCAGAAGTATAGCTAGCCAAACCCTTTGGTAAGGTGCCCAGATTCTATTGAGAGATTCCAGGAAGGAGAGATGAGGTGTTTGCTCAATGCTACCCATACTCTCGAGCATTCTCTCCCTGACCTTAACCAGGGTGTTTTAGATAAATGCTGCTTGAATTAAGTTTAATGCTAACCTCCCACATAGCATAGACAGTCCTCTCTACCCCTCATCAACTTTGCGCATCGAGGTAAATGAAACTGTATTTAGCACGATTGATCAGTGAATCTCGCTCAGCTGCTTCCACCTCCGGGCAGAGCATGGAGGTATATACCATATCTATCCACACAACTAACTACCGTGTCACCGATAGTCACTCGCCTAGCTAGTAAAAATAGAAGTTAAATCGGTCAAATATTTAAGATGAGAGGGGAGGTGGGGTGAGATTATAGATTCTAAAAGAACACCGAATACTTGGTTATGATTCATGGGGGAAGGGGAGCCCGGGAAACATAGTCCCCAAGCACTGCCATGCTTCTGCTTGAATCCGCAGCAAACAGCCATGCTGCAGTCTAGCTTTATTACCCTTCCGATATGATATGTACGAAGGCGAGCTTTCTAAAAGCGAAACCTTTATGTAGCAACGAGTCACCTGCCACATTGTTGTAGCTTTGGTGCCATTGTCCGGGGGTTATCGAGCTCATTGTCGATCATCATCCCAGTGTTCACGGGATTTATCCCTGCCCCGAGCAGTTCTTGTGTTGAGCTGTTGCTTGCCTTGAGCTGCTTGGAACTCCTAGCAATGTTGTAACGAAGTGGGGGGGGGTTGGACCAATAATGATTGGAGGACTAAGAAGGCCCTTTTTCGGACCGGGGGATTATAAGATAACGTCCCCGACCGGGAAGTTGGCCACCATTTACACACGAAGTGCCAAATTTCAGTGGCTATGTCTTTAAAAAATAAGATTGAAAAATTAATAAAGAGCCCAACATCAGGTAACAAGCCCTTAAAAACAATAACTCCGTCACTAAATAACTGAGGTCTACTAAGAGCAGGTTGTCACCCCTACTTGATTGTCCCATACAAATCTTGTGCCAAGACATGCTTATTTTGGTAGCATTTATAGGGAATATAGGGTTCTGCTATGATACGATTCATACTGTACCAGGGCCTTGCCAACCCCACCTCTGCTCTCCTCCCAACAATCACAACACCAGATTTTTTTTCAATATTTTTTTTAAATTCTTCTACTCAGAGGTTTTCTCGCAGAACAAATATTATTATTTTTCCCATCAAGGAGTTGTGTTACTTTTCATTTGTTGACGGTTGATGATAGGGCACGATTGTTGACGAGGGGCGGCCGCTATCATAATGCCGTAAGAACCGAAATAATTGAGAATGATGCTAGGACGTCCAGAATTTCCCCCTTTAGATTAGGGGGAGAAAGCTCAGTGAGAAAGATCCTTCGGCCCTTGGCTGAGACAACAGACCTTCCCAGGAGAGGCAACTCCAACGTCCTAGCGAGATTCTCAATTATTTCGGTTTTTACAGTAATGCACTCTACTGTGCGTGAGTACCGTACTGTAGGGTACGATCGTACAAGAATAAGAACACTGCACAAGAAAGAATTCTCGATACTGAGGTCATTTGTGTTCACCACATTTCGCAAAGCTTTACATCGTCTGGGACATTCTTAACGATTAGAGAAACTCCGGCCAACCCCCCTCTCACTCTCCAAAGATAAACAAAAGAACCCAAAGGATAGGCAGAAAAACTAGGGTAGAAGGAGAAGCTCTTATCCGAGATCCCCCGTGGCCCAAGGCATACAAACTTAATCTAAGCATAGGTTAATAGCTTCGAAATTGAAAGCAAGTTTAACAGAGATGTGTACCTCTAGGATTTGCATTCATGGGCTCCTGCGGCCTTGGTTGTGTGGTAATTGGGGCCTCTCTGTGCCGAACCTCATTACACCCTGAGGTGCGCGTGATGTGCCATGTGCAGCAGAAAAAGTTGACGGCGTTGCATCTGAAGCCAAAGATACCCAGAAGAGACATCAGAGCAGTTGTAGATAGTGGGTTTACTAGGAAGACATTGTTAGATATTGAGCATATAGCTGGAAGAAATGGAAGAGCTTGAGCGTATGGATAGAGGGAAGGCTTGAAACCCAACGTATACTCACGTATGGTTAAAAAGTTTGTGAGGTTGGGTGATTTTAGATGTCTGGGCATATGAGGAAAGAAAGGGAATGAAGGAGAGGAAGGAGAGGAGGGGGAAGGAAGGGTCAGAATGAAAGAATGCTCCTAACTATATGCAATCAAATCCCATAAACCCAAACTTTCCGCCAAAACGTGCCAGTAGACCTTGGTGTCTGTTTCACCTTCGAAGGTACAAGTGCCAGGGGTGATGTTTTCGTACATCCTCCGTCTCTCTTACACCTCCAGTGAAAGAAATAACAACACCAAGTGACACGTCACATTCGTGGTTTTGACCTATAGGATCCTTACAACGCATCACACGATCGTCGCAAGTCTTTAGTATCTTTGCCCCAGGCCAAGGTATTATTATCGTTTTGAATAGATAATTTATCTATTCCATCTACTATTTTAAGTCCCTCATCTTTCTATAAGTACTATTTATTAGGAAAAGATGGCTAAGAGAGGTTCTTCATCGTTCTCGGCTACTAAGGTGGCGAAAACAGGTATGGTCATCGGAGAGCTGGTAGAGAAGCTACTGGCTATGGAGAAGGAGATAGGGAGGTTGAGGCATCATGTTTCCGTTCTTTCGAGAAGGAATCATGTACTGTCAAGAGGGGGCAGGAAGATTACGGATGAGGGTGAGGAGAAGGGTAAAGGGAAGGAGAAAGAGGAGGTGGCTGGGGCTGTGGCTGAAGTTGCGGTGGCTGCAGGGGTGGTGGCTGACCCGATAGAGGTGGCACACACTGTGGGCACTGTGGCGATGGCTGTGGCGGAGGAGATGGCTGAGGCAGTGGCGCAAAGCTTAGGCTGTCGCGTCGAAGAGATGGGTACGAGATGGGAAGAGGCGAGTATTCGAGAGAGTATTTCGAATAGTGTCGCAATGGATTCGGGTAAGGAGTCGGAGGTGTTTTCAGGAGAAGACGAGGATGAGGTGGTAGGAGGGAAGATTGTGGTTAGGATGCCAGGAGACAGGAAAAGGAGGGTATTGGATAGCGGGAATAGGAGTGTGGATAGTGGTAGGAGTGGTCCAGTGGTGGTGCCATTGGGGCCGAAGAATTACGGGAGAGGATTGGGGGTTCTTGGGGATAGCGGGGGTCATCCATTGCAAATGGCCCAAGTTATTCCGAGGGGTCCTCGGTTAGGAGATAGGGCTGCTTCTGGGCTGTCTGCCGGGAGTGTGCGGGCGAACCCTGACCTCATGGGTGTTTCCGGGGGTTTGGATGGCCGGCGCCAAAGTCCGGTAGGGGGAGGAGGCTACTCGCTGAGGCCTGGAGGAGGGGGAAGTTACGGTAGAGGAAGAGGTAGAGGGTATAGGAAGTTTGGTTATGGGTAAGGAGTTTTATTTTTTTGGCGGTATGCCTGGGTGTAATACGATAGGGAGCACCCATACCGGGGAGGTCTATCTAACCGAGCCGCTAGAATGGCAGGGGACTGGATCCGGGTGTTGGTTAGGTTTTCTTGAGTTGGCCTGGGTAGTGTTTGGTGTAATACCGTAGACATCCAAGATGGATACAGAAAACGGTTTAGTTTTGTAGTTAGTCGAATCTTTAGACTAGTTACGAATAAAAAGTTTACAAAAAAAAAAAAAAAAAAAAAAAAAAAAAAAATGTTTTCGTACATCCTCCGTCACTCCTACAACCCCAGCGATTGAAATCTCACCTCCTTGTGACGTGTCATATCTTTCCAGTGGGCGACTCAGGGTCCTTGATTCCTATCTCACGATGGCTTCAAGTCTTCTTTACCATCACGATGGTTTAGAAATCTTTGGTGTTCAAGGTATCTCGCATCCCTTTTCATCATTTTTAATCGTCTTCCATCTAGGGATATCGTTTACGAACGTTGTCACGACTTTATGTCACCTTCGGATTCGGTTACGGGGCCTATTTTACTTCGGTAGTTCTGGCAGGCGTGTAGAACGCGGGTGAGGGGGTGGCTTAGTCTTGTGGCTAGGGCCGGCGCATGTGGTTGTGGCGCATGGGAGGTACGATGTGGCTTGGGAAGAGGAGTGTGGCTTGGGTTTGGAAGTGGCTTGGGTTTAGGAGTGGCGTTGGGCGGTGGCGTTGGGATGAGGAAGTGGCGTTGAATAAGGAGTGGCTTGCATTAGTGTCAAGGATGGGGGGGGTCGCCCATTACAAGCGGCCCAACTCATGGCGTTGGTGCTCGGTCAGGTGGTGTTGGAGTGTTAAGTTTGGATTAGGAGGACCGGGAGGACGATATCGCACCCATACCGGGGAGATCAATCGAACCGCGCCACTGGAATGGCAGGGGGTTGGATCCGGTTGTTGGTTAGGCGGTGGAGTTGTATCCCGGTCAAACACTATCTTTGAGATTTTCTTTTGTGCTCATGATATTTTGGTTTTAGGTCTCCGGGATCGACTATGACATACCATAGTACTATGTCATGGTCCATGGCGCGGATGAGACGATAGTCGTTGGAAGGGGAGGGGGTGGAGGTGGCCGACAGAGGCCGTAAAATAACCTAGGGGAGGCTGTGGGCAGAGTGTGTTAGCGGTGGAGGTTGTTTATTTCTTTGGGGGTTACGTTTTCATAAGGGTTAGCAAAAGGGCTGGAAAGTGGTCAGAAGGGCTGATTCCGAAAAGACGTCGGCGATACCAAGCTTGCGGTTGGGCTAGTAGGTTTCGGTTCTGGGTATTGTACCGCAGATGGAGGTTCTTACCTGTTGATTGGACGGGTTTTGGTGTTGGGCAGATATCCACATTGTGATACAGAAAGCCCCTTAGTTATTTGATGCCGTTAGTCATGAGCCGGCGTGCTATAGAGGAGTGATGTCCTTGCGGGGCGTCGGCCACGGCCGCTATGGAGAGTAGTTAGCAAATAAAGAAAAGTCTACAAAAAAAAAAAAAAAAAAAAGAAAATGTTTTCGTACAACTCCCTCACCTTTACAACCCCACCTAAGTGCTTTTTGCACTTTTCTCAACACCATCCCCCCCTCAAAGTGCGATCGTGAACGACCGTCCGGCGGAACTTAGGAGTTCCATACGTCGGAAAGAGGACTGGATAAGGAGTTTTTCTTTTGGTATTTTTCTTTTAGTATAAAAGGATAAAATAGTGTAACATTCCATGTTCGCGAGATGTGGTGCAATAGGTGACGATCAATCCATATAGCAAATGAGAACATTCTTAGGCCGTTCCTACGTTGTATACTGACAATGCTGCTCTCATACTATGTCGATCATAAAGAAGGGATGTAAAGAATATCATTCAAGATAGTAGATAGGAAAGTACTTAGATGACTGCGTGAGGAGCTAACTACAGGTCCCAAGCCTCGCCTTTTATATCGGCGCCTCCTCACATACCTAACCCTGGTGACTCATACCTCCAAGTCACACGCCCCTATGACTTTAAGCGAGTCATAGTGTGAAATCCATCAGCTGACTCCTATGAGTCAACTGCGCAATACATAAAACCAATCATCGCGCTCTTAACTAGTCATGTGCCCAAAGGGGTCACATGCACGAAACTCATGACTCATAACTATGAGTCATGCGCAAGATACATATCAAGTGACCACCAAGTGTGGTCACGCGCATAACATAAACATATAACAATAATAACTATGGCTCGCAAGTGCGAGTCATGTGAGAGGAAACACTAACCTACTATTCATAACCGTGAATAGTGTGAAACCAATTCCTTCACTAGTCACCGTTTGTGACAAATAGCCAGGTTTGTTTGATGAATTTGGATGAGATAGGCTCCCCATTGGCGACTTGGTCTTACAAGCTCCGTCACCGTTTTGTTACTCGCAAGAGTAAACCGCTAGGGGTATTACATCGATGATACTGTATGTATGTCCCCTTCTACCGTTCCGTTTAACCGTTCCGCGGCCTTTAGTCTTTGGGGAGGCAAGAGGTGGAAAGTTTGTTTGGGTTAGGATGGAGGGATCGGATGAGGATGTCACTATCTTTAGGCGAACAATCTTCCAGGTATTTTACATGGCCCATTGCAAGTTGTGTAATTTACGGTGGGAATGAGGCGGAGGAGATGGTCGACCAAGGATCAGGGGAAAGATAGGGTGGAGGTTGTTTATTTCTTGGGGGTTACGTTTTCATGGGGTTAGCAAAAGGAATGGAAAGTGGGCAGGATTCTCTGGAGTAGAGGTAGGCAGCTTGTCACCACCAGACAAGTTGTTCTGACTTCCCTTGGGTACTATGAAGGAGAGGGTTTGGGTGTCCCGCAGATGGAGTTTCTTACCTGTTTGATTGGGCGGGCATAGGTTGTGGCAGCTTGGGTTCAATCCCCAAGGAAAGCGAGCACTAGTAGGGATACCGTAGACATCCATGTGGATACAGAAAACGGTTTATTTATTAGCTGTTTAAATATGCGGGTGTGCTATAGAGGAGTCATGTCCTTGCAGGGCACTTAGCGACGGCGCGCTATGGAGAGTAGATAGCAAATATACAAAAGTTTACAAAAAAAAAAAAAAAAAAATGTTTTCGTACACCCCAGTGTGGCTTACCCGCAAAAAACTATTAAAAATTGGTGAGGTCACAAAGTGGTGTGTACGAGAACTTTATCCCTGGCACTTGTAAGATAATTAATCATTTATTTAGTTGGAATCCACGCCGCTCTTCCCAAAGTGCGCTAGCCGCAGAAACTCGATCGGTTTCTAGGCCAATGGCGGAAGAACCCAGACACTCCCAGGGGTCTAAATGAGATACGATAGGTAGGTTTCGCCAAGGCAGCGCAAGGCCAAGCAGAAGATACTACTTGTCCCACACCATAATTACTTTACCGATACCCGAAGAGGCAAAACATCTATGCCGGGAGCGCCCATACAGTAACAAGCACAGCACACTGAGCACACCCAAACCTGGATCTTTTGTAGATTTCTGCTTTCTTTCTTTCTTTTTTTCTCTCAGCGTGGTGAGTGTGCTTAATGGTTCAAGGCTACCGGTACTGTAAATACACCCGTTTTAAACGTTTTCGTGGCCACACTGGCCCATTCATGTGTCGCTGGCGTCGTATTCGCTGGCGTCCTATTGGTGCTAGTCGGGCAATAACCACAAATATCATACATGAATTGACTAGTGTGGCTACGAGGACTTTTTTTTTCTTCGGGCTTTCTGTGAGCGCTAAGCCTGGTCTACCTTCATCCCAGACTTTAACAACCGCAAATCCACCAGAGCCTTCACGCTCAAAAACAGAATCCCCACAAAAAAACAACTCACCCCGACCATCCCCACCCCTTTCCACCCCCTTCCCCCTAAGCGGTGCAATTCGTAGTAACACTCCACAGCCGGCCGTCGGCCCATAACCCACCTTTTCCAGTTACCAGCTACGGGGACTTTTCAAACGGGAGTGTACTGCTAGAGCCGCAAAGACCTCATCTACCTTAAACTTCTATGACGACGATCACCTACCCTTATTATGAACATGAATCGCCGATACTGTCATACCCCAACCTCAATCACCGCTGCTCTGAGAGTTTCGAAAATATGAGCGGCAAGTTTTGATTGAGAGTGTAAAATCTAAAAATGAAATGACACAATTTGGCACAATCCCATTGTCAAGGAACCGTGGTTTCTGGTTGCAGCTCGAGGATGTCTCGACCCTTTAATTTTTTTCATTCAAAATTCGTCATATTCACTTATTGGTACATCCTTCCTAGGCACTACCGGTACTTCCCGAATTGCAAAGTCCTCGTCCATCCTACACCTCATTAATCTTGTAACAGTCAACCACCCGAACATCAATAAATGGCTAATATTTAGATTTCACTTTTCCTACTAAACCTACCGCGCATATTTTCGAAAACCTCGGTCCAGTAGTGGTTGAAGTTGAGGTATAACATGTTTGGTGATTCATGCCGCATACCGGTAGTCAGGATGGGTGGTGGTTGTCATGGAGGCCAGGGTGACGAGAACACGGAGGCTAGCGAGGTTACGGATGGATAGGAACCCAACGACCCGGACGCGGATGAAGTTCGGCCCTAGTATGTAGCCTACTCGGGAGGAGCGCAACGAGCACCCCTGCCAAATTTAATGTTTGCCTCTACGGGATATTTTTAGTGTATCGTTAACTGTCCCCTCTATTCGTTATCCCCCGTACTCGAGTACTATGCTACTTGCCAATATTTTCCAAGCTTCGCTAATCCTTCTCATTGTCTACCGTAAAAGTGGCATGTCGAGTAGGACTGGTATTCCACTATTATCTCTTGGAAAAATTTTGGACCACCCCTTTCAGTGTCTGAGACAGAGATTCCTAAGATGCTCCCTCAGTATTCTCCAGTGATGATGTGCGTAAGTACAATCATATTGCTAATATTAGCTACGGTCTGGGGTTTGCACACCTGCGAATTTGTAGTAATTAACAAAAGTTGCTTATTAACCTGTGTCTCAAACACTGAATGGGGTGGTCCAAAATTTTCCACCGTTTCAGCAGTCCAAGAGATAGCTTGTATACTTGGCGATTTTTTTAATATTAGGACAGCTTGGCGCCAAGACTCATACAAATCAGTGCCAAGATTCCGAATACTTTAAAAATCGCCGAGTAATTCGGCTTCAACAAGTAACCTAACTTAGTATCAGCCATACCCAAGTGAAGGAGGCTGGGGGGCCAAGAGCATGGGGAAGAAGTATAATCTCGCAAAAAAGTTTTTTTTATCAAAGATGAGCTTTAGGGCAACAAGAATATGAGCACTGTACTGTGCAACAAGGAAAAATAATGTGTACCGGGCTATTGGAAAGGAGTTGAATTCTAACTATGATACTGTATACAAGAAAAGAAGCACGACGGGGGGGCGAGTCTCGGTGCTGGGGTCGTTCGTGTTCATCATAATTTCCTAAGGATTGACATAATCTTGAGCACCTTTAAACACTAGAGAAACTCCGGCAAACCCCCTCCCCTCGCTCCCTGGGAGCGAACAGAAAAACAAAAAAAAAGTAGAGAGAAAAACCAAGGTAGAAGCTCTTGTCCAAAATCCCCCGTACCGCTAAGCATATAAACTTAATCTAAGCATGGGTCAATAGGATTGCTCAAGAATTAAGAGCAAGCTAAACGGAGGGATGTACCTCTAGGCTTTGCGCTCATAGGCTCCTGCGGTGTTGGTTGAGTAGTGATTGGGGCCTCTCGGGCCTTAGTGCGTTCCGGGGTACGAGTGATGTGCCATGTGCAGCAGAAAAAGTTGACAGCATTGCATTTGAAGCCAAGGATACTCAGAAGAGACATTTGAGCAGTTGTAGACAGTGATTTCACTAGGGAGACATGGTTAGATATTGAGTACATAGCTAGAAGAAATGGAAGGGCTTGAGTGTATGAATGGAGGGAAAACTTGAAACCTAATATATACTCACGTATAGTTAAAGGTTTGTAGGGTTGGGTGATTTTAGATGTCTGAGGCTTATGAGGAAAGAAAGGGAATGGAGGAGAAGGAGAGGGGGAGAAGGAAGGGTCAGAGTGAAAGAATACCCCTATATATGTGCTACCTAATCCCATAGACACAAACTTTTCGTCATTATTTTCTAGAAGCTGGGACCAAACAGCGGGTGCCCCGTAGGTCGTCTGGCCCTTTGCATTAAGAAATCGTCGGTCGGGCCCGAGCTGTGTTGTCTGGGTTGTGGGCGATTCCATACTCTCAAGGTGGGTTATCCGCAGAAACTCACCTGGTGTGTCCCCTGGGCGTCGTTCTCTTTATATTGAGAAATCATTGGTCGGGTGTTGTGGTGTTAGGATTAGTGTTAGGATTAGTCTATCCCATCTCCGCAAGGTCGCTACTGGCAGAAACCCGCCTAGTGTGTCCCCTTATCATCGTTCTCTTTGTATTGAGAAATAATTGGTCGGGTGTTGTGGTGTTGGGATTGGTCGATTCCATCTTCGCAAGGTCGCTACTGGCAGAAACCCGCCTGGTGTGTCCCCTTGTCATCGTTCTCTTTGCATTAAGAAATCATTGGCCAGGCCCGTGTTGTGGTGCCGCGATTCGTCGATTCCATTCCCACAAGGTGGGCTATTCAATAGCAGTTGTATTCACAAACGTCAGAACATTACGAGTAATAGAATTGGATTTTTCAGACTAACTCACCTAGCACCTCGAGGGTTGCTGAACCCTCAGCAAATCACTCATATCTAGCTCAACCTACCTAGCTATATAGCGCCCAGGAAGAATGCAAGTGAATACGATGAATTTTGAGTGAAAAAAAGAAAAAATAGTGGAGACTTCCTCGAGCAGCAACTACTAGTAGAAACCACTGTTCCATGACAATTAGATTGTGCTAAACGGCGCTAATTTGTGCCTGGTTGATTTCACTACCATAAAAACTGGAATAATTGGCCCTCGCGCTAGTATGTTGACTTAAGGTACTTGTATGTCCCGCCAAGGTTCATACATTTATTTAAAAAATTTCCTCTTTCTACTTCGTCACTTGAATCACCGCAGTAATTTCAAGAGCTACGGTAGTGTTGGGGCTCATGGAAGTGAACCCCAGTTTTCAGTGTTGAGACACTCACCTACTTTTAAATGGGGACTATCCGTGCCCCCAACCTTATGTCAGCATACTAGCATGAGGGGCCAAATATTCCAGTTTTTAGGTATCGCATCTGCTGGTATTTCATTGCGCCGTGCTCGGTCTATTAGCAGGTATTATATAATACGGTACGGTACCGGCCACTTTAAGCGCAAACAACGCTAGCGATACACGAGTACTGGACACCAAAAATAACCAACTTATTTATTCACCTCCCTTTTACTTAGTAATACTAATATCAAAATTCTGGTTGCAAAGTCGCTTCCCGGCGCTCGTACAATACTCGGGGGGTCACTAAAAACCAGAAAACATAACCTTTGTCTCTGCAGAGAATTGTATGGGATCTGCAGGAATAGTTTTCCGGTTTTCAACTACCCCCTTCCCCAAGTGCTTGTACGTCAGGGAAACGTTAGGGAATTTGTGATGGGAAAAAATATACTACAGCCTCCTACACTCACTTACAAACAACTTACTAACCACATGCAGTGGTAGCAGTGGGATTGGGATATTGTCAAACATCAGTTCATTTTTAGTGAAGGACAAGGAACAGTCGTTCAGGGGAATTGCCAAACAAACAGAGATAGAAGCAGCTTCCTGAGCTACATATTAGTACTGGGATTACCTACACGAAGACTGCTTGCACCAATACCGTAGGTTGGTTTCTCTGGAGGGGAAACAGGATTTATCCGCCAGCTATCGACATTCAGCCTGATCTAAAATGTTGAATACTAGTCTAAGTTACTTGAGTAATCAAAAGCTAGCCCGTGCCTAGACCGATTTACCTACCTACTGTAGCCTAGCACGAAAAAGCCCCTAGTTACCTAGAAAATCCATGAGAATGATCAACGGGATTGGTCTACTAAAAGGGTTCGGTCCTCTAGACATGGTTTATACCAACAAGCCAAGGGGTTCTCCAGCCTCCCCAATGCTCATAGGGGAGGGTATTCTGTTTTCACTTTTCACACTAAATCTCAGTTAGAGACAAGTCGTTATTTTTTAATATTCACTTATCATTTTCATTCAGTGTTCCTAGGCGTCCAGTTCGTCCGTCTTCGGGTAGGACGGGACGGACTATGGCTCGCAGTCCGGGGTACTAGGACGGACTACGCCCGGGAGGGTAAGGACCAGACGGACTGTAGGGGATTATAGTCCTAGTGCTTGGGCCTTCTGTACCAGCCAGTTGAAATCATGAGACATCACTCGTATGGTCCCCGACAGTCCCCCGCCATCCCCTACTGTTTGATTAGCCCCTACACTCGCCTCTATTTCCGGGATGGTACATCCAACTCTTACGTACCTCCAAACGCCTCTCATCGATCCTCCTATCTCCACCGGAACTATTACGAATTGGACGGTTTTGTTGTGCAGCGGAAGATTGTTGATTAAGTTCTACAGCTAGCTAAGCGAAACAAGAACGGTATATAGTTATACCCAAACGCAGTCACACAACTAATGATACGGAATACACACTTCCACGTACAGCCCAGCACAACCCAGCATACGCAATAGTGAGTAGGAAGCCTAAGCACTTCTCTCACGATGTATCAACCCAGAGGAGTAATTCTCAACAGGAACTACTTCCATCGGCTGTATTACTACCGAGTGTTGGAGTCAAGAGCCCACTAGGAGCAGTGCTCAATGCGCTCGCACTTGGTGCCTCGTTTTCGAGTCCTTGGATTTCAAAATCCCAAATAGTATCGATTGATGTTGCATGACTAAGATTCCCTGGCAGGCTACCTTCTTCCGACATTATCAAGGTATTGAAATCGTGTGAGATAGGAATAGCAGAGCTAAGACACACAAAACATTAATATTAGAGAAACAATACTCGTATCCTTGGGGTTTGCCTTGTTCCGAAATCACATATTATGTCCTATCTAGCACTATTCACTCAAAGTATCGATAAATCCATCATTTCACCTCGGTATTGGCTGGAGTTGAAATCGTACACCTCCGAACGAACCACCGCCGCACCATAAGACATCACCCTCGCCGTCCCCCGCAGTCCCCCGCAGTCTCCAGCCGTCCTCCGCCGTCCATCTCCCCTGCCCCGCACTAACATGTCTCACCCTGTAGGGCCCGCCGTCCTGCCCTTAGCGCGCCCCAGACGGACTACAGCTAGCCGTCCCGCCGGGTCCCGGGACGGTTGGGAACACTGTTTTCATTGCTGCCATCAAAGCTTTTGCCAGATGACACCACAAGGTGTGGTGCCTTCATAGAGAGCAGGTTCTTGGCAGAGTGTAGGGTAGGATGGTACTTGCAGCAAGTGTGAACTGAATTCATTATCATTTTAGATGCCATTGATTCGTAAGTGAATTCCAATTTGGGCGCTAGTGGAAAATATGAGTGAGGAAGCGGAACACTTATCCTTCCTCCCACTGCCGGCATTGTTATGATTTCTAGCAACTTTCAGACCAAACAAAGTTGCCCAAAATAGGGTACACCCGGAGCTCAGATCACTCAGTTCACCTTGTCAAAGTTGGTCACACAGATCATCCATTATATTTCGAGGCGATTGGGCCCGGGAAACCCTATTTCTGCCATCTCTACCATCGGCATCCACATCATTAAGCTTTCCAGGTTGTTTTGGTCTAATTCTGCCCTTGCACGAGCCACCTCGACTTGATGCTCTCCGACTCAGTAGAACCTACTCCAAGCTTAACTGGACCAACCAAAAAACAGGCTGCCCAGCTGTAAGGCTTATATCCTTCACCGCCTAGGTTCTAGTATTATCATATTTAGTGTTAGGTTGCTATGTGAGGTAGAATGCCCTAGACAATGACACCAAAGTCACAGCAATGTGGCGGTGACTCATTGCTGAGCCCGCTTTTAAATAATTCTCTTTCGTACGTACTGGATCGCTAGAAAAATAAAGCTAGACTGTCGTATAGCTGCTTTCTGCGGATTCGCGTGCAAGCATGGCGGTGCTTAGACGTTATGTTGCCCAGACTTGCCTTCCCTATGAACTATACCCCAATTATTCGGTACCGGTATTCTTGGCACGGTTACCCAAGAACAGCAATTTTTTCAATTTTTTCAATTTTTTCTGCTCAAAGGTTATCTCGCAGAACAAATACTATCATTTTTACTATCATACCAAGAGTTGTGCCACTTTTCACTTGTTGGTTAATGATAAGACATAGTTGTCGATGAAGGGCAGCCGCTATCATGATAATGCACTGTTACGGGTCTTCCCCGCCAGGCGTTCTTTTGTGGGGATCTAGCAATTGTAATAGCAGAGCTTTCGTGAGGGTAGCCTGCAGAAAAAAGAAAAAGAAAGTGAAGACTGATAATTGAAGAGAATGGGTGATTCCTTGATAGCCATATTGATTCGTCCGCTCAAGTCACGAAACAAGGATGGATGAGGACTGATGGGATGATTTCTTTCAGAAGAAGAAAATCCCACAATGCTCCTTGTTTTCCAGAGGTGCTCTTGCCTCTCTTAAATAACATGATGTGTGCTAACTAAAACGTCTACTTCTTTATTGCATAAAAGCATACGCAATGTTTACCGAAACCCATAAAAAGTTGTGAAGCTATTCCGATTCACCATAGAACTCTACTACGCGCAAGTACAGTACTAGTACTATATGGTACGATCGTACAAGAATAAGAACACGCGAAGAAACAATTCTCAACATTAGAGTCATTCGTGTTCACCACAGTTCACAAAGCTTGACATAGTCTTGGATATTTTTAATCATCAGAGAAACTCCAGCCAACCCCCCCCCCCCCCTCACTCCCCAAGGATGAACAAAAAAACCAAAAGGATAGGCAGAAAAACGAGAGCTGGAGGAGAAGCTCTTATCCTAGATCCCCCGTGGCACCAAGCATGCAAACTCAATCTAAACATGGGTTAATAGGGCCGCTTTGGAATTGAGAATAAACTTAACGGAGAGGTGTACCTTTAGGATTTGCATTCATGGGCTCCTGTGGTGTTGGTTGTGTGGTAATTGGGGCCTCTCCGAGCGGAGCCTCATTACGCCTTGAGGCGCGGGTGATGTTCCATGTGCAGCAGAAAAAGTTGACGGCGTTGCATTTGAAGTCAAAGATAGACATCAGAGCAGTTGTAGAGAGCGATTGTAGATAGTGGTTCTACCAGGAAGACATGGTCAGATATCGGGTACATAACCGGAAGAAACGGAAAGGCTTAAGTGCATGAACAGAGGGAAAACTTGAAACCTAGTGTATACTCAGGTATAGTTAAATGTTAGTAGGGTTGGATGATTTTAGATGGCTGAGGCTTATGGGGAGGGAAAGGGAATGAAGGAGAGTAAGGAAAGAAGAGGGGGAAGGAAGGGTCAGAATGAAAGAATACCCCTAAATATATATTTCCAAAATCTCTTAGACCCAAACTTTCTGTCATGGCTTTCAGAAAGCGATGGCCAAATCATGGGTGTATCCAGTAAACCTTTGCGCAAACATCACTGATTGAGCCGCCAGTTGGGTTGTCAAGTGCAGCTAATCCTTTTCCAGACTTTTCGGTCGAGAAGGGCAGAAAAAAAAGAAAAAAAAAAGTGGCAACTCATTCTCTTAGGGCTATTTGGGGTGGCATATATTTCCTCCAATCAGCATTTGGGCGAGGCTTTGAAAAATCTCCAGCCAATACAGTATCCTACGGAAATATGGGGTCAGGAGTGCCCCGCTTGGGCAGCCTGCAAGGATGCACAGGGCTGGAGCATCCTCCGGCGGCGCGCTGGGATCATGCAACAGCCGCGCACCCAAACCCGGATCTTTCGTGGATTTCTTTACTTTTTGTCTTCTTTTTTCTCAGGGTGGTAAAGCTCTCAATTACACCTATACAAGTAACGGTGGGGTTTTTGTGTGGTTCCCCGAATCTTTCGAATTGGTATCATATTAAGGTAGGTAGAACAAGGGGGGTTGCGTGATATCTCTCCTGGGCGGTGTGAAACGTGAAATTCTGTACGAGGCACACTAGGCTAAAAAGCACAGCCAGATCTCTGATGCCGCACCATAGCAGAATTGGACTTTTCAGACCAACTAAGATACCACCTCAAGAGTTGCTGAACTCAACGAATCGCTCACATCTGGCTTAGCCCGCATGGCACCGAATTTTACTAAAAACTGGAAAACTTAACCTTTGTCTCTGCAGAGAATCGTATGGGATCGGCAGAAATAGTTTTCCGGTTTTCAACTAGGCCCCAAACACATTAGGGAAATGTTAGGGAATTTGTGATGGGGAAACGGCTACCACAGCCTCCTACACTTATCTGCGAACAACTCACCAACCACAAGTAACGATAGCAGTAGGGGTTGGGATATTATCGGACATGAGTTCGTTATTAGTGAGGGGCAAGGAGCAGCCATTCAGGGGAAAATCCAAAAGCCAAAGAGAGCTAGAAGCGACTTCCTGAGTTACATGTTAGTGCCTGGAAGACTGCTTGTACCAGTACTGTAGGTTGGCTTTTTCTCTAGAGCGGAAACTGAATTTATCTCCCCAGCCCGATTTACAATGTTGAACACTGGCCTACTTGAGCAACCTGAAGCTAGCTCAAACCCAGACCGATTTGCCTAACTAACCCAGCCTGAACAAAACCCCGGCCACCCAGAAAATCCGTGAGAATAATCAACGGAACCGACCTACTAGAGGGATTCAGACCTCACGACATGGATTCTACGGACAACCCGGGGGGTTTCTCAGGCCTCTCCAACGCTCATGAAGGAGGTGAGGTGTATTCTGTCCTAAATTTTGACATCGAATCTTAGTTAGTGCAAAATCGATATTCTGTGATCTTCACCTATTACTCTCAGAACTTTTACCAGACGACACCACAAAGCTGTGGCTCCTTTATGGTTTGCAGTTTCTCAATAGAAATATAGGGCAAGAAGGCACTGCCAGCGAGTGTGAATTGAATTTGTTAATACCATCTTGGATACCATAAGTTCATGAGTAAATTCAAGTTTTGGGGCGCTAGTGGAAAAATGAGTGATAGGCGGAACACTTATTATATCCTTCCTCCCATTATTGTTACAATTTCCAATACTTTCCAGGTCAAGCCAAGTTGCCCAAGATGAAGTACATACGCAAAAATGTGGCGAGTGACTTATTGCTAAAGTCCACTTTTAGACAGCTCTCCTTCGTACATGCCAGATCGGTAGAGTAATAAAGCTAGACTGTGCATAGCTGTTTTCTGCGGATTCACACACACAAGCATAGCAGTGTTTGGACACTATGTTGTCCAGTCTCCTCTTCCCCATGAATTACACTTCAAGTGTTCAGTGTTCTTTTGGAATCTATGATATCACCCCGCCTCCCTTCTCATCTCAAATATTTGGCCAATTCAACTCTCATTTTCACCAGCTCAGCGAGTGACTATCGGTGACGCTGTAGTTCGTTGTGCGTGTAGGTATGGTACTCCAATACTCTGCACGGAGGTGGAAGCAGCTGACCGAGATCCACTAATCAATCGTGTTAAATACAGCTTCATTTGGCCCGGTGCGCAAAGTTGGTGAGGGATAGAGAGGAGTATTTATGCAATGTCGGAGGTTAGCATTAAACTCAATTTAAGTGGCATCACTCTCTTGTCCAACCCCCCCCTCCCCTGATTAAGGTCCGGGGAGAGAATGCTAGAGAGTAAGGGTTACATTGAGCAAACACCTCATCTCTCCTTCCTAGCATTTCTCGATAGAATCTGGGCACCTTACCACAGGGTTTGGCTAGCTATAGGTCTGGTGTTTGCTTTACCGTAGTAGCGTCAGGAGGGGCTGGAGGCTCAGATAACTTTCAAGCCAAGGATTTCCCTGGCATCAAATTTATCTCAGCTAGCTATGGAGATTCCAGCCTCACTCTCGTCATGGAATAAAGGCTGAAACCGGTCATTTCCCCACCTACATCCTTGCTGGGAGCCATCTACTCACCCTCCAGAGGGCCTTATAAATATCCACTCCCTTGCTCTACGCGTAACTTCGGACCCCCATGTGCCGTAAAAATCTGTTAAATCCACTGTCACTTACTCGGCTAAGACCACTGTATCATACCACAAGAGGCCTAGCAAAATAGGGCAACAAAACAACGAGTACTAGGTAATGAGATTCAGCGACCTTGTCTTGCCTATTGTATACCGAGTCTAGAAAACACAATTCCTTCCGGGGGGTTGGTCTCTAGTTGTAAAGCTCGGAGGCTTTGGGAGATTGTGGGTTTATCCCCAGCTAACCAATACCGAACTAGAACAACTATCCGGCTCAATACAGTAAGTTACCTGGGGCCCGTACGGTTCCCAGGTCTTCTCCCGCTCAGGCTCATAGGGGGTTCTCTTTAGTTCCAATGATAATCACTGCTTCACCGGCACCACAATCACTAAGTCAGCGCCAAGAAATATTTTACAACTAAACATAACTATTCTATACGATTCTGAGTTTAAAGAACTATATGAGCACACCAATGTCTCAAAGTAGCAAAAAAATATCATTCTAGACTTCAAAGACGCTCACTATCTCGATATTTAGATCTGATACTTTACTTATTAGCGGGATATAATTAGATGTTCCGGCCGCCAAAGAACTAAAGGCCCAAACTCGGATCGACAGTAGTACTATGCAGTATGATACTAGCACAACCAATTGAAGTCAGGGCAAAAAGAGAAGAGATGGCGAGTACCCACCCCACCCCCGCATATTTATATGTACACCAAGGCAATTCTCGTTTTGTATCAATCTTGAACTTGGGCGTTTGCCGGAATCCTCCAAAGAGAGGCAGTATGCCTCCCGCTATTAACCCAAGACGCAACCCACTTCCAGGCCATTCCTCTCTCATATTACTGCTAGACTGCGAAATTTCATGCCATGTGGCTAGACCCAGAATAGCTTTTCACGATTTATTCCGTTTGTTATAGTTACTTTCTATCTCTTTCCCGAATGTGTTTTCAGCGGAGGGGGTACGATTGGTTATTATATTCTCTCATTCGCACAGATCATTTCATTTTGTTCAGGTCTGTCCTCCGCCAACACTAATAAGTAGAGGGGAGACATCGCTACCATGACCAAGAAATTATTAAGTCAGCGCTGGTGCTTACAAAAGACCCGTGTCCGCAGATTTACAAGTAGCATACTCAAGAAGGAACACGAGGGAGTATGGGGGTATGAAGGCTTAGCTTAGCTAAGCGCCGATTGAGCACGTGCTAGTAGGAACTCCCGGTGGTGAAAGCTAGGAAAATTAGTAGTGTTTCTTTCCCTATTGAGAGAGACATTGAATACTTGTACAGTACATACAAGACAATAAAAGTATAAAAAAGTATAAAAAAACACTAGGGAAGAAGCAATTCTCAGCACTAGGGTCATTCTTGTTAACCACAGTTCTCAAGGTTTGACACATCCTTAGATATTCTCAATCATCAGAGAAACTCCCGCCAACCCCCCCCCTCACTCTCCGAGGATGAATAAAAGAACCAAAAGGGCAGGCAGAAAAACCGGAGTAGAAGGAGAAGCTCCTGTCTGAGATCCCCTGTGGCACCGATCGTAAGGACTTAATCTAAATATGGGTTAATAGGGTTGCTTCGAAATTGCAAGCAAGCTTGGCGGACAGGTGTACCTTTAGGATTTGCATTCATGGGCTCCTGCGGCCTTGGCTGTATGGTAATTGGGGCCTCTCCGAGTGGAGCCTCATTACGCCTTGAGGTACGGGTGATGTTCCATGTACAGCAGAAAAGTTGACGGCGTTGCATTTGAAGTCAAAGATAGACATCGGAGCAGTTGTAGATGATCTCACTAGGAAGACATAGTTAGATGTCGGGTATATAACTAAAAGAAATGGAGGGGCTTCAGTGTATTAACGGAGGGAAAACTTGAAACCTAATGTATACTCACGTATAGTTAAAGGTTTGTAGAGTTGGATGGCTTACGAGGAAAGAAAGGGAATTAAGGAGGGGAAAAAGAGGAAGAAGGAAGGGCCAGAATGAAAGAATACCCCTAAATATATACTATCAAATCCCATAGACCCAAACTTTCCTCATTATTTTCAGGAAGCCGGTGTCCCGTAGGCTGTCGTTCCCTTTGCATCTAGGGAATCATCTCTTTCACCTAAAACGTATTTTGGGCTTGGCAGATGCATGAGACGATTCGAAAACCCCACCCATCAAGCGGGGAATCATTACGCTGTGGTCCAAACTAGACCCAAAGTAGGCTAGCCGCAGAAACTCGACTAGTCTCTGCTCCAATGGGGTAAGAGTCAGGTATCGCTACAGTAAGGTAGAACAAGGCGGGTTGAGCGATATCAAACTTATTAAGGGAAAATTTTTAAATATTATGCATACCTTTCGGATACCAACACACCGGTTAGATACAACTACCGTACCGTAAAAACCGAAATAATTGAGAGCTGAAAGCTTACTAAGTTATATAGTGACAGGGCTTTTGCTCTTCTCGCGAGGTTTTTCCCCCTAATCCAGAGGGGGAAATTCTGGACGTCCTAGCCCCATGCCCAATTATTTCGGTTTTTACGGTAGGATAAATATATTGAATTAAATAATATGATACCATCCAAAGGGCTTACATTGCAACAAAAAGGAAATCATTTCCAGAGTGTCAGCAGCTTCTTTAATTTTTAAATAACCCAAATAATTTTCGAAAAAATTAAAAAATTAAAATAAAATAACCAAAAGCCTCTAGGTATTTTACAATTTTTTTCCACAATTTTTAACAAGAAGCTAAGACCTAGGGTGAGGTTGTTAGTGATTTTTTTTTAGAATTCTTGGCATAGATTACTACCCAAAACACATCACTTTTAAGTGAGAACAGATTCATCCACAGAAATCCTTTCTGACTGTAAGAAAAATTAAAAATCTAACCATTAATTAGGTTTATTCTTCCTGTTTTCAGCTTATTTTTTGAATTTTTCTTCACCATTTTATGATGGGTCAAGTGTGAAGTAATTCTTTGCAAAGGTTTCACTTTTTCAATAGCACATTTTCCGGGGGATGGTATCCGAAAGGTTTACTGCTAAATGCATGGTATTTAAAAGGTTTACCCGCGATATATCCCTTAAGCAGTGTAAAATAGTAAAATTTAGTGCTAGGCACTTTAAATAAAAAGCAGCTATCATACTAGTTGTTGGTGGTATCATAGTAGAATTGGACTTTTCAGACTAAATGGCTTAACACCTCAAGAGCTGCTGAATTCTCAACGAATCGCTCACATCTGGCTTAGCTTACCTGGCACCGAATTTACCGTTTCACGCAGCCCAAGGGTGGCACTTGGTGGGCGGAAATTGTGCCACTTCGCCATATCAACGTGCCCAGCTGGGTGTCTAGGAAGAACACAAGTGAATGCAATGAATTTTGAGTAAAAAAGAAAAAAAAAGAGACATCCTCGAGTGGTAAGCGGTACTCGAGTACAAGTTGTAACTTGAAGCCACTGTTCGCCCTTCATTGACAATGGGATTGTGCCAAATTGTGCCAGTGCCAAATTGTGCCTCTTGTTGATTCCACTATTCTGGCATTTCATTGCGCCGTGCCCGGCATATGCACCGCACGAGGCCCTTTAGGTACCAACGACACTAGCCATAATGCTAAACACTAATACCAACCCCCCTATTCCCCTTTTTCGCACTTGGTAATATCAATACCAAAATTTCTGTTTTAAAAGTACTTCTCAGTATATCCTAAAGTGCTCGAGGGTGTAACGAAAAATCGGAAACTAGAACCTTTGTCTCTGTAGAGAATTGTATGGGATGGGCGGAAATAGTTTTTGGCCCCCAACTACCCCCCTGAGTATCATACTTTAGGGAATTTGTGAAGGGAAAAAGGCTACTGTAGCCTCCTACACTTATCTACCCTACGAACAACCCACCAACCACAAGCAGCGGTAGCCGTGTGCCCAAGATATTGCCGGATATCGGTTTGTCGTTAGTGAGGGGCAAGGGGAAGCCGGCCGGGGGAACCGCTAAAAGCCAAAGAGAGATAGAAGGGACTTCCTGAGTTGCATACCAGTACCGGGACTACCTACAAGACTACCGTGGCTTGGTTTCTCTCAAGAATTTACCCCCTTAGCCACTAGCATTCAGCCCGATTTAAAATGTTGAATACAAGCCTACTTGACCACTTGAGTGGCCTGAAGTTACCAGTAGCTCGAACACAGGCCGATCTACCTACTCGAGCGCGGGTACAGTACCTGACCCAGCCCGAACGAAACCTTACTTGGGGAATCTATAAGGGTAGTAACCAACACAATTGATCTACAAGGATTCAGACTTCTAGACATGGTTTGTACCGACAAACCAAGGGGTTTCTCCGGTCTCCCCAACACTCATGAGGGAGGTGTATTTTGTTTTCGCTCTCCACACCAAATCTCAGTTAGAGCAGATTCAATATTTCGCGATCCTCCCCTGCCACTCTCATTGCTGTAATCAGAACCTTTGTGGTGGGTAGTTTCTTGATAGAAGTGTAGGGTAAGCAGGCACCTTCAGTGATGGTGAGCCGAATTTGTTAATATCTTTGATGCCATTAGTTCGTAAGTGGATTGAAATTTTTGGGTGCTAGTGGAAAGATGAGTAAAAGAAAGCAGAACACTTATCCTTCCCCCCACTACCCGTATTATTATAATTTCCAATAGCCTTCAGGTCAAACCAAGTTGCCCAAGATATGGCCTACACACAGCTCTGAACACTCAATTCACCCTCCTAAAGTTAGTCACACAGATCATCCCTTATATTTCAAGCGACGGTGTAGTTCGTGAAAGCCTATCTCTACCATCTAAACCATCTAAACCGTCAAAACCATCAGCACCCACGCTATTAAGCCCTCCAAGTTGCTTTGGCCAATTTCTAGCCTTGCGCTAGCCACCTCTACTTAATGTTCTCCGGCTTAATCGAACCCAGCCCAAGCTTAACCGGGCCAATCCAAAAACTGGTGACCCAGCTACAAGGTTTATATTCTTCACAGCCCCGGCGGGTCTGATATTATGACAATTGATGTTAGGTTGCAATGTGTGGCGGTGCGTCTTTGGACAGCGACACCAAAGCCACAACAATGCGGCAGGTGACTCATTGCTAAAGTCCTCTTTTAGACAACTCTCCTGCGCACGTACAGTACCGGTACTGAATCGGTGAAAAGTAAAGCTAAGTTAGACTGCAGGATGGCTGTTTGCTGCGGATTCACTCACAAGCATGGCGGTGCTTGGACACTACCGGTATATTGCCTGGACTCCCCTTCCCCCATGAATCATACCTCAAGTATTCAGTACCGGTGTTCTTTAGAACCTATGATGTCACCTTACCTTCCCCCATCTCAAATATTTGGCTAATTCAACTTTGATGCTTGCTCTAGTGGCATTGGGCGGGGCTGGGGTTTCGGAAAACTTTCAAACCACAGCCAAAATTGGCGAAAGGTTTCCCTGGCATCAAATTCATCTTAGCTGATTACGAGGATTCCAGCATCATGCCCAGCTGGTAATAAGGGCTAAGAACGATCATTTCTCCTCTTGCATCCTTGCTAGGAGCCACCTAGCTAAGGCCCACCCTCCTTCTTCTATGACCTCACCTTAGACCCCCATACGTCGTAAAAGTTTGTTGAGTCAGCTATTGTTGAAATTTCATAATATTTCCTATTTGTATTTCATGATCACTGTCGTATATTCCTATACTTAGTTTAGGTTTCAGTACCACCTGTCACCGTTTACATTACTACAGCTAGAGCATGTATTGCGGCATTTCATTACCTATTCAGGGATAATATTTGGGATTTCCTTATGCATTTCTTATCTGATATTCAGAGTTTTACGGAGGACCTCTTACATATTTATGCACCTTTCTCGGTCATAATATTTCTAATCATCTCCTAATAATCTCCTCACACCACTTCAGAAGTATGCATATTATTTGGGATTTACTTGGCAGGATTTCAGGGTTAAACATTGTTCGCACTTTTGTTTCCCTTATATTTCTCTCTTACACTTGGTGTTCGCACTCCTGTATAAATATGGTCGCTATCGCCTACCTCGCTTAGATAGAATAAGAACCAGAACTCCTACCAATCTGCTCTACTACCATCCACCCTCCTCGCTTAGCGTGTCCCAGCAGCACCCCTTGTACCTGCTTAGTATTATCCACATAGAATAGATCGTGCCTTAGTTCACATTTTGAACAGGTTATGAGCCCGGGCCCTTCTTACTCTATAAGAAATACGCTTACACGCTACCTTCCTACAGTTCAATCAATTCAACTTCCAGTTGGTTGAACGTATCCCTCTTGTTGTTGTGGAAACGGAAACATCTTGGCGATTGTCTCGGCACAACCCCTTTTACATCTCTTAAAAGGTGGCAACCCCCCGTTGCAATGCAACTTCCCTTCTCCCCTCAACATACCCGGCACCTAACTCAACCAAAGTTTCTGTGGACCTTATTACCTGATCAATCAAACAGGAGCGACAGGAAGAGAAAGTTACAAAACAGTGTACATCTCTTATAGGTGCTCACAGAATACTAAGGTAGGACTTGGTGCTGGAGAAGTGCTGAAACAAGTTCCTATTATTTTTTCGAAGAATTTTTTCACACTTTACCTTCAAATATGTCTGAAACTGGTGGAACTGGTGATACCGGTGAAGCTGGTGGATCTGCCGCTCCTCCTCCTCCTCCTCCTCCTCCTCCTTCAGATAGAGTAAGATCTACTCGATCAAAATCCAAGGCCAAAGGAAAGGCACCCAAGCCTCCCTCTCCGTCTCCCTCACCTTCTCCTCCACCTAGCGTTTCGATACACTCCAGAGACAACCATAAATCCAGCACTAAGAAAGTCATGCCTCCCAATTACAAGTTAAGCTCAGTACCGAAGTTAACTGGTCCGGAAAACTACCGTCTTTGGAGAGATATTTCCCAATATGTTTTTGAACTGTTCGACTGCTGGAATATTGTTTTAGGAATAGAAACAGCTGAAGACTACGAGAATAACGATGATGATGATGACGACAACCCTGCCCTTGGCAAGTACCAGGATCGATACCAGTATGCGGCGACATACTTCATCCAAACCGTTGATTCTCAATGGTTGATACTCCTCGCTACCCACAAAACCCCCTCCAAAATTTGGACGGTACTCGAGGATAAATTTGCTAGAGAAAATACCTCCTCCTTCTTCGACCAACTCAATTCTGTTTTCGATACCAAGTACGATGCTGTGGACTCTATTTCAGACCACATCAATTAGTACGATACCCTTTGGAATCGACTACAACTTCGCTGTTCTACCGCTGCCTCCACCGATCGATACCCCCTACCGTTTGCATTTAAAACGGTCTTCGAATCCTCTGAGGCTAAAGCAGCCCTCCTCCTCCGCTCCCTTCCCGAGTCAATGAGTAACATCGTTGACAACCTCCAAATTAAGGAGGACCTTACCTACGATCATGTCTACCAACATTTGCTAGACTTGAAAACTCCTTCTGCGGGTAACTCTGCAGATAACAAAGCGTATAAAAGCGCTGATGTTAAAGGAAAAGGAAAGGCTACCGGAAGGAATTCTCCCCGAAAGGGAGCCTCGGCCAACAAGGAATGTACTTGGTGCATGAAACACTATGGTGGTGCCGGTGCCAAAGGACATACCTGGAATGAGTGCCATAAACTCAAGGCCAAGAGCGAGAACGAGAAGAAGAAGAAAGAAGGAAATGCCAGTAACACGGCAAAGATCAGAACGGAAGAAACTCCAGAACCGGTCAGTACATTATCCTTCCTCCAAACCACTACCAAAACTCCCTCCAAGCCCCGATGGGTTATTGATACAGGCGCAAGCTCACACATGACAAGCAACTTAGACCTTCTTATAAACTTTGAGACTGAGAAAGGCACCGTTAGGTTAGGCGATGACTCTGTAGTAGAGTCATGCGGCCGTGGTACAGTCAAGATCTTGGCCAAAACATCTGATGGTCATGTTTCTCCTGTCTACCTTGAAAGTGTTCTTTGGGTTCCAAGTTTGGGTTGTTGTAATTTGTTATCGTGGCACGCTATTGTTTCTTTGGGAAAAGGGTTTTCTTTGGTTAGTTCCGGACCAGACATGTACGTTCTTAGGGAAAATAAAAGAGAGGTTATTTGGGGAAAGCTTGACGGACATGATTATGTTGTGCAAGAAGAGAAAGAAACGGCAAAGAAAATGACTTACCAATAGTGGCATGAGGCCTTTGGATATCCTTCGCCCGACTATCTCAAAAGCAACTATTATTCCGACACTTCTATTATCCCCAAAATTCCGAAAGATTGGCAATTTGAAACTTGCATCACCTCCAAAAGCACCAAAAGAAAGCCTATATCATTGTAACATTCCAGGTTCATGAGAGGTGGTGCAATAGGTGACGATCAATCCATATAGTAGGTGAGAACATTCTTAGGCCATTCCTACGTTGTATACGGACAACGCTGCTCTCATACTATGTTGATCATAAAAAGGGATGTAAAGAATATCATTCAAGATAGTAAATAGGAAAGTACTTAGATGACTGCGTGAGGAGCTAACTACAGGTCTTTTTTTTTTTTTTTTTTTTTGTATCATGTGCGATTGTATTAACTACTACAGGGAACAACGACTACATGTAGCGGTAGCTATGGTAAAGCAAAAACCCTCTGTGAAAAAAAATCCTCCTCGGACCACCAGAAAAAACCATCATCCCAAGCCCCTCTGGTATGGAACCAACCGCAAAATCCCGCCGCGAAGATAAAAAACCCCTATCGGCTAAGTAGACAACAGAAATAAATCACCAACATGACAGGCAGGAGACAACAGGAAAACCGGACCCGAAAACTCCCCCTTGACATAATAACAAAAGAAACCACATTAATATCCCAGAGTACTCTGACAGAAACCCGACCGTGAAAATTCAGCCAAAACTACAGAACACAGAACGGGGGGACAGTAAACACTAAAACCAAGCAAATGAATCACATTACTCCGTAACCCAAGGCGTTGACATCGTCCAAGGAGGCAGTGCAATACCATGACCGAGCGTAACCGAGGGCTGTGGCCGAGCCGAGCCACGGGGGAGGGGGTTGACCCAGGGGAAGTGGCAGTAAGAGTGCGAGCTAATGAGCGGATGTTTGGCTGTAACCGAGCCACGGGACGGAACCGAGCGGAGGAGAGGAGGGGTAGACCCAAGTATCGTAGGAACTATCGGAAACGTGTGCGTGTCTGACTAGGCAGCCTCGAGCGAAACGTAATCGAAGAGAGTAGAGAAATCGACCGTAGCCTTGTGAAAAGTTTTCTCTTACTGCGAACCGTGATCCCAGCCATCTGTAACATGGACGCGAGGGTGTTGCCGACCGTGCAAATGCTAAGCGAGGACGCTAAACAAAAGCGAAGAGGGGGATGGGACAGGCCCTAAGAAACGGGTGCCCAAGTCCGAATCTATCATAGGGGGGGGGTGCAGCTCACTGAGAGTGCGTTGGAGAAAGGATGGAACCGACGATGATTTCTCGTGGTGTTGAGATTTCAATCGCCGGAGGTGTAGAGGAGATGGTTCGTGGAGCTAACTACAGGTCCCAAGCCTCGCCTTTTATATCGGCGCCTCCTCACATACCTAACCCTGGTGACTCATATAGATGAGTCACGCGTCCCTATGACTCTAAGCGAGTCATAGTGTGAAATCCATCAGCTGACTCCTATGAGTCACTGCGCACTATACCAAACCAATCATCGCGCTCCTAACTAGTCATGTGCCCAAAGGGGTCACATGCGCGAGACCCATGACTCATAACTATGAGTCATGTGCAAAATACATATCAAGTGACCACCAAGTGTAGTCACGCGCATAACATAAACATATAACAATAATAACTATGGCTCGCAAGTGCGAGTCATATGAGAGGAAACACAAACCTACTATTCATAACCGTGAATAGTGTGAAACCAATTCCTTCACTAGTCACCGTTTGTGACATTAGCTCCCTCCCCCACTAGGATCGGTCCCACGATCCTAAAACCTTCCTTCTTTTTTAACTCCTTCGCCTCAATCCCATGAGGCGATCACTTCCTCAGGCTTCGTAGCCTCTTCGCTAGTCGTAGTGCCGTTCTCTTCGACCGCCTTGCCCTCGACCGTGATGCCGATAAACTCGGCGAACTCTTTGTCCTCCTCGATCGCTTTGGCCAACTTGGCCACGTCCTCTACCGCTCGTCGCACTCGGGTTTGAAGCTCCTGCTTCTCGTATGCGCGGCGTCAGTTCTCGATGTTTGCCCGGCGGGCATTCTCCTCCGCGATGACCACCCTCCTCTTCATCGCTCGATTCTCGTCTTTGAGGCGGCCCATCTCTTCGGCCATCCTCACCATCTCTTCTTGCAGTTCAACCACGAACTGCCCCACCTCGTGGTGGGCTTTCGGTTCTTCTGCTGGCTGGCCCCAGCGCACTTTCTTGCCCTTGCGCTGGGGCTGTCTTCGGGTCGTTTGCTGGGGAAAGTATGCCCCCTGTTTGTCGCTTAGGTGCACAAAACACCCGTCATCGAAGCAGGCCGTCCAACTCATGGCGGCATGCGGCGTCTCGGTCCTCTTGGTGGCATTGCTTGCCTCCCCGTTCTGTTGTGTAGGGTACTTCATGTTGTTCGTGTGGTGGTAGTTGGTAGTGGTAGGGTTTGGAGAAGGATAAAAGGCTTTGTCGATAAGGGTAGGAGGTAGTCTGTTCAGTGTGTCGAAGCTTGATGGTCCTCTTCCTCTGTCGTGCCGAACTGGCTGCCTCTTATGCAATTTCGCCCTCCCGCTATTTTCTTCTTCTTTGTTTCCTTGTAATCATTTTCTTCTCGTCCTGTGCATATCGTATGTTTCTCTTCTCTTGTTGAGTGGTGTGATTTCTTGTTCGTTCCTTGTCGTATGACCTTTGGTTGCATAGGCTGTTTCTTATCATGCCTCTCGTGTTGTAATTGTTGGGTTGTTTCTTGTCTTCTGACCTTTGGTTGCATAGGCTGTTTCTTATCGTGCCTCTCGCGTTGTAATTGTTTTGGTTGTTTCTCGTCTTCTGATCTTTTTCTTGCATCGGCTAATGCTTATCATATATTCCGTATCGTAATCCTTCGGTCGCTTGTTGTCTTCTGATCTTTTCTTGCATCGGCTAATGCTTATCATGCATTCCGTGTCGTAATCCTTCGGTCGCTTGTTGTCTTCTGATCTTTTCTTGCATCGGCTATCCAGTGCAGATAAACCCTTTGGTTCCTCCTTGGTCGGTTGATCAGAGACAACCTTCCCTATGGCTACTAATGTCCAATAGGTACTTCCATCCAGTGGTGTATTCCCACGGCGTGTTGTTTCTTTTCTTCCTCCCTTTTTCTTGTCTTTGTTTTGATAGCTGAGTACTTCTTGACTCCTATCGTTCATGGCCGTCGTTCATCTGCTGTCCTGTGCAGAGAGGTTTCTTGTTGTTGTTTCGATAGCTGAGTACTCTTGACTCCTATCGTTCATGGCCGTCATTCATCTGCTGTCCTGTGCAGAGAGGTTTCTTGTTGTTGTTTCGATAGCTGAGTGCTCTTGACTCCTATCGTTCATAGCCGTCGTTCATCTGCTGTCGTGTGCAGAGATGTTTCTTGTTGTTGTTTCGATAGCTGAGTACTCTTGACTCCTATCGTTCATGGCCGTCATTCATCTGCTGTCCTGTGCAGAGAGGTTTCTTGTTGTTGTTTCGATAGCTGAGTGCTCTTGACTCCTATCGTTCATAGCCGTCGTTCATCTGCTGTCGTGTGCAGAGATGTTTCTTGTTGTCGTTTTGATGTAGGTGACCGACTTCCCTATGACTTCTGAGGTTCATAGGTACTTCCATCGTTTGATTCGAGTCAATCGTGTGTGGTTCCTTTCCATCTCGTATATAGCTAACTGTACTTTACAGTTGCTTCCTTTGTTGCGAGACGAGTAGCTCATTTCTTCCCCCCCTCCGAGGCGAGTATTTCAGTAGCTCATTTCTTCCCCCCCTCCGAGGCGAGTATTGTTTTCGCTCCCCTCCCCCTAGCCTTGGTCCCACAAGGCTATCATTTCAGAAAAAAAAAAAAATTTTCCTGAATTTTGGCTTCTCAAGTAGGGGTGAGACCTTTCCGTTTTAACTTGGAAGTAGATCTCTAGGGGTGCAATCGTTCTTTGCTCGTCTTCGCTTCATTCTCATTCGCTTGTTGATATCGTTCTAATTAAACCTTGCTATTGATAGGTTCATTCGTACTTCATTCGTCTTCGCTTCTCTCTCGTTCGCTTGTCGATATCGTTCTCATTGAACCTTGCTGTTGATAGGTTCATTCGTACTTCATTCGTCTTCGCTCCTCTCTCGTTCGCTTGTCGATATCGTTCTCATTGAACCTTGCTGTTGATAGGTTCATTCGTACTTCATTGGTCTTCGTTTCTCTCTCGTTCGCTTGTCGATATCGTTCTCATTGAACCTTGCTATTGATAGGTTCATTCGTACTACATTTGTCTTCGTTTCTCTCTCGTTCGCTTGTCGATATCGTTCTCATTAAACCTTGCTGTTGATAGGTTCATTCGTACTTCATTCGTCTTCGCTTCTCTCTCGTTTGCTTGTCGATATCGTTCTCATTAAACCTTGCTGTTGATAGGTTCATTCGTACTTCATTCGTCTTCACTTCTCTCTCGTTCGCTTGTCGATATCGTTCTCATTGAATCTTGTAAGGGGTGTGCCTTCTTTCCTCAGGCCCTCTGACCCCCTTACTAGCTCATTTCTCCCCAGCTCTGGTCCCACAGAGCGACCCTCCGAGCCCCCCTCTCCCCCCTATAGGGTGTAGTATATCAAAAAAAAAAAAAAATTCGATTTTGGGGTCGGTTTCTGTCTTCTTGTCCGGCTGTTTTTGTCGTTCGTTTTGTATATCGTTCGTAGATCTTTCGCCAGATGTTATACTTTTCTTGAATTTTGACTCGATGTCCCAGTAAAGGGTTCCAGTCCTTGTCCTTTGATGTCTGATCGTGTTGTTCGTCCGGTTTCCAGTTTCTTCATAGCCCCCCTTACAGGGCTCTTTTCCTAGGACCCAAGCCTTAGGGTCCTCTCCCCCGCCCAGGTACTCCCCTTGAAAGAGTTTGTAATCCTGAGGGTTTCTCTGTCCATGTCCCTTTGGTGATCGTCAGGTATTGAAAAGGGAGACGCAGTCAAATGTAACATTCCAGGTTCATGAGAGGTGGTGCAATAGGTGACGATCAATCCATATAGTAGGTGAGAACATTCTTAGGCCATTCCTACGTTGTATACGGACAACGCTGCTCTCATACTATGTTGATCATAAAAAGGGATGTAAAGAATATCATTCAAGATAGTAAATAGGAAAGTACTTAGATGACTGCGTGAGGAGCTAACTACAGGTTCCAAGCCTCGCCTTTTATATCGGCGCCTCCTCACATACCTAACCCTGGTGACTCATATAGATGAGTCACGCGTCCCTATGACTCTAAGCGAGTCATAGTGTGAAATCCCTCAGCTGACTCCTATGAGTCACTGCGCACTATACCAAACCAATCATCGCGCTCCTAACTAGTCATGTGCCCAAAGGGGTCACATGCGCGAGACCCATGACTCATAACTATGAGTCATGTGCAAAATACATATCAAGTGACCACCAAGTGTGGTCACGCGCATAACATAAACATATAACAATAATAACTATGGCTCGCAAGTGCGAGTCATATGAGAGGAAACACAAACCTACTATTCATAACCGTGAATAGTGTGAAACCAATTCCTTCACTAGTTACCGTTTGTGACAATCATCAACACAAGAAGAGCGAGCGACCACTCCTTTCGATTTAATCCACTCCGACCTTAGCGGAAGATTTTCGAAAACATCCTTCGGCAAATCAAACTACTATGTTACGTGCATCGATGACTGCACTCGATACGCCTGGGTTTATCCAATTCATGCTAAATCTGATACGGTCAAAATCTTTGCTAGTTTCATCCAAGAACGTTGGACACAGGATCATGCTGTTATCAAAAGATTCAGAACAGATAACGGAGACGAGTATGTCAATACATCCATGTTAACATTATTAGGAAACCATGGAATCATACATGACCGCACACCTCCCTACTCTCATGAATCCAATGGCATCGCCGAATAGTACAACCGTACCATTATTACCGCTACTCGCTCTATGTTAACGGGCTTACCTTTAGCTTTATGGGCTGAAGCTGTTGCAACCGCTGTCTATCTTCGAAATAGACTCCCTAACCGATCCATAGGAAAATTGACGTCCTATGAATCTCTCTACAATAAAAAGCCGTCGGTTAACCATCTCCACCCCTACGGGACCAAAGTATTCGTTCACCTACCAGAGGAGAAAAGACAACCAGGAACGAAACTAATGCCCCGAGCGATCGAAGGATATCTTATCGGATACACCTCCTCCGATAAAATATATAGGATTTATATCCCTTCAGAACATAAAGTTTCAGAAACTCGGCAAATCCATTGGACAACCAAAACGATAACACCGCTTGGACCAAATACCATGGAACCACTAATCGCCAAAGAAACTTATGTTAAAGTCTCTCCCCCATCCTTTCCATTAGCACCAACAATTACGGATAAGCCTATAAAACAGGAACCTGAAGAGACAACAAATAAATCAACCTTTCAACCAACTACGAAGGAACCTACCTTAGCGGCCCAAGAGCAACATCTACCGGCCACTAATCCTGAAATACTTGTCGCACCCACCAGTGAACCTCTTCCTTCTATACCCGAAGAACACGACCAGCAACAATCTGGGCCGGATGTTCAATCTGGGGAAGTACCTAGACCCTCGCGCACTTCAGGAAGGATCTCTAATCGACCTGCTATCGGATACAAGCACCAAATGAGCAAACACGGAAGTCGTAAAGATACCGGACGTGCCATGAGTGAGTTACCCAATGAGGACCCCACCACCTACCGTAAGGCTATGGATAGCCCACACTCGGAAGAATGGACCTCAGCTATGAACGATAAGATCAAAGCGCTAAAGAAGAATAAAACCTTCGAAGTTGTTGATAAACCAATAGGACGGAATATTGTGGGAAGTAAGTGGGTATTCAGAACTAAAAGGAAGGCTGACGGTACCTTGGAAAGATATCGAGCAAGAGCCGTTGCCCAAGGGTTCTCACAAGCACCTGGCTTCGACTTTGAAGATACTTTCGCTCCCGTTATCCGACATGAATCCTTACGATTACTCCTTGCAATCTGTGCCAGAAATAAATGGCGTCCATGACAATTCGACGTCAAATCCGCTTTCCTATACGGTAAATTGAAAGAACAAGTTTACATGCGACCACCACTCAGGTTCAGTGATGGAGATAAAGTATGGAAACTTAACCGATGCATTTATGGACTTAAGCAATCAGCGAACGAATGGTATGCTCTCTTCGCAAAATTCCTAATCTCCAAGAACTTTACTGCATCACACCAAGACCCATGCATGTTCATCCACAACAAGCACAATTGTTACCTATCACTTTACGTGGACGACATTGCTATATATTCGGCCGACACACCCCACCTTACCACTCTCATTAAAGACCTGAAAACGGCATTTGAGATCTCGGACCTTGGGGAAGCCTCTTTCTTACTCGGCCTACATATTACCTATACGCCAGAAGGTATCGCCCTTACCCAGGAACTATACGTCGGAACTATCTTCTCACAATTTGGAATGGAAAACTCTAACACTGTATCCACCCCCTTACCAAAAGGAATCACACTTATGAAAGGGACTACGGAACAACCAAAAGACCAAGTTACTTTATACCAATCGATGATAGGTTCTCTTATGTACCTCGTTACTGGAACAAGACCTGACCTCGCGTATGCCATTTCATTTCTCGTACAATTCTCCTCTTGCCCTACCGAAGAATATATAAAGGCTACTAAACACACCTTTAGATATGTTAACGGAACTCGGAACCTTGGCTTATTTTACCCTTATACTACGATAAATGCTATCGATGTCTATGTTGACGCCGACTTTGCAGGATGTATTGACACCAGAAGATCCACCTCCGGTTACATCGTTCTATTTAATAACTGTTGTATCTCTTGGTTCTCAAAGAAGCAGTCCTCCATCGCAAAATCAACTACCGAAGCAGAATTCGTCGCTATGTCTTACCGTACTCGCCATATCCAATGGCTCCTTAAAGGCCTCTCTGATCTCCGTCTTTCTGCTTCTATCGCTATGCATGCCGATAACACCGGTGCAAACTTCCTTGCTGTCAACCCTCAAATTAACGTTCGAACTAAACACATCGCTGTCAATTACTTCATTACCTGCGAAGCGTTGCATGACAACTTATTCGTCCTCCTTAAGGTTGAATCAGTAAATAACCGCGCCGATATCTGCACCAAAATCTTACCGAAACCGGCACATGAACGGATGGTATCATTATTGGGCTGTAGATAATGTGGGGAAGTGTTGAAATTTCATAATATTTCCTATTTGTATTTCATGATTACTGTCGTATATTCCTATACTTAGTTTAGGTTTCGGTACCACCTGTCACCGTTTACATTACTACAGCTAGAGCATGTATTGCGGCATTTCATTACCTATTCAGGGATAATATTTGGGATTTCCTTATGCATTTCTTATCTGATATTCAGAGTTTTACGGAGGACCTCTTACATATTTATACACCTTTCTCGGTCATAATATTTCTAATCATCTCCTAATAATCTCCTCACACCACTTCAGAAGTATGCATATTATTTGGGATTTACTTGGCAGGATTTCAGGGTTAAACATTGTTCGCACTTTTGTTTCCCTTATATTTCTCTCTTACACTTGGTGTTCGCACTCCTGTATAAATATGGTCGCTATCGCCTACCTCGCTTAGATAGAATAAGAACCAGAACTCCTACCAATCTGCTCTACTACCATCCACCCTCCTCGCTTAGCGTGTCCCAGCAGCACCCATTGTACCTGCTTAGTATTATCCACATAGAATAGATCGTGCCTTAGTTCACATTTTGAACAGCTATCACTTACTCAGCAGAATCCACAGTAACAAACCATAAGACGCCTGCAGAGTAGGGCAACAAAATAACGAGTACTAGTTAATGAGATCCAGCAACCTCATGTTGCCTAGGATATACCACATCTAGAAGACACAATTCCTTCTGGGAGCGTTTCGTCTCTGGTTGCGGAGTTTGGAGTCCTTAGGAGATGCTGGGTTTAACGAATTTTTACCTTAATTAGTCTATATTACAGGGCATGATGCCCTGCAAGGCCGCCGGAAAGATTCTGGGAGAGAATTACTGAGCTCTGGGGTTATCCCGGATCAACAAGAACCGGACCAGAACAGCTATCGGGCACAATACAGCATTTAAAGCCTAGTACGGCTTCAAGGTCTTCTCCTGCCCGTGCACATGGGGGGTTCACTTGGGTTCCAATGACAATCACTACTACACCACCGCCACCCCAATCGCTAAGTCGATATCTTGTAAGATTTTTTTACAACTAAACATGACTATTCTGCGCTATTCTGAGCTTTAAAGAACTATTTGTAAGAGTACACCAATGTCTCAAAGCAGCAAAAAAAAAAAAAGAATTGCCCTAGACTTCAAAGACACTAATTCGACATACAGATCTGAGACTTTTTTTTAATCAAGCGGGATATAGTTAGATGTTACGATCACCAAGGAAATAAAGTCCAAAACTCGGACTGACAGTAGCACTACCGGTATGCAGTATTAGCACAGCCAATTGAAGTGGCGGCAAAGAGAAGAGATAGCGAGCACTGTACTTACAGCCCCTCTATGCAAAAGTACTCGTGATGCTACCGAGTTAGCACCTCGAGTAACTATGGTCGCAACTTTTGGCTCATCCAAAAGGTAAATAAAAAGTAGCCTAGCTGAGAGATAAATATGCTTGAAAGTTAAGAGTGATGTAGCTACGAAGCCTTGAAATAGAGAAATTAAAGAAAAAAGAAAAACCTAATACTTTGCATGATACTGTCCCTTTGCTTCCACCCCAGGTTCCTTTAGTTTTTTAATTTTTTTACGGAAAACTGACACAATGCCCGCGAATTCGATAGTAGGGGTACTCACTGCCCGTCAAGACACAATGCCTGTCAATTAAATTTAATGGGTGTAACTAAACCTCAGGCTCTGGGGGGGGGGAGCGTATGGTTATCCAGTGTATAGCAAATATAGCAGAATAAACTTTTTCCCCCCAATTTGAAAAGAAAAGAAAAAAAACTATAATGAAATGCAAATGTTTTTTAAAAACAGACAAAATTATACCCGACATGATAAATAGTAAAAAGAGATATGGAATACGATCTTTTCCTATTTCTACTAGATATACTTTGCTTGAACCAATTTCTAATCATTCCACCTGACTGTAGCAGAGAATACCAGTTGTAGCATACTATAAAAATTAGGAATAATTGAGTCGTTGGCTATGTAGTCAGAAAGAGCTAGTGGCGCAATTCGCTCGGAGGGGTTTCATCAATCTGTTTATATATCTAATGCTATAAGTGCTAGCAGGGTGAGAATATTTTTCTTCAGCGATTAGGGGACATCTCCTGTTAAACCTTAAACTATTCAGGTTTGGTTATACCTTATTAAATTTAACTAACGGGCATTGTGTCTATTAGAAATGCTGCTCGGCGTGCTACTGTTTCTTTTGTTTCTTTTGTTTCATGAAAGCACGGAGTTTATGAAAGATGTTTTATTGATGCACGGATATGAGAATGGAAAGCATAGATGCTACAGGAATGAAAGAAGTCTTTGTGGAGCATTTCGTTTGTTCGGAAGTAACACAGAATGTTTACTTTCCTTTGTTTCTTTGACGGATAGACAAGATGATGGAAAGACATGTGTGGATGGAAGTGGAAACGTGTGGTGCTTGTTGGGCGACTGAGAAGAGCATTTTGATTTTCATATATGCACTTGTTATTTCCCTCAGATTAGTGAGTAAGCCAAGTACGACGAATAGACCTCTCTTACTCGCTATCATTATCTTCTCTCCCACTGTTACCTTTGGTGCCGTATTTGCTCTGATTTTGTTAAGTGTCTTGACAGGGTAGTGAGTACCCCTACCATCGAATTCCCAGGCATTGTATCAGTTTTCCGTTTTTTTAATTGTTACCTTAATTTGCATATTTCCGGGCTCTGCAGTAGCTACTTGAATAGAAGCTGCCACCATAGTTACTCAAGGTGCTACTCAGCAGCCTCACGAACACTTTTGCATCGGGGCTGTAAGACAGTTCTTGTTTTGAATGAATTTTGAACTTGGACCTTTGCCGGCATTTTGTAAAGAGAGGCAGTAGACCCCCCACTATTAACTCAAGAGGCAACCCACTTCCTAGCCATTCCTCTCCGATATTACCAATAGAGTGCGAAATTTCATGCCATGTGGCTGAACCTGGAATAGTTGTTCGCAATTTATTCCGCTTATGCTCTAGTTGACTTACTTTCTATCTCTTTCACAAATATGTTTTTGGCGGATTGGCGAACAATTAGTTATTTTACAGTACTCTCTCATTCTCACTGATAATCTTATTTTGTCCACATCTGCACTCCGCCAACACTAATAAGTAGAGGGGAGACATCACCATCATGACCAAGAAATTCTTAAGTCAGCACTGATACTTGCAGAAGACCTGTGTCCGCCAATTTACTGGGGTGCACGGGGATAGAAAGGCTTGGCTCAGCGCTCGTTGAGCACGTGCCGATAAGAACCCGCGGCGGTGAAAGCTGTGAAAATTAATAGCGTTTTTCTTCCCTATTGATAGGTTGGGCGCAAACAAGGATTCGAAATGAGGATGGCGTCCATCGTTGACCATCATACCAGATTTTTAAAAATATCTTCTGCTCAGAGATCATCTCGCAGACAAATATGGTAGTATTATTTTTCCTATAGTACCAAGGAGTTGTGCTACTTTTCGCCTACTGATGGTTTATGATAAGGCACCATTGTTGATGAGGGGCAGCCGTTGTCACGAGCACTTAATTTGCGTCTGAGTATTGGGGAAGAGCTGTATTCCTTCTATGACAATGTACACGTACTCGAGTACTCTACGGTGCTCAAATTTAGGGCCTATGCCAAGACAAGGTGGCTCTCAGAGCCTCCAAGCGCTTGGTTAGTGCGGGATAAAGCCTAACTTAACCTCGAGTTATCCTCACTTCTCCCCTGTTCGGTTGCAACCCACATTGAAAACTGAAAAAAACTAATTATTTGACGCCGGCCGGCCCGTTGCACTATGACTTAGCTCGCAGGCAAGAGCCGCTCCACATACAAGAAAAAAACACTGAGAAAGAAATAACTCTCGACACTGGGATCATTAGTATTCACTACAATTCGCAAAGCTTGACATAGTCTTAGATACTTTAAATCATCAGAGAAACTCCAGCCAACAACCTCATCGCTCCCCGAGAATGAGCAAAGGGACCAGAAAGATAGGCGGAGAAAACTAGCGTAAAGGCTTTCGTCCAAGATCCCCCATGGCGTCACACATATAAACTCAATCTAAACAGAGGTTAATAGGGCTGTTTCGGAATGGAGAGCAGGCTTAATAGAGAGGTGTACCTCTAGGATTTGCATTCATGGGCTCCTGCGGCCTTGGTTGTGTGGTAATTGGAGCCTCTCTGGGTCGAACCTCATTACACCCAGAGGTGCGCGTGATGTGCCATGTGCAGCAGAAAAAGTTGACGGCGTTGCATTTGAAGTCAAAGATAGACATCAGAGCAGTTGTAGATGATCTCACTAGGAAGACATAGTTAGATGTCGGGTATATAACTGAACGAAATGGAGGGGCTTCAGTGTTTAACGGAGGGAAAACTTGAAACCAAATTTATACTCACGTATGGTTAAATGTTAGTAGGGTTGGATGATTTTAGATGGCTGAGGCTTATGAGGGGGGAAAGGGAATGAAGGAGAGGAAGGAATGAAGGAGAGGAGGGGAAGGAAGGGTCAGAATGAAAGAATCCCCTAAATACATATGTTCAAAATCTCTTAGAGCCAACCTTTCTGTCATGACTTTCAAAAAAAAAAAGCGATGGCCAAATCATAGGTGTATTCAGTAAACAAGTTGCAATGCAGCGGGAACCCGAATTGGGAACAAACTACCGTAGTAAAGTACAGCGAAACCCATGCGCAATATCATTGGTCGCCAGTTGCGTTGTCGGGGGCAGCTAATCCTTTTCCAGACTTCTTCCCTTTTCAACAACTCATTCCGGTGGGACCATTTGGGGTGGCAGATATTTCCCCCAATCAGCCTATTGACGAGGCTACGAAAAAAACTCAGGTAAATACAGCACGAAAATATGAGATCAGGAGTGCCCCGCTTGGGCAACCTGCAAAAATGCACAAGGAGTGAGCATCTCTGGGGCTCCAGCTCTAATACCGGCCCGCTAGGATCATTCAGCCACTGCACCCCCAAACCTGGATCTTTTGTAGATTTCTTTGCTTTTTTTCTTCTTTTTTTTCTCAGCATGGTAAAGTTCTCAAATTGCGCCCGTGACGGCGAGGTGCTTGTGTGGTTTTTTGAATTCTCAAATTATGATACCAATTAGAACAAGGCGGGTTGCATGATATCTCTCTTAGGGGGTGTGTACCAGGCACACTGGGCTAAAAAAGCACTTGCGAGATCTCTGATGCCACACCATAGCAGAATTAGAATTTTTAAACCAACTGCCCACAATCACCATAACAGAATTAGAATTTTCAAACCAACTACGAACAATCACCAATCACAAGTAACGATAGCAGTGGGGTTGGGATGTTGTCTGACATGAGTTCGTTATTAGTGAGGGCAAGGAGCAGCCATTCAGGGGAAATTCCAAAAGCCAAAGAGAGATAGAAGCGACTTCCTGAGTTATATGTTAGTACCGGGATTGTCTACACGAAGACTACTTGTACTAGTACCGTAGATTGGTTTCTCTGGAGAGGAAACAGAATCTATCTCCTCAGTCCGGTTTACAATGTTGATCACTGGCTTCCTTGAGCAATCTGAAGCTAGCTTGGACCCAGACTGATTTACCTAACTAACCCAGCCTGAACAAAACCCCTGGCCACCCAGAAAATCCATGAGAATAATGAACAGAATTGATCTACTAGAAGGATTCGGACTTCTAGGCATGGATTCTACCGACAATCCAAGGGGTTTCTCCTCCAGCCTCTCCAATGCTCATGAAGGAGGTGTATTCTGCCCAAGCTTTTGGCACCGAATCTCAGTTAGTACAAAACTGATATTCTGCGCTCTTCACCTTTTATCATACTCCCAGAACTTTTGCCCGACGACACCACATGGTGTGGCTCCGTGTGGTGTGCAGTTTCTGGATAGGAATATAGGAGAAGAAGGCACTGCCAGAGAGTGTGAACTGCATTTGATAATATCATTTTGGATGCCATTGGTTCGTAAGTAAATTGAAATTATAAGGTGTAGTGGAAAAGATGAGCGATTAGAAGTGGAACACTTATCCTTCCTCCCATTATTATTACGATCTCCAATAATTTCCAGGTCAAGTCAAGTTGCCCAAGATGAAGTACATCCGCAACAATGTGGCAGGTGACCCATTGCTAAAGTCCACTTTTAGAGAGCTCTCCTTCGTACATACCAGATCAGTAGAGTAATAAAGCTAGACCGTGCATAGTTGTCTGCTGCGGATTCATGCACAAACATTGCGGTGCTGGACACTATGTTGCCCGGGCTCCCTTTCCCCCATGAACCGCACTTCAAGTATGTTCTTTTAGAATCTATGAAATCGCCCCACCTCCCCTCTCATCTCAAACAATTGACCAATCCAACTTTAATGTTTGCTCTAGCGGTGTTGGGCGGGGCTGGGGGGCTCAGAAAACTTTCAAGCCACTGGCCAAAATTTGTGAAGAATCTCTCTGGTATCGAATTCGGCCGGTAATAAAGGCCGAGAACGATCATTTCCCCTCCTACATCCTTGCTGAGAGCCACCTACCTACCCTCCAGAGAGCCCTATAAATCCCCACCCATCTTGCTCTATACTTAACTTCAGACCCCCATGTGCTGTAAACCCCGCTAAACCCGCTGCCACCTACTGTACCTAGCCGAACCCACTGTAGCAAACTACAAGAGGCCCAGTAGTGTAGGGCAACAAAATAACGAGTACTAGTTAATGAGATCCAGCAACTTCATGTTGCCTAAGATATACCACATCTATCAAGCACAATTCCTTCCAGGAGCGTTTCGTCTCTGGTTGTGGAGTCTGGAGTCCTTAGGAGATGCTAGGTTTAACGAATTTTTACCTTAATTAGTCTATATTACAGGGCACGATGCCTTGCAAGACCGCCGGAAAGATTCTGGGAGAGAATTACTGAGCTCTGGGGTTATTCTGGACCAACCAGAACTGGACCAGAACAGCTATCGGGCTCAATACAGCATTTGAAGCCAGGTATGGCTTCCTGGTCTTCTACTGCCCAAGTACATAGGGGGGTTCACTTGGGTTCCAATGACAACCACTTCTCCACCGCCATTGCAATCGTTAAGTCAGTGCCTTGCAAAGATTTTTTACAACTAAACTTGAGTATTCTATACGATTCTGGGCTTTAAAGAACCAAGTTATATGAGCACCAATATCTCAAAAGTAGCAAAAAGATATCATTTCAGACCCCAGATATCCGGCAGCCTGGACCTGCAGACCTAACACTTTTCTTCCCAAGCGGGATATAGTTAGATGTTCCAATCACCATAGAAGGAAACCCCAAAACTTGGACCGACAGTAGCACCGTGCAGTATTCGCACAACCAATTGAAGCGGCCCCAAAGGAGAAGAGATACCGAGTGTTTACCCCACCTCCGCATTTTTATGGACAACCCAAGACAATTCTCGTTTTACATGAATTTTGGGCTTCGACGTTTACCAGCATGTTGTAAAGAGAGGCACTATGCCCCCCAAGAGGCAGCCCACTCTAGGATCATTCCTCCCTAATATTATAATACCAATAGTTTGAAAAATTTCATGCCACCTGGTTTGAACCTGGAATACTCGAGCACCACTGTACAAGACTGCATCCGAACTCTCCAGGTTTGTGAACCAGGCACTTTTATTTGAAGAATTGACACTTGAAGAAGGAACTTTGCGGCGTAACACCTAGGGGTAGTAACATATACTAGACTAGCTAGGGGCACGGTGTGCTAGGTCGATCGATATCGTAGAACCCGAAATCAAGGGTGATGCAGGGAGCGAAGATCTGCTAATAGCCAATATATTATAATATTATTATAATTATTATAGTAATATCATACTCAAATAATTCCATAGGTCTCACCCCTCTTCGAATTTCTAGCTAGGGTTTCCCAAATTAAGGGCTGCTTGGCACGATGGGGTAGGAAATGCCCGAATAGATATAATCCCGCTGGTCCAAACTTACCCATACCTTATCTATCTTCTATTATATTCTCTATATTCATCCAAGTACTTTATATTCACATTGAACCATTAATAGCTTGCCGTCATTCTAAATGTTGTGAGGTTCATGGATGACAGAACATTAGGTCCATTAACACCTGACACATGACTGCCTTGGCTCATAAACCCCAAAGCATAAGAGCAAAGCCCACTACCTACGCCTCCGAAACTTCCCTCCCCCTCTCGCCTTAGCCCCTTGACCTCTGATATTGAGCCTCCGGAAGTTTGCGTTAGCCGTGGCTTTGACTTTTCGTACAACCTTCTTGACAACGGCTTTGCCTTTGTCGACCATGGCTTTCTTGCCAGTGTGTTCATCTCCACTTTCGATATTCGATAAGTCTTCGTCGTCATCATAGCCTGCGGACGGAAGCTCCGCATCAGCCGGGTTGGGGGGTGCATCTTCTTCCTGTGGTACCTCTTGTGGTTTTGTTGTGATTGGGCGCACTATGTTTGTCAGTTTATAAGTCAAAAGATTTGCAGTTGGGGAGGTATAATTACTAATTGTTCGCTTAGTCTGCCTCTTAAGGCCCTTCTTTTTCCATTTCGGTTTATCTTTATCCTCTCCCTCACTCTCGTCTACAATTGCCTCCTCCGCAAAAGCCCCAGGTGGTAAATCGCCTATGCCAACCTCTACTTCCTCATCCCGCTGCTTCTTGAGGGGTGGTAGAGATGGTTCCCCATCTAGCACCTCCATCTCTTTCATCGCCTCCTCGTCATCGGCGAACTCTTCTTCTATCGCTTCACCCTCCATTTTGCGGAGTTCCGCCACCATGCTGCTTAGCCCTCTGACAGGCCGCATAGGCAGCGGGACAGGAGGGCTCTCCACAAGTGGTTGAAACCTAGAACTATCCCTTCGCAAGAATGACGGCGTGGTAAACTCTTCCTCGCACTTCTTTGCGCTGCCTACCGATATCTCTTCCGCCTTGCGTTTTCGTGGAGTAGCAAACTCCCCCCCTCCATTTGCCCCACCATTTACCCCTTCGCCATTGGCGTTACCGGCCTTTCGAGTTGAAACCGGGCTAGCAGAAACTCTATCCCTTGCCTTCTTAGGTGTAGCCTCGATGTCGACAAAACTCTCAAACAACCCAAGCACTTTTCCAGTTTTCTGTGGTGTAGGGCCAACACTATCCCTAGGCCGATTTCCAAACAAGCGTGTACGCCTTAAAGACAATGGAGAATCGTAAATCTCCTGCTGATCAGCTGAGGTTATCCGTGGTTTTGTAGGAGTTTTGAATATATCCGCCGCTTTTTTGCGAGTGTTTGCCGCAGATTTGTCTGATTTTGCGCTTGCGAACGGGTCGTGAACTCCCTTCGTGGTGGAAGGAGTATGTTCTGGTTTCGTTTCGGTACTCGAGGCGGTGAGACGAGAAGCGGCGCTGAGCGAGGAGGTACGCAATTTGTTATACTCTTTATACTTTGCCGATATGTGGGGATCCTTCTTGACTTCCTCGCGAGAAGGCTTTCGCCCATGTTCTGCCGCAAAAGAATGTTCCCACTCCTTCAACTCAGCACGGAGTTGCCTTGCTCGATTATCGTCCACGGTAGACATTATCGGGGGAAAACAGCGTTGGTTCAATTGTGTGGAGGGAGCATGAGACGAGAAGATGTAAATTTAGGTGTAGGTGAATGTTTGCCAAGAATCAAACAATAGGGTGAACGCGCTTCTTTCAGTCTAACCTAATCTACTCGCCAAAATAGATGCGCCAAGCCCTTCGAATTTGATTAAACACCAGTTCTTAGCATTTTTCTGCCTAGATACCGATATCGCGCCCACGGCATCCGTCGTTGTAGTTACCCGGATTTTATGCCGCTTAGGTAATCACTAACTCTGTCATTCGGTGCTTGGGACTGCTTGGTTTAAATGCCAAGACTTCGTTAAAGCTTCCCAAAGCGGAATGATTGTGTAGAGCCTTGGATAGAGTCACACTCACTCAAGAAAGGCATCAAGGACAAAAACGGCTGAGAAATGTACCGGTAGTGGGGCAGTTCTGCGCCGTAAAAGATCCCTGAGAGCACAAAGTATGGTTCTGCATGCCAGTGGAACTGCCATTACGATCATTCTTCGCCCGAGCCTCGGCCACCACCTGATTAATGGGGGGCGCTAGAGACGGACACAACAACGTCAGATGCTCCGCGCGGGGTTTGTTAGCAGTCATTTTTGCTATGGCACCGCTGGTTCTGTAACCCAACCTCCCAGCCTTTCTTCCCTATATAATAGCTGCCCCTCTTCCCAAAGAACAACCACTTTCTCCCACCACAACACATACAAAAGCTCCAAAGTCCCCCGCCCGCATCTTAACGCTCACCACCACCCTAGAACTTATCGGATATCCACAAAGACACCACCATCCTAAACAAAATGCCTTCCACCCGCATAGTTCTCAAATTAAATTCGAATCAATCCATTAGCGCGCCATATTTGCTACCTCAAACAGTCAATCCTCGGGCTCAAGTCCTCTCATGTGCCAAGTCAAAATTCCGCATAAAAGCCACCAGAATATTCCTTCCGGGCGGTCAAGAGCTCCTGACATCACAAGCTGTCCAAGATGTTCTTAACTTGTCACACGAGCACCGTACCGTGGGCCCAACTTTTCTTATTTCCGCCGGCGAGCCATACGTCGGCGCGCTAGCGCCCCCACCGTCCGCACACGCTGAGACTAGAACATGCGAGGTGCATGTGATAGCGGAAGATTCATACGTCGACCCACAGGCTATTACTCAACTAGAAACCGCCGCTAAGCTGCCTGGGATGGTCCGCGCTGTCGGATTGCCGGATTTACACCCTGGCGGGAAGTTTCCCATTGGTGCGGCGTTCGTTTCGGACCGCTATATCTACCCCTCTTTAGTAGGCAGTGATATCGGATGTGGGATGACTTTGTTTATGACTGGCCTTACTCGGAAAAAACTGGAGGACCAAAACGGGATAAAGAGAGTAGCCGAGAGTTTGCGGGGCCTGGAAACTGCATGGAGGAGCCCACAGGAGAGGGCGGCCTGGCTCGGGGACTGCGCTGCTGGAGACGAGTGGGATAAATCTGTTGGAACTGTTGGCGGCGGGAATCATTTTGCTGAGCTTCAGATTCTGGAGCAGATGGAGGAGGGACATGGGCTGTGCTCGGGGATTGTGGTGCTATTGGTCCACTCTGGGTCTAGGCGCTTTGGAAAACACATCTTGGAGACGTTCACTAAAGACGATAAATCTATTTCGCTAGCCTATGGCGATCCGAAAACATCTGAATATTTAAAGCTTCACAACCAGGCCTGCAACTGGGCAAGTAAGTCAAGGGATTTAATTGCTCTACGAATCTTTGAATGCATAGAAGGGAGCCGCTGGATACTGCCGGAAACCATAGACCTGGATACCGCCGCGCATCTAAATACCAGGCTACAGGGAAGGAGGGTCTTGGATGTCCTACACAATACCGTGACTCCAACTCCCTGGCCCCCACACGCAGAGGTACAACATCAGAAGTCCATGTTTATCCATCGGAAAGGTGCCGCGCCCGCACCACAAGGAACGCCTTTTCTTCCACTCCCCGGAAGTCGTGGCACCCCAACTCTTCTTATTAAACCACTCTTCTCGGAACTTAACCAAAACGGATTCGACAATGGACTTTCGCTAGCACACGGCGCTGGTAGAACGTTGTCAAGAACCGAAGCCCGCGGATTATCACGAAAATACAACAACGACGTTAAGGTACTTACAGAGATGAAGCCAATGGGCATGAGGAATGGTGGGAAGGGAAGAGTTGTGACCAGTGGCTATGTCATTTGTGACGAAAAGGAGTTAGTCTGGGAGGAGGCAGTGGAGGCATACAAAGATGTTGAGGCTGTAGCACATGATTTGGAGAAGTGCGGGGCTGCAAAAATTATCGGAAAGTGTATTCCAAAAGTAACTTATAAAGTTAGAAATGAGTCCTTGTCGTAATGAGTGGTCTTATTACTCATTACGGCGAGGTGGCAATAAGGAAAGCACTATCAATCACTATTCGCGGAACAATAAGTGTCAGCAATTGACTGAAAAGCGTGAAATCAACGAAAAGTGATCCGGTTTTCCCTTCCGCCCAAGCAAGTATCACGAGAAAAAGCCTCGATCCAATTAATGAAGAGGCACAGCCCAAGTTCAAATCTCATTGGCGATAGACTATTCGCTGAAGATATCGCACTTAACCCTAAGCAGAGGTTCTGGCTCATCCGCACTGTTCGCTAGCCTCTCCTAACCAGCGCCTATTAACTAGTGTAATAGTTGGGAAAACACGAGTAGGCCCGGAAACAAATGTAACCTAGAAACATGTGAACCTTTCATGCTACTCCCCGGATGTAGGTTTGAAAAACTCCTAAAGTTTAACCTAGTGAGTCGACAAAGCCATCAGAGCCCCGGCCTCCCAACGTACAATACGATCCTGCTTCCCAATTATGTCTACATAATTCTTAATCTATTCCAAACCCATAATTTGGTTTATTCTTTTCAGCTCCTTTGGGCAGTGTAAACATGTTTTCCCTTCTTACATAAGAGCCCGTGATCTACTGCCAAAACTACGCCCTGCGCTAATGGCAGCCCAGCTGGGCTTCTCGAAGCGACAAACACAGCCAGAACAAACACAACACCAACACTCAATAACATGCCCATACTATGACTGAATGTGATCTCTCAGCCATCAAACGCAGCGCTCTCCTTACGAACAGATATATCAGTAAAGCACAGGTGGCACAGAACATCCTATTCCCAACTACTTGTGCCACGCTGGGGACCAGAGAAAATTGTTTCAGCGTGGTAGCTCACTCAAACATACCGATAACCCCTCAAGGTCTTTCTTTCACGATAGCGCGCAAGGAGAGGGGAATATGGCGTTTAAATCTACATATCATCCAGTCATCTGAACCGCGCGCCTACGGCGACAAGAAGTTACTGCATCGCACCAAAACCAGCCAACATAGTCAAGGCCCCTCATCTCTTCAGAACATTGTAATTGAAAGAGAAAAGGAAAATGAACTGTATCATTAAATATAAAAGCCCTAATTGCTCACCGTAAGTCACGAGCGGATCACAAAAGACAAGAAGAATAACTTGTCAACTCAGATCTAACGCACGAGTCCCAATAATTTGTGCAAGTTGTACTCAAAGACAATGTTGCCATCATAGATATAAAGTTAGCTCACTTTGTTCTTTCCGAACACTCAAACACATTTTGTAATGCTATATCTCATACTTTCCAAGACTATTAAGGGGCGGGGTTTTTCCTCCTGACTTGCGTCCACGAAGCAGCCAGAACAAGGCTATCAGCAGACCACGCTCCGGTCATCACGTCAAGGCAGTGTTGCAACGAAGAGGGAGAAGTTAGATCAAAAAATGATCGAAGGACTTGAACGCCCTTTTTCGAACCGGGGGGGTTATAAGATAATAGAACCCCTTCTCGCAAAATGGTAAACAATGACATTTGAAGGTAGTTAGAAGTAAAGAAATGAATAAAAATTTAATGATAGGAAAAAGGAGCAAAATTTAGCAGAAGCAAATAAGCCAGCACTGGCACTCCTCTTGCCCTGCTTCTCAGCAATAAATGCTCTGGCAGCTAGGTTGAAGGTAGAAATTCTCGTACTATAAAATTTCTTACTATTTTTGCTTGCTAAGACATTAAAGAATCCCCTTCAATCCATTTTCAGAAGCCCGGTTCAAACCCCCCCCTTCTAACCCCCCGGGTTCGATTACCGAAGGGCTTCTTTGCAACACTATGTCAAGGGGGCTTGGCCCTGAACTATCTCTCAGCCATGCCGGCGCCACGAATATCTTAACGGTCGGTGCCTTAGCTTGAGAGCATATGACTGCTTACCTGATTATGACTGTGGGATTTCTGGCGAATGTTTCAATTTCCCGAGTGACAAATTATGAGCCCCGGGTAACATCTCACAAGCCCGATTCGCACTCTGCCGATCTTTGCGCGAGGCGCGTCTCCCCATCTCCAACCCACAAAAGCACATCTAAAAATGCCTCCCGATAAAGGAAAATCAAAGGTCCCCACCTTCTTTAAACCAAAGCTCCCCTCAGCCACACCAGACCCCTCATCACAGCTAACCTCCGATCCTTACGAGCCGCTCCCACAATCCACACGACCACAAGCACCCAGAATACTAGCTGTCGAAATCCCCCTAAATGTACTCCGGCCGGTTGCGTTCAGAGTTTTTACGAAGAAGCACAACTTGACACTCAAGTCCGATGCGCTAGCACTTCTATGCTCCTTTGTCGGACAACGATGTGGTGCCGAGTGGAGGGATAGCGGTGCTGGAGAAAAACTACTGGACGAGGTAGCCCGGCAATGGCGACGCAACGAGGGTGCTAATGGTGTGTTAGTTGATGGAGGGGAGGGACTGAAGAGCGTTATAAGGGGGCTGGAGGTTGGTAGTGATTCAATTGGAGCGAGCAGGGAGAAAAGTTTCGACATAACAGGAGTACCTTCGAGTGCTTTATACGACGGCGGTAGAAGTATGGATGACATTGGAGGAACGGCAGAAGCTGGCGAGCTGGAGGATGTAGAGCCTTGTGCATACCTCAAGGTTATCGATGCATTTTCGCAACCCAAATTTGCTTATAATCCACTCAAGAAACAATTTGAGAAGTAGCTCCCTTCATCACACGGTTCGATATAGGGGAGGTTAATCTGTGGATTAGAGCACCAAAACCATCACTATTACCCCCTCCACAAACAAAGACTCAATTATTTCGAACGAGATATAATCTTCTACACCAGCGTCTTCTTCGAACGGAAACCTTTCAGCTCCCAACATTCTCAGCAGCTTCCAGCTCCGCCGCCAAAGCTGTGAACAGACTGACCCCGATATCTAATCTTCTCGGTCGCTCAGGCCAAAGCTTTCTACTATTCGGTATGCTGGGGGTAAGCCCTTCTGGGTTGCTCATCCTCCTGGATCCCTCAGGAGAAATTGTTCTCGATTTATCCGTTGCGACAGCAATCCCCGAAGATGGGTCCTGGTTCACTCCAGGCTGCTTTTGCATTTTGGATGGAGCCTTTGAAGAAACTGGGAAGTTTACTGTTTTTACAGTCGGTCAGCCATCTGCCGAGCGACGGACGACGTCTGTAGAGGTATTTGGTCATGTGGACTTTTTGGGAAATGGTGTTACATTGGATATGTCTGTCAGTTCTGGTGGTCAGCAAGGGCGTATGCTACGGAAGGCGGAGAAATCCCTGGAGGACGTCAAGTTCCTTTTTATCGGAGAAGTGGAGTTGGATGGCAAAGGCACGTTAGAGGCACTGAGGAAGGTGTTTTCAGAGTATGAGACGGAACCACCACTTGTAATCGTACTCATGGGAAACTTTTGCAGTGTAGCTATGGGTTCTAGTGGTGGTAGTGTTGGGTACAAAGGTTCGTGTTTGTCGTATTTGGAGCGAGGGCTACTAACGATATCAACAGAATTCTTCGACCAGTTGGCCTCCCTCCTCCAGGACTTTCCAACCTTAACTTCCTCAAGCACCTTCATCTTCGTACCCGGTGATAACGATCCATGGGCCTCCACCTTCTCTGGCGGCGCCTCAACAACTCTCCCCCGAAAACCCATCCCCGAAATCTTCACGACAAGGATCAAGCGTGTATTTACACAATCCCGCAGCCCAAATTCCGTCGTCTGGGCCAGTAACCCCTGCCGAATAGGCTACTTCACTCAAGAAATAGTAATATGCCGCGACGACATTTTCAGCCGTTTCCAACGCAACGCAATCAACTTTAAAAAGCCCGACCACCCAATGGAGGACGCACTATCGCAGCCGGAAGCAACAAGAGACGAGGAGGAGGTCGACGTTAAGACCAGGAACGTGAGGAAATTAGTCAAGACGATAATAGACCAAGGCTTTCTTTCTCCATTCTCCATCCCCACTAGACCGATTTTATGGGATTACTGGCATACTCTTAGCCTTTACCCACTACCTAGCACTGCAAGTCCCCATTGAACCTCCATCCTCTCTTCCATTTTTCTCGCAAGCAAGCACAGCTAACAAGATAACAGCTCATCCTCGCGGATCCGAGAATGCAGCCATTTGTGATTACGTATGAGTCCTGCCATGTAATGAACCCTGGAAAATTGGTGCAGAGGAGGATGGCCCGGTGGGTGGAGTATTCGCCGTCAATCGGGAAGGGCAAGGTGTGTGAGGCTGGTTTTTAAGGGAGGGAATTGTAATCTATAATACCATGGCGTTTGTGCGGGCATAATATCTTAGATAATAGACCGGATTCATTGCTGGGTTCTAATTTTTTGTGCGGCGATTTGCCACAATTGCCGGTTTCCCTTCGCGATAAGTGCTAGCGGTGAAGTTGTAGTGAATTTGTTGTGGTTGGGTATTAAGAATTATCATGATTACCAACAGCTTTTGCGGCAAAAATGGGGCCTAGCATTTGGTCGAGAGTAGTAGAGAGGCAGCGTCTCAGTTCTGGGCATCTGTCGAATAGGGAAATCCTAGATGATAGTAATAATAGCTGGCTGCAAAAACAAGCTGCTGCAATATTATCCCGACAGGAACCGAGGAATGCAACCCTTCCTAGACCCGTGGGGCCAGGCTTGAAAGTTGGACACAATTCCCTGAATGAGGTTATCGTGGGCTATTGTAGAACTCTCTAGCCACACCCATCAATGATGAAGAAGATCCCTGGCCCTGGGTCAGGTATGGTGGGCTAAAATATCAATAGTTAGGAACACAACTTCCTTTCTAGTTATAGCCTTTTTTATGATCCCTTCACGTGGCATTAGACAATTCGTAGAAAAGGGATAAGTTATATGGTATTAGCTAGCAAGCATCGGCCAGAATCCTAAACACAGGGAGAAGCCAGCCAGTATTTCACCGGAAATCACTCGTGCCATCTGCACTGGCAAGACATAATTCCCGTCACAGGTTGTTGTAGATTTAATGTTACTTAGATAGCTCTTTGTGTGCGGATGCGTGGAGGTCTCTGGTTCCCAGCTGGAATACGGTACATGAGCTCTTCATATAGTACAATGCGGTATTCTTGCTCACAGCAAAACCAATCAACCAATCTTCTCCACCACCCATGAGGGTAGCTAAAGCTTGATATTATATATACTTATCAGCTCCCCCCTGGTGTAACTAGAAATATTTCAACCGTCTATACCCCAACGATGCACAATTCTTTAGAACTCTTTTTCTTGGGCGTAGCCCAGCACAAACCTTTCCCTGCTGGGCTGATTTCTACTTGTTGCCCCAACTTTGAAAACTGGAAGGGCGCGCAGACACCAAGAAGTTATTTGTATGCTTCTCCCTTTAAGTTCGCTATTGGACTTGGCCTTTTGCCCCCACTCTTTCGCTCGAGAATAGGGAAGACATGAATGATAATGAAGATATAGCGTGGTTGGCGAAGTAGCATAAGCTCTAATGCTGATATGTTTTAGCTTGTGGTCTGAGATATCGTGTGTAAATTAACAGACGTATAATAAGTCCTCTATGAGTTTTGGTGCTGGGTCAAGGATTTCTAGGGAATATCCCATATACTATCATGGATACGGTTGCTTTTTTTCTACCTATCAATCACTCAATACAGTGTATATCTTACCCAATCGCTAGTAGGAGTTCTTGGGGAGCGGATATTCATTCGTTGTATGTTTTTAGTAATGTCCCTTGAGTCGGCTTCTTTTTCCTATTGATCGAGGGGGGATGGGGCTTAATAGTGCTAGAGCGTAAGGATTAGGTTATCTCTAGTTGCATTACGAGTGACACATACTATAGGTAACCGCTACAAAGGGACCATAGAGGACTAAACAAAGAAGTTGTAAAACAAAGGGCTTCGCTCAAGAGAGCACATCCTCCCAAATTTTCACGAACCCTTCACTTAAGTTAAGGGTAATACGGTAGATGCCCCCGTGAAGTGTTCTCGAAAGATATCACTCGAAACACCAAACTATTATCTATTAACACCTACCTCATCATGATCTCCACCTCCATGGGATCTCAAAAAGTACTCCATCGATACAACGCTGGGGCCACCCTGGACAAAGGAACCGTTCAGACCAAATATCAAACCTACAAGCTACTACAGCATTGGAGACAACTTACCTTTTACTAAACTTTGCTCTTAACCCCACCCATACTTTGTATGTTAAGCACGAATTTTCTTGTTCACGATTCTGTCCTTTCTTGAATATTCAGTGTGGGTTTTCAGAATGGATTGCCTGTCTCAAAGTCTAAAATTCAAACCTCAAGTCAGAAACAAACAACCTTAAAATTAATAGCAGTATAAATCCTAACAAACCCCTCCCCCCCTCCCCCACAGCACCCCCACTAGCACTCTTCCACCACTACTACCAAAAACTTCAACACACCTTCAAAGAAAAAAAGGTAAGGAAACGACAGCTCAGCAAAATGAACCCACCAACGAACCCATTCACCACCCTCCTGAGCCCCCTCACTAAGGCCACTTCTACCTCTCCATACACTCCACTGGTCTCCACCGGCGACATCATAACCATGAGCATCATTGGGATATTCCCACATGGAGTCCAGGGGGCTTACTCTCCCACTAACATCTCCACATCTACCTCCACCGCGGCTGAAGTCAATCTATATATTCCTAACAATAGTCTTTACAGCACAGGACTAATGCTAAGTCAAGACGGTAGGCGGTATGTTAATGCTAATGGAGATAAAGTGCTATCTGTGGGTGGTGAGGTTGAGGTTAAAGTGCTGCTGATCAGGAAGGGCGGGGAGGTGGGTGTGTTCCATGTTGTTTGTGGGGCTGTGAGTACAGCGGGGGGGAGGGCGGGGACACTTAAGAGGGAGGTGAGGATGGAGATGGGTGGAGATGGGGATTGGGAGTTGGGGATGGTGGGGCTTTGAGGGGTTGAGAGTTTGGGGCGAAGCTGATGGGGATGGGGAGTAGAATTTGGTTGTCTGGTGCTGTTGTAGTTTGGCTTTTTGGCGGGGTGGTTGGAAGTAAGACTTTAGGGTTCTAATAATATGATCTGGAGGGGATAGTAGTAATAATAACCTCTCTCTTTTGTCGATCTGTGCTCAATTAGCTTGATGGGTATTTCTTGCACCGCCAATCACTCGAACCCTTATCGGGCTCCCACCATGGACCATCAATGAAGCCGTGTTAGCCGTCCTTCGTACAAGATCTCCCTAGAAAGCTTTCGGTGCACATAAAGTAAAACAACCACAAACAATCCGTATCCGACAAGATGAAAGAGTAAACTACCCCCACGCAAAAAACGAAGCCTCGATGCCCAATCCCGATCACGATACCCGCAAGCCGCAGACCCGTGAGAAACCAAACCTAGCGAGGAGTTGTCGATAACCCGAGAGCTTAGACTACTAGGGTCAGACTAGTAGCTGGGGAATCAGATCCGTGGCGATACAGCTTAGGTTTGCGTCGTGCTTGTGTAGCAAGTTAGTTTATCGGCCAGGTACTTTTGCAGATTGACATAGTCCTTTGATTCTAGTTCGCCCAGTTGGTATCGGTAGCTATGCGATCTCGGGTCTAGGGGACCCACTGTAACTGAGATGTGCACTAAAGAGCTGTGCTGTTTTATGCCATGCCATAGCCAATTCGGCTTGTTCTGCTTGCAGCCACCCCCCCGAGCAGGATTGCTTTCTCCCCAGGTAGCTAATTCGCCTGGCCACGGATATCTTAGGCATTAACCGCCCAGTGAGCTTGACCACCATTCACACTCAATCACTCGCCACTCGATTTCTATCGTATCAGCCCCGGATCTTTTGTTTTGCTTTTTCATGCAGATTCCAAAGCATTGTCCACCTCGTGCCCAAACATCATGCCTACCTAGTGACACACATGTAAGCGAGATGCGCGCCACCTGCAAGGCAAGTTAAGGAAACACGTTTCCCATAATGTTGCAGTGGTATACTCAACCCTTTCCACAAGAGTGTCATTACCATATCTCAGACCCCACTTTCATAGCGTAGCTGATCCCGCCCTGCTATCTTATTCGTTCCTATCGGAGCTCTATCCCGCCCGCACCAGTTAGGCATTGTACTAGGATAAGTTAGTACGTACTCGGGTACAACACGGACAGCATGTAAGTTTTGAATATTTTACTAGTAGGGGATGTAACGCTAGCAGGGGCCAAGGCAGCAAATTCGGTATAAGGACAGCGAACTGGGTATAGTGGTTACCTAATTCACCTCCTCACCCTTGTTAGTCGAACATCCCCTGCTAGTAAAATATTCAAAACTTACATGCTGTACCTTCGTAGGCTACCACAAGAGGGCAATTACCGCCCCAAGAGCATCCGAGAAAGCCAAGAGCCCGAACTACCGCCAGAGAAGAAGTGCGGTAGACACGATGCGCGCGCTGCTTGCGCGTGCCGCGTCTATGGGGTTTGGAGTCAATGCCCCTCCGCCCAATAGCAAGTGTAGGGGGGAAGAATGTCAGTAGTCTACCTCGATTCTCGGAGAATTGAGCGGTCCTTGGGGATCGAGGGTCATAGAGTACAGCACGGCCGTTTTGTCTTGGAATGAGGTCCTATTAAGGCTTAGACATCCCCTTACATAATTTTAATTGGACGTCTAGGATCGGCATTATCATTCTCGAACCCTGGAAGAGGATAAGCTTTGCTCTCAGGGCCCTCCTCCGGGATCCTCTCCCTGCCATCTACAATTCAACGGACTTTCCAAAAAAAAATTCTTCTGTCTCCTGTGTAAATCTCTCCATGTCTATACCTTTGAATGGCAACTGGGTGCTATTACAGCTACTGTACCATCAATTAGTAAAGGAAGTCCAACAGCACAAAAAGGTCGAATGATAACCTCCCGCCGATCCTGACAAAACTCCACCCTTACGCCCTCCTCTTATTCGACCTGATACTGTACTTGTATTTAGCTAGCTACTAGTGTTAGACTATCGTCCTGGTAGCATTTTTCGTTTTCGATATCCCTTAACCCCGCTATGTTACCGGACTAAGTAGACATCCCACGCCACTGTAGGTAAGGTACGTATTGCTAGAACCCTTCCCTCGGCCCCACTCTACCACAGTAGAGCAAAATGCCTCAGATATCCAAACCCCAGAAACCCCCAACCGGACAAATTCCAACCTCCAATCTTTCAACTTCCCTGATGGCCTACTATACCCCCTCCCGATCCAAACCCCCATCTCCCAACTAAACCAATCACAACCCATCACCACAACGAAAAGAAAAAAATCAACATATCAAACTTACCCACCCCCTTGCGTAACCCATAACGCAGATCCAATCATTTGTCCTCCCATAGACTATACCGCACATAACCGCACATGGGGCCCACACTCATCCATTCAGCCAGCTGAACCAAGAGCAATCATCAACCCCCATCCCCGTGATAGCCAATTTAGATCCGGGACCCCCCTAGATCGATATAATAGATCGGGGCAACCCAAAAGGAAATTTGTACAGCATGTTGATGAGTGTTTGGGCCTTGGATTATCCCGGCATGTGACCTTTTGATGCACTAGGAGCGCTGAATGCTTGATTTATGGAGGTAGGGTAGGGTATTGTATGGTGCCTTCCTGCCTGACTGAGTGTGGTTCTGGCCGGGGTAACCGTGCTGGAGAGTGTCGTCGAGCTGTACGAGTACAGTACTGTATCGCGTTAGCGGTGTTGACTCGATTGGGGATTGTTTGACGCTGGTGGGTACTGATTGATTGACTGACTGACTGGCTGTAATGTACATGTACGTGTTTGCTAATCATTTGGAGATTTGTCCTGTGCGATATTAGAGCTACACTTATTATGGCGGGTCATCTGCAAGCAGGGTACACTACTATAAGAGAGTGTTAACTTTTCGTAGGAATTTCATTCCCGAAGGACACGTTCTACTTATCCCAGAAGAGGAGTGTCCGAAAACACGGAGTCGTGAGTTCCGATAGGCACTTGTAAATCTCTGCTTTGGGATACTTTCTTTTTTGCCCGGGACAAGCACCGTAGTACTAGTATGATGGCACATCAAGAAAGTATAGGACCCCACTAGACACAAGACAGATAGAGATGTGCTGTACTTTTCTGTTCTCCAGTAGAGTCTTAAAAGAGTAACTTAACAAACTGAGAAGTTTGGCTCGGAACACATCATTGCATTTCATGTTGGCATACAGACTATTATTAATAAAGCCTTATAATACAGCACTCGCACACAGACAAATCGCCAGTCCGCCTTTCGATAATAGATCGTCTCTAATAGCGTCCCCCAAAGAACGGGATGGAAATCCCACCAGACCCCAGGCAGGATTCGCTCCCTTCAATTAGTACTATACTCTCTAAAGATAAACTCTGGAAAAGCCCTTTTCCCAGCCGCGTTTCCCAAAATATTTCCATTTGCCCTTACATCCATCCAAACGCCCGTCGATCTCTCTTTCTTTCAAAATTGGTTACACCAAGTTACTGTAGCCTAACTTGGTGGTATTGTGCAACACTGTGTATCGATGACGTCAAAGTTTCTTTCGGGACATGCCGTGCTAAGCTTTTACACACCGGTCGATTTTTAAACACTTTCCTTTGTCTTGTTGTGAGCTTCACTTTGTCCAGGTGTCCTTTTTTTTTCCCTTCAATGTTTGTTCCCTTCTAAGCGGAGGGGGTTCCGAGACTCAGCGTGCTATCATACGCTTCGAAGACCGAAAATTTGAGCTTGGCGCATGGAAAATCATGGGTGCAATTTCCAAGCTTGGGAACCGCTTAGGCGGCACGAGACGTTAGAAGCACCAGCCGACTTAAAAAGGCACGGGAAAAAGTAAACTGCGCAGTAGTCCCTTGCATACATACAGCACCGTACTGCACGAGCACAAGGGCTGAGGCGCTGCAAAGTAAAGCTCAGGACTTCAAGAATTACAGTGCTTCGTACGGTGCAGTGTCCGCCCCTTGTCAAACACCAGAGCCAGATAGCGCGCAAGTATTCACTAGAAAGATCCTAAAAAGGGCATATAAGTTATTATTTGGAGAAGCACTCGTACCGGTATGTTAAGTACATTATTTGAGAGCGCACTCGCACCTATTTCGCTCAGCGCACAGAACTTAGAGAAATTATGTCCAGGGAACAACGATCAGCTCGTGCAGCTAAATTTCACAGAAAAAAATTATCCCTTCAAAAGTAGGCATGAATGGATGGATGGATAGATATGGTATCATTGATTAAGTTACCCTTCAAGGTCTCATGCGAGGTGGGGAAAGAAAGAAAGAGAAAAAAACTAGGGCCTATGGCGCAGTAAACAAGCTAAAAGCCGTTGTTTATTAGCCCAGCCAGGATGCTGCAAGAGCACAAGGCAGCCTACAGAAACCCCAAGGATTTACCCGTGTCTAAGCTCCAATTATTAAGGAGATCACAAGAATGTGATTTCTCGTCCCCCTAACCCGCGACCAGGGGAGGACATTAGAAGCCCGCCTTCCAGACCATTCAAACTTGTATCAAAATGTTACCCGAACCGCCACGTCGGCCCTCAGGAAGCCCCTCTTCCAGGAGGGGTTGAGGATTTCCCTTAGGTCCTAACCGACCGGATATGACAGCTTTTACCTAACACTTCCTTCGCAGACGAAACGTTGTCAAACTGATTAACTGCTACAGGCTAGTGATTGAAAGAGCACTAGCGCTATAACAGGTCTGTATCGGGCATTCTGCAGGTTGAGACACAGAGAAAAGCTTTTGATTTTCAGGTCGCAAAAACGGTTCGGCTTTTTATTATATCATAAGCCATCCGTATATCCGCTGGCGTCCTGCCCTCCCTAGAAATACCAATTCCATCCCGGGGGGGGGGGGAAGAGGTCCGAAGCCCCAGCGCAAAAGCAGCCCTTCAAGGGCTTAGGGCCATACCTAACACCATTGTTATCATATCCCTCAAACCCCAGTTGACAACACTGCGAGAATCAACAAAGTCTCACCCCATTTAAAGCCAGTCACAGAGGACAGCTTGGCCCCCAATTGGTGTCAGAAGCGAATATTAGAGAAAAGCAAACAGATCTCTAGAAGAGTGGGGGCTCGTTCGGACGTTTACGTCGGGGCGTTTCCTTATGTCCCATGCACGAGCTTGCTGCAGTCCTACATACAAGTTAATTCAGATTGTGATAACTTTCAAAGATAAGCGCATCCTAGTTCTTCCCCACCTCCGTATTTTTTACCGTAAGGAAAATAGAAGTGGGGGGAAAAGAAGACCCGGGGGGTGAAAACGATGCGGGAAGGATATGTAACCCTACGTTCTGCCGGGCGAGAGTGATACGGAAGAACCTCCCCTCCCACAGGGCCTACACCCTTCTTCCAATGCCACTGCTCGATTTTATCAACAACTCGGGTTCCGCTCGAGTTCTTTAAGCGGAAACAATCCGGATATCCGTCAGGCCCCGTTCAGTGGCGTGTCCGATTGGTCCAGAATTTGGCTTAGAAACGCCACGCTAATTGCGAGACGGAGGTAAGCCTAAGGCCAGTGTGTGCAGAATTGAGAAAGTTTGCTTTGGGTCATGCAGTCCAATTAGATATCTGACGGAACAGGGGGCGGGTAGAAAAGGAAGCAGCAGCAGGAGCGACGGGAGGGAAGGCAGGAAGGAAAGAAGCGAGAAACGAAGAAAAGGCGATAATTACGCCTTCACGTGAAGGAATTGAGTCTCGCGTCATAATATCCGTGTCGACGACAGGCGCAGTAGGTAGAAATAAAACAGTAAGGTTTCATTTCATTGCACAATTGATGCCCCTCAACCACAACTCCTCACTCGCGATTTATTGCGAGCTCTAGATCCACCCAGTACCTGATCGTTGCATCTGCATGAAACCAATAGGCAGACCTTCAGATAAGGGGCCGAACAAAGATGCACGCGCGCAACATTTGGGCAATCTCCCAAGCAGTCCTCGTAATCCACCGCCCCCGAGGGGAGTACCACATCGCGCCCCGATCAAAAGCTCCGAAAACCTAGTCCGGCCTCAGCATAGGGAAAAAGTGATGAGTTGGAGTAGATATCAAGAGCGAAAAATGGCATCATACCATCTACCTATTTTTCCCTAATCATATAAATGTCTCACTTTAAAGTCAAGAGAAATAGTGACACGGTACGGCGACAGGGTACGATAATCATTCATTGCCCTAGCCTTACCGGAAGGCTCATCTCACCTCACTCTCATCCTCCACACTTTGAGCAAGGGGGGAGGAAGAGAGGCAGTTATCCTTTATCATCAACAGATAACGAACGCCTACCCCCCACATGACCGGTAAATAAGTATCTTGTTCCAGTCTACCGGGGTTCCTAGGGCAACTTGGAGGAAGAGAAAGTACCGTGTTTGTGACTTTTTTTTTTACGTACGAAAGACGAGAAAGCGAATGATAAGACGGGTCGTAAGATGCTGCAGGTAGTTGCACTTTCACTTTTCAATTCAGCTCGATATCTACTAATTACCGGCACAGTCCTTTACGGTGGAGTCAAGGACGGACTAAAAGGCCTGTGCCAGCCAGATACCGCACTCGCACAGGTATCTTTTGAGAGAATCTGATAGAGGTGATGGACTTCCCGCTGCGCAGGGCGTGGCACAGAACGGCACTCTCTACGGTGAGCTTCTGTATTGCTTCTCCCGTGTGGTACTCTCCCTCCCTCCCGTATCCGATTACCGGTAGTCTACTGCACGACCGACTGACCTCTTGAGCCACAATACCGTACGGCATCTTGACTACCTTTGTTTTCCTTCATCTTTCAAAACGCTGCAAGTTTAGCTTTTGTCTCTCATTCCATCCAGCCAAAAGCCAACCAAAAAAACGCCTGCCAAATCAAACCAAGACCGTATGAATTGTCACTGGTGAAGAAATCCTCTCCCTCCATCCGCACACCAAAACTAAAAATCAAACCAAAAAAGCCATTTCCGACACGTATCAAACCCAGGTCAATTCAATCCAATTCAACCATCAACAAATGTCTCGCGTGAGGGGCACCATCACCACCACCACCTTTTAAAAGTCAAAAAAAAGACCAGCCCAGTCCAACCCACTCCAACCGAGCAAGCCAACCCAGCCCCCCACCCCCAAAAAATAACCCACAAGTAAAAGTTATCAATTGAGAGAAAGTCGACACTGCAACATTGCATGCAGTGTGGGCACGCGCAGGACAGTTATTTATTTATTATTTATCTGCCGTACCATATCCATCCATCTGAAATACCGGTATCATAATCTTCTCCTAAGCATCGTACAAACCTCGAAAAAATATCTCCAAAACTGATGATACAAGCCTCCATCCACCCATCCATCCACCGATCCACAAGCAACTTGCGTGCATGCGTTTACAGTACTCGAGTAGGCAATAATAACGATATTGGTGAGGTGAGCAGATTTTTATCATCATTATAAAACCTCACTGGGCTCGCTTAGATTAACTCGCTACTCGAGTCGGCCATTGTTAGCATGCCGACAAGTATGACTGTTGCGTGATATGGTGTAAACGCATACCAGTGCAAACAAACGACCCAGAGATAAAGAAACCACCACATCCATCCAACGGTTTTTTTTGGTTTTTTTTTTTGCTTATTGCGGGGACTGCACCTTATTGTACGAGTACTCGGGTACTGCGACTGCGATGCGGTGTGCTGTGCTGTCCTGTGCTGTGCAGTGCGGTGTGGGATGGATGGAGGCAGGAGGTGCGTGTGTGCGTCCGGCGTTGTGTATCGCATTCTACAGAAGGAAGAAAGTACTCGAGTACAGGAGCGCCACCTTTTGCAGTGAAGTTTAGTCAAGGTGCGGTATCATAGCTTCTGTGAGTGCTATGCAGCTGGCAGTGTTGCACAGTACTGCTGGTACTACAGTACCGTACCGGTAGGGGAGGAAAACAGCTTGTCAGCGATAGATGGTTCGCTAGCTAAGTTAGATCGTTGCTAGCAGGCAAGTAAATACCGTACTAGACCATATGCGCTCCCTCCCCTTGTCGTAAGTATTTATTATTCTACTGCACTCGCCGGTCCAGTGTGCGATAGTACCGGTAGGCAAGTTCGCCCCGATCCCCAATCTCCAATCCCTTGATATACTCGAGTACTAGTAGACTAGAACACGGTCGAATGCGGATCGCTGCAGAGCGAAGAGGAGGGAGACGGCGGAAGGAAGGAAATGGGGAAAATGGGAGCAATTTTACGCAACCGAGTGAGATTATGAGAGGGAGGGGATGAAAGAGGAGAAATAGGTATTAATATAAATTCTTCATGCAAGATGACTGAATAACCGGCAGTTTAGCCATAAATTCCCAACGTGCTGTCGCTCCGGAAGTGATCTTGTTTCGTTTGATGTTTCTTCCCTTGCGGTACGGATTTTGGGACTCAATTTGGGAGTCATGCTTATTATTATTATTATTTGTTTATCTTCTGGTGGGGTTGTGGTGAAGTACTCGTATAGACCATTGTGGCTGATGGGGCGCAGAGGGGGTTTGCGGGGTGGAAGAGGGAAATATTTAGCATTTGCTTGTGGGCGGGGTTAACTGGTCCTAGAAAGAGTAGGGAGAGCACGATGCAATGGAGTAAGAGAGGCGTTTAATCACATCTCCGTCGAAATCTACTGGCTGAGGATAAATGCCAGTGGCATTGGTGTAGGGTTTACGGACCAGTCTCCTACCTGCCCGCCTACATCTCCTCACACCTGTACGAGTGCAATGCTAGACAGCACAGCAGACAGTGTGATAAGTATTGAATGAATTGAAAAGAGAATACCCTCATAAAGGGAGGAGTAACTTTGATCAAACAGAAAAATGGGATTTTTTTTGCCCAGTCCTCCACTCTGTATCGTGGAGTTATCACGATACAGTACCGTACAGTATTGTTAGACCTCACCTGTTACCACTTCACGGTGTTCAGGAATGGATTTGAAAATAGCCCGGGTGAAGTCATGAGGGGGAAAGACCTTTCTTTTTCCTTCTTCCCGGGTTTCGAAAGGTGGAAGTGAGCAAAACAAACGAAGATCTCGCATGCAATGCACAAGGGGACGAACGTTTCCTTCCACACCAGGTTTCTTTTTTTCTTTTTTCTCTTTTTTCTCTTTTTTTTTTTCTTTTTTAACCCATCCTGTCTGTCCTTCCAAATGGCGATAGTCGTACAATTCGAGTAATTCATGCACACAAGCCGCTCAAAGTGATTCGATATCACCTTCACGTTTTCTGGTTGGGGCCGGCTTTGTTTTTCTACAGCATTCTTTGTTCTCGTTTTTTGGGGGGAGGGGACCAGATGTTTAACTACCGGTAGGTCAGTGATGAGAAATAGGTGAGTGACTGAAGTGAGTGAGCAACTGAGCATCCGGTGTGTGTTTATGTTGGTGGAGAACGGCCAAAGTGATCTGCTGCCCAAAAAGACAAGGAAACAATTTACGCGTTTTTTCCGAAGCACCAACCACAACAGACTAGGATCGAACCTATGCTCCGTTCCGGGATTACCTGTGAGGGACTTAGTTTCTTGCGTAATGACGGGTAGAGAGAGGCGGCAAACGCCCGGTGGATTTGGGTGTGTGGCACTGGAGATGGTCGAGGGTGGGTGGGTTGATACAGACTTGTAGACGGCGGATGGGGTTCAACCTTTTAATTACCGACACCAGTAGTCTAGTTAAATAACGCGATGGGGCAACGCGAATTGGTGTTGTTGGTGATGGTGATTGAAGCGAGCTGTTGTTGGTCCAACGGTTTTCCAAAGGGTGCTCTTGGGATGGAGCTTTGCTGAACTAGTAGTATCCAAAGTGGCGAGTGGGCCACAATTACCGTACGAGTATTCCCCCAACCCTGTATCGCAAGCGACGAGAGCAGGCGGGCGCTTGGAGAGCACACGCCGGCGGCCATTGCAGTGAGCGACATTGATAGAATTCGGCGGTTTATGTCGTCTATCGGTATTATCATCCCTAGTCAGAATGTAGACGAGTGGTTACTCAAGTAAGCAATTGGTCTGCATGGTGGTTAGCTGGTGACGTATGTGGAATGGTTTACCAAGGAAAGCAAGAAGCAAGCAACCGTTGCCTTGCCGGGTGGGGGGCGGGGGTTGGAGACTTCTTTGGCCTTTTAGGGGTTGCAAAGCAGGGGGAAGGGAAGGTGGTGGGACTTGGAAAAAAGAAAAAAAAAGATGCTGAGAGGTGCGTAAAGTCAGGCCAATTGGGGTGCGCTTGAGTGGGGTCCCATGATTTACCTCTCTTTTTGGGTTGGATTGGTGGATGATGATGATGATGATGATGATGATGATGATGAGAAGGTCAACCCTTGTACCGAATGTACCCTCTTTACAGTTCTAAGTTCGGCCTTCACCAACTTCCACAGTGTTCATACAGTACTAGGGGGTGCATGAAAGTGATTAATATTTTGTGGCGCAGTATAGACCAAAGTCATAGGACAAGTTACGCGTTAGACTAGCTGACCTGTCCTGTCACTTTGTGCTAAACTGCGCCACAAAATATTAATCACTTTCATGCACCCCCAAGTACATCTTGTTCGCCACCGCCTTTAGTCATTCGTTCTGTCCTCGTCTTGTTAGTCACTTCATGGGGCATGGGTACGAGACCCATGGTACTAGTTCGCCCGTTTCTAATCACGAGAACGAAAGCCTTTTCTCCGCGTGGGAGTTCGGAATCCATCAAAGTCACCATAGCTCATTCGCTCATTCCATTCTTCCGTTTACGGGTGAGACAGTTGAGCCCGATTGTCGAGAGAAAAGGTCCGGCTGAGTTTGCCAAAGAAAAGAGTAAGGATAGCGGAAAAACCAGCGTCATATGGCATCGGGGGGTGTGAATTGGGCCGAGCAAGGCCAGCGGAGTTCTATTGTATTATTCTTTGTACCAGCACGCCTGTCCAAGTACAGTATTGGCATGTTATTATATCATACTTCGCACAGCGGGGAGACCAAGTTGTGTGGGGAGGAGGGCTGTCTGGAATCGAGTTACCTCAGGAGGAGTTGGCGGTGCGGCACCAGCAAACTACTTGGAGCGAGATAAGCCTGCAGGTGACCAAACAAAAGTTTTGCAAAGTTTTGTATAGCATGTGTTGCAAATAGTCTCCGCAGCTGAGATTTTCAAAAATCTTGTATGCATATCCGCAGACTTGATCTCATCCCAAGTATCAGTACTCGTACAGTACTACAGAAAAGTACTTGTAAAAACGTTGCTTTCCTACCGGTATTGCACCATACTTTACGAGGGGAGCACACGACCGTGTGGTGGAAATAGTTTGTGATGATTCGTTGGTGAGGAAGGGCATAAGAGCGACTGCTATTGGCGCCTCCGATGCATGGATAAATGCGCGTGCGGACCCTTGACGGGTGACGTTATGGGTTCGGTTGAAACTGCGAAATTACGGTGGAAGCGGACGAAGAGGGAGAAGGCTTTTTCGAAAAGCCTCACTTCCTACAAAAGTAGACACCGACATACTTTGCGTTGCGCAGAGAGAGGGCAGCACAGCAGAAAGCCTCTAGAATATTTTGTAAAGTGCGTCTTGAAGGGTGAAAAGTCCAAAGCATGCCGGTATCGGTGGCTACATGTTCCTAAGGAGGAAGACTACTGTCGCACTAGGTACATATTGGTACTCGTTAACTTTTTTGGTGATCCCACCCACAAATGTCTCTCTCCCCACGCGTTGCATGAGACATCGACACTACAGCAGCTAGTAGCGGACTAAGCAGGCAGCAGCAGCACCTTCCATATGCCCCCGGAGAGTTGAAAGAACAGGAGACTGCCGGTATGCTCCAGAGTAACTCCCTGCCTCAATCGTCAGTACCATCGTCACGAAGCAGATCCATACCATTCATCCATTCATACCATACCAACCACCCACCCATCCATTCACCTATCCACCCATCCAATCCATACCATCAGAAAAGAACTGAGAGTACGGTAGAGCGAGAGTGAAAGCAGGAGCCCGCCCACCCCCCCTAGACTACTGTGCTCGAGTACCGGCACTGCCTTACGAAACGAACCATCCATCTTTCCCCTTCCGGACTCCTCTCCCTCCAAACCGGTCACGCTTCATGAAAAGTGATGCTTCAGCGCCCTCTCCATATCGCACCCTCTGACAAACCTCCTGCCACTCCTACTCCTGCCACCGTGTTTCCTGGGACGCACCGACTTTTGTCCAGGGTTCTGCTGTGCTGATTCCTTGCTGACTGGCCCGTTTGCTGTGTATCAGAGCAATCAAGGAAGAATAAGACGAAAAAAAGGAGGGAAATAGTCTACCCTATTGTCCTAGTACTTTTGTGAGCGGCAAACCTGCACAAGAGAGAGCCTTTCACCTCAACCCAGGCCGTCCTGTACTCGCCCTAGGGGCTATCCGCAAACCTCTGCCCACCAACCCTTCGCCCAGCTCATTGCTGTACCCACACCAAGCACTATCACCACTCCACCGCGCCGCCGCCGCGCTCCCACTCTCCCACCCACTCACTCACTCACCCACCCACTCACTCTCCAGTTATCACTGGTGTCTATTCGAGTTGTTTGACTGCCTTGCCCATTCTCCCTCACCACGCTACTTAGCGTTGCAATAGAAAAAGTACTGCTCCTAGAAAAGGAGTGAGAGGAAAATAGGGAAAAACCTCCAACTTGAGTCGGTGAAGGTGAGAGCAAAAAAAAACCCTTTAGAGGGCCTTCAAGCAAAATAGTGAGCTTAGCCCATACGGTTCTCATTGGTTCTCCAAATTGAGCAACCCAGCCTCCCACACACCATCTCTCTCTTAACCTCACGCTGCTTGACCGATTCCTACATCCCCCTCTAAATCGACCTTTTTCTCTTTGATCGGACTCTGCCTCTCTCTTCTACTTTGTTCGTGCCCTGCCAGACTGCACAAACGCACCCAAGTGTCAAGTCCCGGGGTCCCCTCAACTGGAGTGGGAAAGAAGATATCACAGAGGACAGCCACCGATCGATCTAGCGGTACCTACGTCAAGACTTTCTTACCTATTGCCTCGGAGGAAAGCGAATACTATTGCTCTTGGAATACCCACTGGTCTGGAAGGCGGGGTTTTCTCGGTCCATTCTACCCGTTACTCTACACCCACACAGAACTGCAGTGGTGAAGGATCCTGCCTCCCAGGTCCTTAAATTACAACACAGTTTGCGGAGAAATACATTATCGAGCATGGAGTTTTCGACAGAATTTAGGGGTATGGTTACTGGACCCTTCTTTCATTTGACAACACTGTTTGCCTATGATTGCTAACTTTTTGGATTCGAAAGGTTCACACTTCACACAACCTTCGCCGAATGGATCATTAATTGCCTCGGTCGTGCACCCGAGACTTGTACTTCGTTCAACATCAACACTCCAAGTGAAACGAATAATACCACTGGACCCCGACTTTGCGTCTCGAATAAGTTTTGTCAAGTGGTCACCATATTTGAATAACTCATTCACTTCACCGGCATGGCATGGAATCCCTGTAATAGGGAAGAGAAGGAGTGGGATAGATAAGTCTGAGGAAGAAGGTGGCGGACGACAGCGCGTATTGTTGGCGGACGACCAATCAATTCAAGTATATGATGTGGAGGATGAAAAGTGGACTGCAACTATCAAGCAGGGATTTGGGGGAATAAGGCACGTTCAGTTTGGCAGAAATGCAGATGAAGTTGTTGTATTTTCCGAATTTCAGGTGGGATTCTTGGAATCTGGCCTTCCACACGAAGAAACGAAGATTGACTGTGTTTGGGTGAAAATAGCTCAAGGTGACCGTTTGGAGTTTGACCTCATCAAAGCTGATAGAAATACTCAATCCAAAATTCCCTACAAGAGGTATGAACGCATTGTTGCAAACGTGATGAACTAGTAATGACAATTGAAGCAGGCTACGGTTATCGTCCTTGCACTGCTCATTTCGCGCTTCTCACTCGCTCATCAACACATGATGTGATAAGTGTCCACCAGCACACTAGTTACAAACTTGCGTCAAGTTTTACATTGCCAACCCTAGATGCACAAGGCCTTAAGTGGTCACCATGTGGCCGATGGATAGCGGTATGGGATTCAGCTGCTTCTGGATATAAGGTTCTTGTATACACCGCGGACGGGCATTTGTACAGAACATATGAGAAACCTTGCGAAGGCCTCGGCGTAAAGAGCGTTGAATGGAGCCCTGGGGGAGACTTTTTAACTATCGGGAGTTATGATGGGAGATTGGCTTTCCTGAGTAACTACACGTTCTCACCGGTACCAAGCTCCGTCTCGATTGATGGGTCGATTGCTAAATTATGGTGGGTAGGTGATTGAAATGAACCACACGAGGACCATTAAGCTCCCAGGTGTTACGGTTTGGTCTGAATGTACAAACCCACCCCATGATAGATATTATGCGCAGGCACAACAGCCAACGACGCTCCCCATAATATCGTCGGGCCCTTCCGACACTCAATCCAAGTTTGGCATCTCGACAATCGCGTTCAATAACCCGGATGGGACACTTATTGCTACCCGAAATGATTGTATGCCAACTACTGTTTGGATTTGGTCTTTGAAGCTACTCCGGCCGTACGCTGTTCTTGTTCAACTGAATCCTATCCGGTCAATCAGCTGGCACCCAACCATTCCAGATCTTCTAATGATTCAGTGCGCGCCAAGTAGTGATGGAAGTCCAGCAGAGCTTTCAAAGCAGCAAGGTGTGATATACCTATGGAGTGCAGCTTGGGCTCAGCCGAGAGCTGTGACTGTGCCGATGGAGCGTTTGTCAGGGAATACTTGGGCGAGATGGATTCTCACTGCTCCACCCAGTAACATCGTTTCCACTCCTTTCAGCGCATCAGTCACTAGCCCGGGGCCCTTTGTTGTGGGAAAGCCGAGTCGGAGCCCCAATAAGATGGAGGACAGGAAGCCGATGGTTATGTTTGGAGATAAGGATGGTTTTGTTGTGGGATATGTGCAGGATGAACTGGAATCAGAGGGTGCAGAGGGGTCGGTGGGTGCAATTGGGCTGGAGTATCAACAGAAGAGGCCGTGGGATCCGGTTGACTGGGAATACTTTGCGCAAACCGATAAGTCTCCAAAACGTTCGCTATCATCGGCATCCCAGGCACCATCGCATTCAAATCCTGGCAGCAGTAAGAGTTTAAGGGGGGGACTGGGAAGTGTGATTAATAGCTCCTCGGGACCTAATGGGTTATCTTCTCCGGGAGCCAAGGATGGCGACGATGGTTTCGATTGTCGTTCGTGGGGACAAAATGTTCGAGTACATTCGTAGGCAGAGCGATGCAGACGGACCCGGTGGTGTGGGGAAATATGAACAGTTGGTCTTTTAATGCCAACCGAATTTCGCCTTACCTCGAACCAGCTCACTATCCGAACTTTGGTTCCTTGACGAGATACTCTACGAGGGAGCTTCGATTGACACATTGTTTCTTGTATTTGATTTTTCTTAATTCTTACAGGTCTTCCCTCACTTTTTCTCTCTCTTTCCTTACAAATTGGTTTATAATGTGCTTTGATATAAGGTGTTCTTGGATGCAAAGTGTTTTTTTCATTCTTTTTTTCCAGATCATTTTCTTTTCCTATTCAAATATGTATTTTGCGGGTTTTTTTCTCTTTTTCGATACTGGGCTTTCATTTATTTCCCACTTTCTTTCCCTTTGGCCAACATTTCTTCATTGTTACTATCATCATCAATTTTTCTTTCTGCTTCTGCTTTGTTATGGGTTATTATGGTCGTCTTATCTATTTAACTATTTTTAAAAAAGGGGGAAGGGCCATTTATTTACGCTTATTTATTCGTTTCTTAATCTCATCACCGTCGTCATGGCTCGACTGTCTTACTGATTCATCATCATCATCATCATCATCATCATACGATTCGACCCCTCGTTCAAACTCAAGCTTATGGAGAGGGTGGGAAACAAAGAGATGGAAAGCACGAAGGAAGGAATATCAAATTCTCGTATTTATCGTAGTTAATTTCTCAGTTGGTACTTGTACGGCATCATCATCATATTAGATGTCTTATGGCATAGCATAGCATAGCATAGCATACATTCGTTGGCACTTTTCTTTCTTTCTTCCACCTTCTGTTAACTTTTGATATCTCTTCATTCTCTCCCTCTCTCCCTCTCTCCCTCTCCCTCTCTCCCTCTCCCTCTCTCCCTACCTTTTCCTACTCAACTGATGAATGTAATGAGACGAACGGCTGGTCTTTGTGTTTAGCATAACTTTGAATTAACTTGATTCGGTTTGGTTTGCGTATGCTTGAGTATGCTGTACTCGAGTAGTATACTTTCTAATTAAAGGAAAGAAAGATGATGAATGAAAAGCCATTCCCGTCTATGTTGATACGGTACGCCTGATTTCCTTTGCATCTTCTTGGCCTGCTTTGCTTTTCTTTTTTTTCTTTTCTTCACTTTTATGGTATCATACTGTGGAAGTACTGTGCATGGTGTGCTGGTATCACGAAGTGTGTTTACGTTGCGGTAGTTGGGTTTTAAATGTTGGGGGGTTCTATGTTAGTGCGATTGGATGATTGGATAGTTGGTTAGTTGAACTGAGTACTAGTACCGCAGGTCAAGTTCGTTCAAGGTAGCCTACTGCACAATATAATACTAACTAGATATGATAAGGTTTGTTGGTATCATACTTGTATAATATGTTTGGCTTGGTTTGGTTTGTTTGTGTCCATTGCTTTCTACCCCCCATACTGTACCATGCCTCGTATTACACTTGTATACCGTAACTATAATAACTGCCTGCTCATGGACTATGATACTAACTTCTACAGTAGAATATCTACCGCCATTCTATCGCAGGAGTCTTCCCTCCCCCCCACCCTCCCCCCCACCCTCCCCCTCACCCTCCCCCTCACCCTTCTCATACAAACCCCCCTATTATTCTCTACTCAGAAACCCCACTAGTAACCGTCCCGTACTCGTAACTTGATAATCAAGGCGCTTTTCCAGAGGGACTAACTTACTAATTTCATACGAACCGGAATTTGGCCACCTCGCTCGTCACGTGACAGCAAAATTCTTTTTTGAAAACGCTTCAAACGTAGTGTACTCGAGTACCATACCCTATGATACTACCGGTAGTGGCTACGGTACCGCAGATCAAGCAGTGAGGCTCCCTAACAAACGTTGGTGAATACCGGTACAGTACTGGTATCATAGGTTGCGAAACATTAACTAAACAAAGAGGCAGAAAATGTCATATCAAAGTTTCTGAATTTAGTAATCAGTTCATAGTTGACTGATCGACACTGCGTATATGATAATTAATACCTGTATGCCCTGCAGGTTTCTTTTAGCTACTAGAGCTTTCCACGGTCGTAGAGTTTTTTTTTTTTTTGCGGCTAAAATAGCATTGGTATGATATCTTGTTTGTTGGGTCTTACAAATCCTTTCCTTTCTTCCTGGCTCACGACAAAACTAATCTCGCCGGAGTATCATATCGTACTCCATCCACTGCAGTGCCGTTTGATAGTGCTCGTACTAAACACCGGTATATACGGTGGTAGGTGCTTGTACTAGTACGGTACGAGTACTAAAGTGCAATATTTACTTTCGTGTACACTCGCGGTAAGAAAATTACCGGACAATTGCGGAATTAGATCTGCGAATCATTACGTAATAGTCAAAAAGTTATTCCTCTATTGTCCGGTAATTTTCTTACCGCGAGTGTACCGTATCCCAATCAGGCCTAACCCGCCTTGTGAAACACACATACACAAATTCTTGTGAAACGCAACTGCCATACTCGGTTCCCAGATGCGCGATGACATAGATGACATCGATGAGCGTGGCGAAAAACAGCCCACTTTCTTTTCTAACTATGGTACTGTACTACATCAAGTTTCTTTCTTTCTTTCTTTCTTTCCTTCCTTTTTTTTATTTATATTTTATTTATATACGGTACCGTACCAGTACAAGTGCAAGTAAAAAAAAAATACTTGCTATTTCGCCATTAGGTTCGGATTCGGATTATATCCTTTTTGTGAATTGCGGTGTCATACCGTAGGCTACCGTACTCGTACGGTAGGGTTTCGTTTGGAGGGTTACAGTATCTGAAATTGCGAAAAACTGGTTTTAATTAAATTTTGATGGGATAACGACAGGGTCAAAGGGTTTAAACTTCTCCCCTGTTGGGAAAGTCTAGTAATCCTTCTCAAGGGTTTTTATTTCTAGGTCTCGAGATTACAGACATGACGGAGATAGGTGTGGTAAGGTGGCAGAGCACCGTATTCTGGAAGGAGGGAAGGGTCCAACCCCGCCTAGTGGTGCTATGCTGGTGGGAGATCGGATGGCTGTGTGGAGGGCATGAGGTAGTTTCTCTTTTTTTTTGCGGGGGGATCTTCGGTCGGCTTTTGATGGATCGGCGGAGGGGGCAAGAGGGATGGGAGGATGGAAGGATAGGAAGGCAAAATCGTGTGAGGGGTGGTTGGAATGATCGACATGGGTGGCTGGGGGTGTGGTACGAGTGAGGGATTGTGATAGGTGCTTGGATTGACTCCACTTGACTTCACCTGACGACTTGACTTGATTTGAGTGGGGGCGAGGATGTGCTATGCGCTCTGGTCCGGGTGTGTTACCGATATGGATGCCGGTACGGTAGACCCTGTTGATTACTGGGTAGGGGGATTTAGCCCTAGGTTGAAAACGTTTATATTATACAGGTTTCTCAAGTTGAAGGACTTTGGTGCATACAAATCTCGCAGATCCCCTCGAAACCCGGCACCCGAGAAACAACCCTGGGGCTGGATGCTCCTATGGATGTGCTCCGGCTGCTTGCGCGGTTATGCAGAGTGAATACCGTAGTAAAAGGTTTAGGCAGGGTTCGATACGAATGGGCTGATAAATCGTCATGATGCTTCAAGTCGTACAAATCAAAGACTTCTATCACAGGATTTGGTGTAAACTAAGAGCAGGTAGATAGTCAATCCTTACAAGTCATGGGTAAGGGCAAGGTTTAAACTCTTCTAATGTTTAGCTGCTCATCTAAGTTCGTAATCTGATATTGCTTGTTGGAGGATGTGGTACGGTGTTGTTTCTAACCGGACCCTTCCATTCAAAACCTTACTTGGGCTAATCAATGAAAATCAGAGATTATTCATTCCACCTCTTCGACGGGTGGAATTCCCGTTTTATCCATGTTTCTCAGGCATTCGTCCTTCCAGTTCTGCGGCGCCATCTTCTCGACGATTTCCTTGAATGCGGTCTCCATTATGTGTTAGCAAGGATAAAATGCAGGTTTGTTACTTATATGTTAGGTACCCATACCAATGTGCAGAAGCTCTCATCCCCTTCAAGATGCCTTCCGATCGCCTTGCAGCCCTTGACATAAACCGGTTTATCGTTGTACCTCAACCTCACATACCACCCTTCCTCTTTGTTCTTGACACCAAAAGGTTTCGAGAATGTATACCGGTTCTTGTTATGCCCCTTCTCTCGGAATATCTCAAAGGCGATCGAGCTGGTGAATGGCGGCCATTTTTTGTCGAACCCTCCAAGGCTGGCCAATATTCCGGCAATGGTGGTGTCATGACATCCCATCAGCCCGATCTTCAATCGACCATCCCTATTCGTATCATCTTTGATAGAAGCTAACATCCTGTCTTTAACATCTCCTAGGAGCGAACCGACGCCCAATCTTCGGTACTCTGATGATTGGTCGTATCCACGATACCACTCATCTACGGTGATATTATCCATGATCTCTCTTGTCCGCGGCTCATAGAACTCATTCGGAAGTTTCGTAGCCTCCCCATGAGCTAACGTCGCATTTACACTGTCCGTTATTCCGCACAGTTGTGGATGTCCGTCAACGGCGACCTTCCCGTCCACCCACTTCCCAATACGGGATTGCAGGTGCTGCATCTCTGGAGACTCATTCCATTTCTCCGCAGCAAGTTTGGCAAATGCGAGCGATAGCTGATGGAAGCGTTTGCAATTTGCGTTGTTAGGGAATATGTTCTCTTCAGCAAAAGATCTTGTATAGATTGTGGGCGGGGAGCCCGTGAGTGATCTGTTTGTGGATGGATAAAGGCCTACGAAAACTTGCTCGAGTGACTCAAGGGCTCGGGCTATCGGCGAAGCCCTACACCACAACGCCGTGATTAGTTTGATTTTTCGCCGGGATTCATGCCTTCAGACTTGTAAATACCGCAGATAATATTCCGACTGGGTTCCGAGATTTTCGGGAAGGAATCCGAGTTGGTGAATATATAAATGGCGTAACCTCTGCCCAAGCTGCAGTGTGGTTTCCCTCCCACGGTCTGTCAATTCCCCTGGAAGACTATTTTTGGAATTGCCAGGGCCAACGGCCGATAGCATCCGGGTTTGTTAGCCCTTCGTTCGTTGGAATGGAAATCATGTTGGCCATAAGTAGGTAGACTGACCAAACATTATCTTTCTCGCCGCCCGGCCCTATGGCTACTACATTTTCCCCTTTCTTTCCAGGGGTCTCCATCCGACGTTGAAAAGTGAGGAAGGACCAACCCGCCTCAGGCTCCATCACTGCGGCTTTGAATCGGGAAGCAGCCTGACAATAAGGCCAAACTATTATACAGCATCAATATTGGATTTACACAAAGGGCGGGGTAATGAGGTGAGCTTACATGGTGCAAGCCCAGCATTCTGGAAACGCGGTGCAACAGGTGTCCGTTCACCTAGGCCCCCCGATAAAAATTAGTTTCATCAGTCCAATGCACTTTTAGGAGTGTAACTGCACCATGCCGGAATATAACCTGAACCAGATGTAATTGTAGATTTGAAGGATATAGAGTAGCAAGTTCGTTCGGAGAGTAAGGAGGGCGAGGATCTAGAGTTGTCATGGCTAGAGAGATATAACAGTATTAGATTCACTACTGTGAGCGGTTGGAAATGGATTGGAAATGGATTGGAAATGAATGGAGATAGAAAAGGGTGAGTAACTCTCACAAGAAATGATAATAACACAGCTTCTGTGGTAGCTTCACAGCACCGCAAGGCCACTCTAGCTTAGGTCCACGTAGCAGATTTACTACCGTCCTGTAGCCGTCTCTCTATTGGGGTCTTGGGTGGCTGTAGGAAGCCGTGAGGGAATGCCGGTAATAGATGTTATGATACGTGGCTATTATTACTAGGTGATTTGGAGCTATCACCTACTGTACTGTACTCGAGACTGGCAAGACGTTGAAAATTTGGTGCCGCCCTGTTAGTATTTAAGACAGAGCTTAATAAGCAATATTTTCTCCAATAACCAAAATTTCATAAATGCGTAGACTTCAAGACCTAACCAATATTAGCTATGTGACCACATCTACGCCAATAGTCACAGAAGGATACTGAGTTAGCCAAACTCTCCTCAGTCATCCATGTCCTAGAAACCGATGGGGGGAAGTTTTCAACGCTCTGCCGGCGTAGGAAATAGTTGTATGATATGATACTATGCGGTACTTGAGCACAGTTATGGTGATACTGAAATATGTTTACGAGGTTATCGCAGTCAAATATGCAGTTCTCTGTTGCCGTTTTCAACAAGGTTATTATCGAGGAGCCTCAAACCCTTGAAGTGTTTCTCATCGACTTGGCTTAGCCGAGGCTTGACTGGGATCTCACCAGCAATCAAATCAGAGTATCGGTTACCCTGCCCAATTTTTTTCAACCCCTCCATGTAAGTAAGAGAGGACTAGAGCCTGCGAAGAGCAAATTCCTCACAAATGGCTTCTGCGTTACGGGTTTGGAACACCCACCCCCGTAAATGTCAATTCACCGCGGACTAATCGTGTTTGGGATAGGGAACGACATCTTTGATATGTCGGTCATGCTTAAGGCTCCTCCGGACCCCACTACAGTCCCGGTTGGTCTTGGTCTCTAGCCAGCGATTATTCCACACAAGTCCTAGGCGGCGGGCATTTGGAGAAGAGGCATATCCAAATACACCTTCCGCTCTCAGTGAGGCGGCAACCCCTCCAGAAGGACTCCCAGAAGGAGCTCCGCATATCCGGCCTTTGTTCAACTTGCCTAGCACGAGACAATCCCCTCTCAGATTATCTCGTCAGGACTTAGCACGCCTTGAGAAACACTTGGAAGAAAGGGACCTACCTGGAGGATACGCTACGTGGCTGGAGATTTCGGACCCAAAGTACCGAAATGGTGAACCGACCTCAGAACAGGTTACGGATGAAGCCATAAAACCGGTTGTTGAATTGCTTTTGGAAGGATTGATTGAGGAGGGGCCTCGGCACCGTGAGCTGCCGCCGGCTGCGGAATTTCTCGAGGCATTGAGGTCTATGGCTCTAGCGAATGACAGCCAGTATCGTCTACTGCTTACCAGTATGCTGCAACAAGGCAAAGATCCCGAGCTGGTTGCACCCGTGCTTGATAGCGCTATTCAGTACTATAAGGAAGACCACTTCAAAACTGGTGCTCGTCGACGAACGGTTGAGGGGGGGGAAGAAATGAGTGATATAGACCGGGACATGCTGTGGTCTTCTCTCCGATGGGGTTTTCGACTTTCCAACAGCCCTTCTGCTATTGCTTCGACCATATATCTCGCCTTTCTTCATACGATGGAGGTTGCGACTCAACATCACAAGGATTTGGAGAGAACCTTGTTCAGTTTTTTCCAGCTCCCTAACGCCGTGTTTCTTGGGAAATATATGGCACATCATTATTTTGAGGAGGAAATGCGAATGCGGCTCGTGAAACTGGCGGAGGAATTTGAATTCAGAAAGTTACTCACAGTACCTACACTTCTCCAGAGAGCGACCGCTCAATACAAGGACGGAGGGCGGTTAAAGGAATATTACGACTCTCTCAGAACCCAAGCTACAGATTTCAGCATCCCGTTCTCAGAGGAGAACTTTATGGTCTTTGTCACGGCTTTCATGACCCTGGCAGAAAGAGAAGTCGCAATTGAGATCTGGAACGACATGGCAAGAAGCGGGATTTTTCCTAAGCCGCGTTCGTGGAACCTGCTACTGACCGAAGCCGGAAAACTCCAAGACAAAGATCGGTCTTGTCTTCAGGCTGTTTGGAAAATCATCATTACTAGCGGAGTTATCCCCGACGTCATTTTGTGGACAACACGTATTCACGCGTTGCTCATGGCCGACCGCGCAAAAGAAGGAATGAAGGTTTTGAAGGACATGCAAGACTCTGGACTCAAGCCAACCACCGCTACCATCAACGCCGTACTCGATGGGCTACTGAAGCATCAGCACATGGACGAGGCTAAGAAAACACTCCTTGTCGCGGCTAAAATGAGGATCAAGTCGGATTTGACGACTTATAACACGATGTTACGGGCACTGCTTCGATCGAAGATGTTTAATGAGGCAATTTCACTGCTAAAGGAAATGCAAGCTGCGGGTATAGATGCCGACATATTCACTGCGACAACGGTGTTGGATGGGCTGTACAAAAGCTCCCCCACCAAGCCGGATTTGACTAAAGTCAGGAATCTCCTGGAGTATATGGAGGCCGCGGGAGTGCCAGCAAACGAAGTGACCTTTACAACTATCATTGAGGGGCTCCTGGGAACCGGTAATGAGCAGGCGGCGCAGGATGTTTGGAAGATTATGGAATTGAAGGGATTAAAGCCTACACCTGCGACCTACACCACCGTCATCAGATATGCATTCTCGAAAGGAGATCTTCTGGGCGTCGAGAAGCTGTGGCAGCAAGTCGAGGTCAATCGCGTTCCTAAGGATCAGAAACTTTGGACCCGTCTCGCCGTTGGGTACGCTCAGATGGGAGAAGTGGAACGACTAAGGTCGGTGATGGCAGCTATGGAGGAGGAAAATAGGACTTTACCATTGTCAGCCTATACATTGATTATGGGGGCGTTGGGAAGGGGGGGGTTGTATAATGATGTAAAAGACATTGTCAAGGATGCATTGGAGAAGGATATGATATTTAGTGATGGCAGTGCGAGGGCACCTGCAGAGAGGATATTCTGGCAGACTCTGGAAAAGATGGCTGAAGGTGCCGTTTTGATGGATCTGAAAGCCCAAGGGTTGGTCACTGTATAGCTTTTCTTCTTCCTCTCCCCAGTTCCCAAGGGAGATAGTATGTCATACCCCGATAGATTGTAGATATTTCGTTGGTGTTTGTAGCCTACTATAACTTCATGGGCTCTTTCTGTTGTCTTCCCTCCTCCCTCATAGAATATGCTACAGGGTTAGGGTTTTGCCCTTATCCGAAAATGGCTGCCGAGCAAACTTGAAGACACCTTAGTGTATCTTATGTAGGCAGCAACCGCCCCCGATAAAAAACCGTCGCGTCTTCCCTCCATTCCCTAAGCCCGCACATCGACAGCCATGATGACACCATCACCCCACAGCAACTCCCAAACCAGAGCTCCAACATCCCCCTCCGAAGAACCCAACCCAACAACCCTCCTCCTAGCTACAGCCGGCGAGGAAGATTACAACTCAGCGGAAGACGAAGACTTTGACCCCGCCGCCTTCCCACAACCCACGGCAGAAGAGTCAGAATCGTCACACTCGGAGCCGGAGCAGTTGACAACAAAACCCAAACAGAAGCGAAAACGTCGTAGAGGATCATCTTCATCGGAAGGTAGTTACGGAGATATATCCGGTGGTGAGGGCGGGTTGATAAAGACTCGGGCTCAGCGATTAAAAGAGTCCACCGAGGAGGGGAAGGTCGGGGGAGTTCTAGACGGGGATGCGGGAGCGGCGACAACAGATGTGGATGAGTTATGGCGGCAGATGAATTCTAAGCCGAGCCCGAAACGGAAGAGCCCTCTTCCGGAGACAAAGCAGCGGAGGGTACCAGATGAGGAAGAGAAGAGCGACAAGGGAGACGGAGGGAGGGAAGGTACAAACATACTTGGTGAAGAAACAATAACAATCTCCCGAACATACACATTCGCTGGTGACGTTATAACGGAAGCGAAAACGGTTCCCAAGTCCTCACAAGAAGCGCAGACGTATTTATCTACACTACCTTCCGCATCTTCTGTTCCTACTTCTTCCACCTCTTCCACCCAGGCCAACGGTTTACCACCTCGCCGCCCGCCGCCCAAAAAGCGCGCCTCAGCATTCGATTCCGCTGCTGCAGCACGAAAGCCCGCTACACCAGCCCCCGCGCCGAAACTAAATACTTTGGAAAAGAGTCGTCTGGATTGGGCCGGATTTGTGGATAAAGAAGGGATTGGAGATGAGCTGAAGAAGCATACTTCTGGGGATAAGTCTTATTTGGACCGGCAGGCTTTCCTAGGGAGGGTGGATGAAAAGAGGGAGAAGGCCTGGAAAGAGGGGAAAGGGAAGTAAGGTCGAAAAATGGAAAAACAAGGAATTTGACGGAGATGATCGGATGTGTAAGAGGGGAAGGGACTCCCTTCTTTTCCGCTTTTTGCTTTACATCTCTTGCCAACGGGCTGATCGGGCCACGAGCCTTTTTTTGTCTATGTTTTTAAAGGGATAAAAATGAATAAAGCGAATTGCTCTTTTTTTTCTTTGAACAGAGAGATTAAGATATAGATATCGGATAAGTGCTTTAGCTGTAGAGTAGGTAGTAAATAAACAAATAAATAAAGCAACGAGACGGTGGTGCTGTATCATACACAAACTAGATCTCTTCCCGTAGTAACTCGGGGTATCAAATACCTATTATAGTTTAAAGCCTAGAATGAACTCCACAAGCTGTGGTGCCTCATGGCGGGAGTGGAAGTAGGCATGTGATTCGTTCGCTGATAACCAACATCTCTACTAATAGTGTATTCATGAAGCATTAGTGTTATACTACCATCACGCACGATGTCAATCCCCATACCCATACTTACCTATTATACTTGAACAACCGTTACCATGTAGTGATTCCCAAAAACAGGTAGGAACTGGCTCAATGGCATACATGGAAATCTGCTCTTTAAGCTTATGGAATGGTTTTAATTTGAAGAGTAGGGCTCAATGGCCATGTCCAATAGGGTAAAAAAGTGAATAATGGATAAGATGGTAGGTACGATACCCCACTACTCGTAAATAACAGTACTGGGCATAAGTAAATGACGCGCGGTCTTGTTTCTCCTTTAAAACTATATAGGATTCCACTTTTTCAATTTACCACTTTTTTTTTTTTTTTTACTCTTCTCTGCTGTATGTGTCTGCATCATTTGCCATAACTTTAGGAAAAAGATTCTTGAATGTTGCCATCAGATCGATTTTTAACAGCTACCCATGCTAGATCCGCCTTTAGGAGGAAGCGGATATAACTTAGTGGTTCGGGAGGGGTAAACAGAAGAAGACAGGAAGGTTGGCGGCTGAAGGAACCTGAAGCGGAAGAAGATATTGGCTAACTTACTGTTTTTACATTACCTGCGGGACTTTCAAAATGTTTCCAATGGTAGTGGTTTGTTTGGCTAGTGAGGACCAGGCACCAACTAACTTAAGTCAAAGGGTGAATGAAGAATAGGCAGAACCTCAAAAGGAAGAGTAGAAAAGTAAACCCTGCCGCAGAGGGGTCAGAGTTTGGCAGAGGTTAAATCAGAATGAAAACCGTGATAGAGAGAACTCGGAATATCATAATACTGGACAGAAAGAATATGTCGAGCCAGTAGGCCCTAGTGCTCTGAAGAGTTGAAGGTATTATATTGTAGGTAAAGTACAGTAAACCCCGACTATTACTCCCGATGACTTCCCCCTCATCGGAACGGTAGAACCCAAGATTTCAAAGCATAGGTACAGTAGGTTAGCATATTCGTAAAGCCAAGACGTCACCACATATAGAGAATGTACACTAAGGAATGGCCGGAGTGTGAGCGTCTAGGGTGACTAAGTGGGGAGAGCTGTGGTGGTAGGGGAATGTGGTAGTCTAGTCGAGTGTATCTATCAACCCTTCTCACGAGAGCATGCTCAGACTAGGTTAATCGAACCTGTCCCGTTTCTACAAATGCTTCTCAAGCTATTGAGACTGACAGTTCTGGCTGTCGCCGTTTTCAAGTTACCTTAGTACAGGGTATTGATTCAAAGCTAGTTGCCGACCATTTCCACGTGTCTCATGCCAATATTTTTACCAGTAGCTATCTAGATTTAGCTCTTTGTACCTGCTGGCAAATGCGGTCGCGGGGTATTCCGTACCGCCTAGAGCGAATTTATATATCCTCTATGAGCCTAGCCTTTCTTAAAGTTGTAGGGCGCTGTCCGGGAATTACTCTTGTGGCCTCCGTTAAGGAGAGAGGTGGGCGTTTCCTCTCATGTCTTACCATTGCCTTTAGTTCCTCTTCGTTCTTTTTTCCCCCTTTTCTCTTATTTCATAGCTTGGGCGCCAACACAAGTCCTAAGATCTATGTCATAATCTACTATTCCTAGCCCTTTCAGATTTTTTGTGGCCATTTCTGTATCATTCTAGTACCTCTTCCCCAGCTAGTCAATCTAGTCAGAGGTCTCTAGTCACGAAGTATCACTCGTAGACACAATAGGGCAATATTTGAATCGAAAGGCTGTATTAATTCTTTAAACTATAAACTATAAACGAATAAACAAAACAAACATTGGTACTCAAATGCAAATGACGCGGGATATAAGGAGTATTAAGGACGCAGTACCCTGTTATCAAAAAATCAGGAAGAAACAAATCTAAACAAAAGAGCAAAGCAAAAAAACAAAACAAAAAAATCAAGCAGAAACAAAAAGCATAACTAAAATAACCAAAGAGCATAAAACAATCTATTAAAAAAAAGTGCCAGAATAATACTTTACCACTAATACTCACGGGCTAGCAAACAGGTTCCTCCTTCGAGCCCTCCCCCTCCCTCTCCCTTCAAACGGTACCTCTTCCTCCTCTTCCTCCACCGGCTGGCGGACACTGAATCCCCCAGGACCCTCTCCCATAATCCCCCCAACAGCGGAGCTCTCACCCCCCGCACTCCCCCGCTGCCTAAACAACGGAAGACTCGTATTCCCCTGCTGCGTGCCAATCGGCGACCGACTCTGGGCAATCTCGAGGACCCTTCCTCCATCCTCACTAATCCGGCCGCCCCCCCCGCGTGAGAAGAATCTAACGCTCCGACTGGCAATGGACCTGGCCACGTCTTCTTCCGTAGCTTGTGTCCCTGCTAGCATTGGAGCTAGCCCTTGGGATCCCGACGGCTGGGCTTCTAGGGAAGGGGTGGTACTCGTAGAGATAGTTGAGGGAAAGGGATTTGTGAATTCCCCAACGGGGTCCGGGGGCGTGCGTTGGGCGCGTGGGGGTCGGCGGGTCCTTGGTCTTCTTGTGGGCGTTGTGCGGTCGGGTTGCTGCGCTCTGCGTATGCTGGGGGGCACCGAGGTGGATTCGAATTGCCAGTCGGTGGGTGTTCTAGAGCGAGGGTTGTCCGGGGTGACGGGGGCGAGGGTGGCGGTGGTGGGAGTGAGTAACCTGGCAACGGGGTCTTCGACACCTATTATGCGAATCGCGGGGCTGGGTGTGCGTTCATTCGGGTCCACGAATGTGTATGGGAGTAGTGGGGATCGGCGAATTCCTGGCCTTCTTATGGTTGCGCGGTCGGGCTGTTGCCCCCTATTCAGACTTGGGGGTGTTGGGGTGGATCCTTCTTGCCAATGGGCGGGTGGTCTGAGGCGGCGGGAGTCGGAGGTGTCTCGGGTGGCCGGGGCAACTGGGGCGGCGGCGGCGGGACTGAGAGTAGGTGGCCTGGCAGGAGAGTCTTCGACACCCATTGTGGGTGTCACGAAACCGGGTATACGCTCTCCTCTTACAAAGCGAGATGGTGTCCGCCTCCGAGGTCGAGGCTGACCCTCACTCTCTGGGATTGAGAATCGCACAGGGGGAGGCTGGGGCGGTAGCGGTCGTATCGGTGGTAGCGGTTGTAGCGGTGGCAGCGGTGGTAGCGGTAGCGATGGTGGTGGTGATGGTGTATCTGGCCGGCCCAGAAAACGAGGCCACGATCCCGGCGGAGAACCCGTTCTCACGCTGGCAGTATCACTGAAAGTGGCTACACGCCTACCCCAGCCAGCTGGAAAAATTGTTGGCAGTCTTAGACTACCGAGCGGGCTTGCCTCTGGAATCTCATCCCTACCCTCGGTTGATCCTTCGCCCTCACCTTCTGCGCCCGCAGAACCAGGCAGGAACTCTGGCTGAGTGATAGGTCGTGACGCATCGCCGGTCCGTGTTGTGCTCAGCCCTTCGATAGAGTCCTCGGTAGAATTGTGCATGCTGGTTCCCCCAGCCCTCCCCTGCCCTCTCGCTAGCCGGGCGAGTCGTTGGCGTAGACGGGAGATCCCAGGATTTGTTATGCCAGATTCCGGGAGATTCCCTGTCGGTCTACCCCATCTGAACGGTAGCAGTGTAGATTGTCCGCCTGTCACTCCGGCCAGGTCGCTAACCGGTGTGGTAGGCGGATTACCCGTCTGGTACCTGCGTGCCCTCCGGCGGGAGGCCTCCGCTGCTGCAACTTCGCCTGGCGAAGGCGGTAAAGGTATTGGGTCGTCTATAGCCCTAGGAGTTCTCCTATCACGGATGGTTCGGAAAATCGCTCGACTCCCTGTGGCCGAGTGATCGCTGTCAGAGTCTGAGCTGGTATCCAGGTCGTCGTCGTTGTGGTCATCTAGAATAACCCAAGGTGTATCAATGCCAATCAGAGGTCTCGTATTAACGATCATTCCTATGCCTCTCCTCGGCCGCTCTTGCTGAACAACCTCTGTTGCTGCGCCAATCATGTCCCCGCCGGTAATACTCAACATGAGAGGAGTCGTGGAGAAGAAGCGCTGGAGGTTATACCCTGGGACGACGATTAAAATACACAGTGCTCCAAGCGTGTAAGTTACCGTCGAAAGGCTCATGGCGAGGTAATCCCCCAGCGTCAAAATGAAGTACATGGGTGTTAGGATGAGGAGTACTATAGCCATGGCCCTCACACCAGCCGTTCCCATCCTTCTCACTCTCTGGGTGAGAGATTGAGAAATGTGTACACACACTAGGACGGCCATGAGGAATTCGAATTCGAAGTTGAAAATGGGACGGAAGGATTCTGGAAGAGCTTTTGTAAAAATGAGAGAATCTGCGAGGCATAGCACCCGATTGTCGATCCCGAGCCTCCTAAGAACATGGAGTACCGTGTACATCATCAGCAGTACGTTGAACGGGTCACCCATTTCTCCGAGCGGCGTTAGAGCGAATGATAGGCTGGCGCATATGAGCACCTCAAGATCCAGTATCGTCATTAAGGTACCGAAGAAGGAAATATTGGTTTCCCGATATAAGATCTCTACCATTGCGTCCAAGAGAAGCGCGACTCCAAGAATATCCAGTACTATTAGAGAAGTATATCCAGAAAGGAGGTGTAATAGGACGTCTATAAGGAAAGATAGCAGAAAGGGAAACTGCAGCCATGGGAGCCCCCGGCTGTGGCGGAGGTATTGCTGCAGCATGGCGAGCTACTTGAGCTACTGCGGTACTGTATTGTAAGTAAATGTGTGCTGATAGCGATTATCGAGACCTTTTTTTCTCTGGCTTTGTTGGATTTGAATAACAATTCGGTCCCTCCGGATGAGCAGCGAATATTAACGATATTGCAGGAAACCAGTCGAACATCTCGAGCATATTATATGCAAATCCTTTCATCACTGATACCAACATATTTCTATCATGAAAAATGATTAAAGGAATCAAGTTGTCAAATATCGTACAACCAATCGTTACCACTTGAACAATGAAACACTAAACACCCTCTTGTTATCACGTGAACCCGCTATCAAGGAATTCAGCCAAAGACAACTACCTGCGTCAACCAACCCCAACCCCAACCTCTCTCCTTCCAACTTCCCAAACTTCATCAGGCCCCAAAACTGAGCACGCCTCCCCTCGTGCAAACCACAGGCAATCAAACCCGAGCTTCTCAATCCTTTCCCCTTCCACTTCCCCCCTCAAGACCCTAAGTATCAGCTCCCGAATCTCCAACAATGCCGAAATGCCATCCAACCCCATCAGCTCCGAATGTCCGGGGACCACCAAGGGCACACTTCCTGTCTCCTCAACCATCTTTTCCATGAACGCGACCAGCCTACCCACCGACGCCAGATAGTCCGCAATATTCGCTCCGCCGAGAAAGTAATTTGACACGATCCCCCTACAAATAAAGTCCCCTGTGAATAGCGTATTCTCCGCCTCGTCCCACAGGGTTATCGAATCCGGCGTATGCCCTGGGGTATGCATGACCACCATCCCACCACCACTAACTCCTCCTGTCTCAAGCGGAAACCTAGACCCATCCTCCAGCCAGATTCCAATCTTATGCTCCGGGTATGGCATGCCGACTGCGTCGTTTAGGCTATTCCTCCCGGCCGGCTGTGCAAGTATGAATTCTGGCGCCCTGGCCGACGCCCCGATGAGTGCGTCGGGGAACCATACCGTGCCGCCAATGTGGTCGTAATGATGGTGAGTTATCGCGATCTCATAGGGGAGGCGTCCGCCCGGGTTGATCACGCAGTCCTGGGCGCGGCTATTGGGCCATGGCTGTGGGACACACTCCAGAAATGTGCGGAGGGAGGGGAGGTAGTGTGGCGGCGGAGGGTTGTAGGGGGGGTAGAGGCCGCCAAGGCCCGTGTCAATGATAAGGAGTTTGCGGGGATAGCGCTTCAAGATTATTTTCGGAGTCTCGTTGGTAGCGTCTTGTTCGGTTATTAGCAGGGTGGTAGAGTTTAAGGGGTAAGCTTTGAAGGGGGTTAAAGCTTTCGAGGTGGTGACCTTTAGGCGCATTTTTGTGGTGTCCTTTTTGGAAGGAGGGTCGGGAGAAAGAGGTATAATATTTCATGACAGTTCGGTTTAGAGGAGCCCTTGGAGAGATTACCGTAGGCCTTTGTTTCCCTACATCCACCGCGAATTGTGGGGGAGGGGAACACTGGTGGCCCTAACCGGTATAGCCTGTTCGACTTTCTTATCCAGCAACGTTCCTACCCCGTGCGGCTCGGGACGGTGAAATTCGCGTTTTTTTGCCTTTTCCTCACGCGGTAGTCGGTAACACCGGTGGCTTCCCGACGGCATTGTACCGCAAACCAAGAAGCTCCTTTCGTTAGCCCATGCATTTCCTGTGCCATAGCTATAACAATATTATTATTATATGAATTGTATTAGGGCTCAGAGGGCAGCTCCCATAACCACCTAAAATTCTGTAACCTCACCATATCTCCCTTTTTCACTACTAGGCTCCTCTGCCAAAACCCCTAGGAACTGCCCCCTAGTGAAACTATCCTGATCCATACCCATGATGTAGCCCCCGTGTAATTGGCCCCCAAAATTCTCGCTAGCTATCCACGTCTCTCCACGGCTCCCATAGCCAAGGCCAAGCTCAGTATTTTTCCAACTTGGGGTTCAAGCCAGGAATAAATAGCATACCCTCATTGCGGATATAGAAGCAAAAAATGCGGAATAAAAAGTTAAATGAGAAAGGCATCTGCCTTGGGCCTGGGCAGGTAATACCCCGGCTTCCTTAAAACCCAATGGCCAGGCGATCCTTCGTTAGTCAAGTTCAGGCAGTCTAAAGGCATTTCACGATCCTAAGGAAAGTGTTCTGCGATGCTCCATTTATAGTTGTAGGCCGAGCAAGCATTTCGTTCTAATACTCGCAATACTACATATTGGGGATATTGTTCGAGTATAAGATATTCTCCCCCAATTATGCCAGACGTGGCTAAATCCACGCTCCAATCTCGATCTCTCTAGCACCTAGAAACTATGGGTCAATTCTTTGCTCCAAACAAGCCCGCTCCTCCACCTACTAAGTTATAGGTAATGTATCGCCCCTTTCTACCTTCACTCTCTCTTCACACCTCAAAGGTTCGAACGCCTTTTGAGAATACATCCTTCTTATACATAAATCCGAGGACATACGCCGATGGAATATGTTACACCTCCTAGTCAGAACCGTTTAGGGCCCGCTCTTAAGCTCAAGACGAAGATCTCCACCTATCAGCCCAGGAACCATAGAGCATTGAGTAGGTCATCCCCCCCCCGGGAGCCATTCGTACCCCAACCCTCTTGCTGTACCGTATTTACTCGGACAATCCGCTACCCTAGCCAGGCCTCTAATCTCCGTAGTCAGAGGCAAAAATGAAGGAATAGGGCTTACCGAACGTGGTATGGCTCGAGCGAGCTGAACTTGCTGGATCCCATTAACTAACTTACTATGCATGGCTCAGCCAGCTTACTCAGCTGAGCCTACCGCATTTTAGCTCTGTTGCTTATCTGACAGTGGACTGTCAGAGCAAACACGGTACATTCAAAGTCTGTACCAGATGGCGATGTGCTCAGTCAGCCCAGAATGATCGTTTTGCTGTGTTGTCTTCAGATATCCACTATAGTGCCGGTCAACCAAAATCTACCCCCACCCAAAGTTCATGGAAAATCAGGGCATGCTGAATCATCAGCGTTCGAGAAAATAATTTAAAAAAGAATTCCTCCAAGCACAGTACAGTAGAGTACCAGTAAATTTTCGAAAGAGCGCCCCGGGGCGGACCAATGAGATATTGTCTGAGGAGGGAGACGCACATTCGGAAGAGAGGTTATGGCCTAACAGTAATGAGAACTGTGACATGGATGAAAAGGATATTGATGATGTGGAAGAAATGGGATCGTTTGTAGCCATGAATGAAGAGCAAAGAGAAATGAATAAGCTCTATTTTCATCTCTCTAATTTCTTCGAATATTATATCTTCATGATAAATTAATGTTTCCACTTTCGACCATGAGGTAGGAGTAGAAGTAAGGTTGGAGGGAGAGGTAGTGCGCCACTGTAGTTGCTCTGTCAGTATATATTTCAAGCTGCGGGGTGGTGATATTCACTAAAATAGAAGAAACCAAGAACGCAGTCAGCAATGACGGTCCTGTTCTTGAATAATCTCAACGTCAAGAGGAGCGTAGGATCAGCCTTTTTCCACATCTCCCAGAGTAGGACAAGGACCAAACAGACACCTCCGATGACTATAATACTAGTTAACTCCATTTTAAATCTCCCAATGAACAGATATTAACCCACCAGTAGTAGCAATAATACTTGGATTCTTCCACTTGCCCACAGCCTGTCCACCAAGCGTCAATGGCACTAACAACAAACTGAAAGCCGCAACCAATAACAAAACTCCCATAATGTCCAACTTGGTCCAAAGGCTCTTCAAGAAGTTAGCAACACCCTGTGACTTCCACGGATATTGAGGCAACAACCCGTCCTTGGCCGGCTTCCTCTGATCAATCCACAGAGCGATAAACAATGCCAGCGAAAGCACAGGGGTGATGATAAAGATGTGCAACACCCCCAACTCTGACTCCAACCACCACAAGCTCATGGATGACCTTAGGTGAAAGCAAAAATCATGGATCAGTTCTAGTCTATTATCTAAATAATTTTACCAGAGGAAATTGTGTGCTATGCCTTCTCAAGAAGAAATTATTAAATTTTGGATCAAGTTGGCCCCGGGGCAGGTTTTTGGTTGTCTAGAGCAATGCATGTTAGACGTTGCCCAGATATTAACTGGGGCATAGCAACAAACCTTGCCACTCATGGCGAGGCAGTTGTATCGCTGTTAGCCTAATGTGGTGAAATAGTCAGCTTCCGAATACCTCTTGTACTATTAATGGGAACCAAAGCATCCAGAAACTTTTCCGGCCTCTTCGCATCACAAGTTATGATTCGGATCATCACATGATAAGTCCCCAGAACAGCACGAACATAGACCCAAGATCGCAACGACGGCTCTAATGCCTCTAAAGGTATCATATGCTTGGCACAATATGGGTTCAAAGCCGGCTGATAAGAGCAGGGGCGGCTACCTGATCTAAAGTCGGTAGATCGACCCAGACGATGCTCAAACTGTAGTCTTATCACAATTATCAGAGAATTCCACTGCTTCGCCTTGAGCCTCCCCCAGTAGAATGTTAACTCGGCGGCCGAATCTATAATCGGACGCTCCCCTGTCCAGGTACGTAATACCATTTTTAATCCTAGAAAAATACATAACACCAGAAACTCCTAGTGACATAAATAGCCCCAATATCGAGAAATAGAACCCCACAATAAAAAGAATAATGGAAAACCATATGTAATGAGAAAAAGTATCCAAAGTCCGTATGCAAAAGTATCAAAACCCCTGAAAAATTAGACAGTATCCACCATTCTAAAAGTGTCATTCATGAACATTACTCCACGATGGCGTTATATTTCGACATAGCCCTAATCTGAGGACCCCAACGCTGGAAAGCCCACGGGATAGGTGCCATCGCGAGTGCAATGAAGCCAAAGAGCGATGTTCCCCACGCAATACCGAGGTTGTGATACACTATCAAGTGGTTAGTAGGAGAATCAGGCGGCGGATGGGCACCACATACATCGAACGGTAATGAGGGGGAACGCCATTGCCATAAGATAACGTAATAGACCTAAAGCTGCAATGGCAGAAGCCGCGACCAACGGTGGGTAGACTTCCAAAATATACAGGATAGCCGTAAGCTGCACCCTCATTAGCCACTCTCCTACCCGGTGAGCCAAGATCCGAGGAAAGGGACTTACGAAGATGAGTACAAGGCCGCACCCGAACGGGATACCAGCAAGCACAGGCGAAATCCAATGGACCTCCTTCCTCGCTGTCCACGCAAACCAGAACAGGCCAATGGGCATCAGAAAGCTTCCAATCATGGCTGAGACTAGCCTAATCTCCGCGGGAGGCGATCCATTATACTTCTTCAGAGCAGGGACATAGACGAGCCTGTCCTGGATCAAATAAATTATGCATCCAATGATGAGACCACAAGCAATTCCCAAAAAGCACAACCCCGTCTGACCCAGAGCGAATCCGTATTCCCTCTCGAACGTGACAGGATATGCCTCAAAGAATCCAAAAAGGACCGCAAAAGCAAATGCCGAATATATTGCAACAGCCTGAACAATTGGTTCCGTCAACAACATCATTACCGGCCTAGCAAGCGTGATCGTGAAGATAAGTTTCAATGCCGTCTTTGGATCTGGTTTAGGTGGGAGTTCCTCCCCACGGGAAAGCGCTCGGCACTTAAGGACGACTGGTTTGTAGGACTCCTCTGTAAAGTATAATGGAACCAGCAATGCACCTCCAAGAATTACAATGATCCAAAGGGTCCACCTCCAACCTTCGTATTGTGCCAAATATCCACCGACAATGGGACCTACAGTAATATTAGACATTTTGTACGAACTTTCGTAAATATAACTTGCTGACAGTACCTAATGAAGGACCCATAAAACTAGCAATTGCTTGCACTGTGACGGCCGACCCGGACGTTTTGAGATCCCAGATGTCAACAAAAGAACCAGCCGAGACAGCAACCGCAGGCCCTCCGAATATACCGGAAAACATCCTGCAAATTACCAACGTTTGGATATTCTGTGCCAGGCCAGCACCCATTGTGAAAAGCAGAAAGATTGGTATGTTGACAAAGTACACCATTTTCCTGCCAAAGACCTCTGATAACGGGGCGCTGAACATTGGTCTACGAAAATTTAGTATCAGAGGCACCACACACTGCATCTATTGACCCAGGTAAACTTACCCTAATCCAAGTCCAACAACATACATCGAAATCCCCAACAGTGCTACTGTGATGGAGACATCGAATTTTGCCGCTACTTCATAGACTCCTGGAACATAAACCGAGGATGCGAATGTTCTATAGCGATGGATTCAGCACGTCTTCAACGGAGCTCATACATCACGGAGCCACTTACACAAGAAAACACAAAGACCCGGGCACAAGAGTTCCATACCACCGTTTCGACGCGGGCCAGTTCCACGGATTTGCTGGATCGTTGGGTCCCTCCCAATCCAAAGGCCCAACAAGTTTCTGCCTTTCTCCATAAGAAGGCAGCGAACCACTATGCTCTGAGAGTGACTCCATCGAGTGCGTTTGGGTCGTTCTTCCAGAATCCACGTTTGCCATTTCCACTAGAAGTTCGTAGAGACTCCAAGATCAAGATGCAGCCACAGTGGATATGCGACGAGGGCGAAGTTGCAAAGTCACTTGGAAGCAACAAACACAATAGACCAGCACAGCATAAAAATTTGTCTTGAGAAATTCCTGTGCAAGTTTTTCCTTAGAACGAGGGGTGGAAGGGTATTGTACTAGTACTCGCGCGAGTACGAGCACATAGGGAGTACGAGTGCATAAGGGAGCCTCCGTCCTCCCTCCCCCTGCAAGGCATGCCTCTTGACCTTTCCGTCGATCCGCTAAGACGCTAAGTAGCATCATGGTTTAGGATCTGCTGTCTGGGCCTATGTCTCGGAGGCGATAGATTAATCAAGGTTGGGCACCGAAGTGCGGCTGGGCTGAATCCGGAAGTGTTCCCGAAAGCTTGTTGTGGAAGAAACCCCCTTTCACCAATCCTCCCCAGTTCCGGGTTCTGACTTTCATGATCATCACTAAGGAAAGTTATTTTTGATAACTCTGGCAGCCATCTTTTTTGAATCAGACGCAAGCACGAAATTTGGATTTACTCAGATGCAGTCAGGTATAATAAAAAATTACATTATCGCGAACATTCCATACGTTTTCCGAATGGTTTCTAGCATACGGGATTGTCAGTCGGAGATGGGAAACTCCTTTTGAAATTCCCTCTTTTCTTTTTCCCTTCCCGCTCTGCCTCCTTTCATCACGGAGTGTTGCACAGACCCAACACCATCCACATTCGCTGCGAGCATTATCCCTTGGGCGGTCTGAAACAGTTAAAAAATGGTCCTAGGCACACTGCCGGTAAGCTTGTGGCTACGGTAGATTGATTCGAGCCTTGTGAGTTACTGAGGATGGCTAGACTTGCTAAAAGTGCTGAGTCATTTGAGCACTTAGAAGGCCGAAAATCCGTAGTTATAATAATAATAATATTATTATTATCCGGTGTGCCTTGGACCATTTTTGACTGCTTGAGACCGCCCAAGGGATACAAGTAATTTTGACCTAGCCCTAGCCAGTATCAAGGAGCTTTCTTCAGCACGGAGATAGAGTCCCTAATTGATGATGAAGCAACCTTTGATGTTTCGCTCTTCCGAGCAGGAGACCCGTAGCCTCGCTCACTCACTCACAGCCCCCACGCCAAAAGCCAAAAAAGATAACCCCCACTACGATAATAATACCATGCCCTCGTACGCATCGTGCCAATGTGGCCTATCGCCTCTCGTTCAAACAAAAGAAAAGACAACTCCCCTCCCAACAACGAAACCAAGTCAAACGGATAGATGAATAGAGGACGACCACATGTTGAGAATTCATCCAGCAACCCCTATGGTAATGGTCCAATTTGTCGAGTGTCTATTGTCTTCCTTGCCTCTGATATTAAGACTCTAGGTGTCTCGCTCTGTCATACTTGCACAAGTATTCGCGCTCAATTTGAATGAGAGAGAAGCACGGCCCCGTTACATTTCCTTCCGTCAGTTCCGTGGGCAACTCACCGTAGCCGACGATAACAGCCTCTCGGCGCCCCGCAAGAATTTCCCTTGCATCATGCCATATAACCAATGCGGTACAGTACGGTGCGTGCCCACCGGTCTTAGGAGCTGCTGGCGCTCGCCCATCTCAATCGACTCAACCGTTACTGATGATCGAGCCCGGCACCGTACCAATACTAGTGCCATGCTTGCATCTTCATTCATCGAAACAGGTGCTGGTTGAGGCCAGTTGAGCTCAAGGACAATTGCCCACAGATATCAACAGCTGCAAGCATGTTTCCCTCATACAGTGCTTGAGCAGCATACCAGGTCTTGATATACTCGAGTAGGTACATCGGCGCCGTTTCTCACAAGCCTACATCGCATTCACTTTATCCTAAATTTCCCAGCACACTCCTGATCTCGGAACCCTGATGCCAGTACTTGTACAAGTACTCGGGTGAGGGGTGAAGTATTGGGACAAACAGGGGGGTTCAATGTCTGTGCAAATTACTCAAATTGGTATCTTCAATCCCACTTCAAGTAATTTGCACAGACATCACGCCCCCCTGCTTGTCCCAATACTTCACCCCTACCCCTAGTACGTGAAGGATCCCTCACCCCACACAGATACTCTAACGATCAGATACAATACAACGCAAGGACAGTGCTACTCTTCTAGATATTGCACCAGTGCCATTTCAATGCCGCTGCACAGCATGGCCTCAGAGACAAGTACGGGAATCACAGCATTAATTCATGCAAGACTTGGCACTACTTATTCGAGTACAGTACCGTGCTGTACGGATAAAGTTTCTGGGCCGCTCGCAGGTGTTCATCCAAATAGATTCTGCAATTGCCCCGCGTGATATCTGCACCGGCTCAATTAATAAAATAGCTGGTTACCATGCTAACCTAGCGTGCTCCGGGACCACTGCAGAGGGCACAGCAACCGGAACTTCCGACGCCCACGCCGACAACCCGAGGCAAAGGCTCAATCCCGCAAGTGGGGAACGGTGCGGCAGTCGCCTTGCAAGTACAGCCAACTAACCTTCTACAACTAGAATTCCCAGATACCAAGAGAACATGACTAATCGCTTTCCAGACTCAAGCTTCGTGCACTCAGCTGCGCTATCGCAGCGGTACTATACGAGTGCCAACTCAAAATGGTGCAAAAAGCTAAGATGCGATTAAAGTTGCTATAAATTTATACCATTATTCTATCGTGCCTAGGCAAGCAATAACCCTCCTTCACTCACAGGATCTAGATCTACCGGTTGCCGTAGCGAGTACGGTATTGAGGCAAACAAAGAAATCGCGATCTACTAGGCCACCGATCAGGCAAGAAAAAAAAAATTAGAAATACTTCGAGTTTGGTGGAGAAGTAGCCTCTTCTGTGAGTATCACCAGGGGGGGTAAATTCGAATTGCGAAGTATTTATTCGGCTATTGGTCAGCACGATGCTCAATTTACTCTCCCTTGAGAGGGAGAGAGGTGGTTTGCTCACCGTACTCTGGTGCTTTTTTCTCACTTCCGTGGTCTCTAGCTCATGGAGTCGCAGAATCTACTCTCTTGCTGCTGCTGCTCATACTAGTTGCCCCACTACTTGCACTACGGTATACAAGATCTTTGTTATAAATTGGACCGACTGCTGTATGTATGCCTCTGCAGCCGCAGCAATGATGGGGGGGATCTATTTACAGCCTTTCTCCCTTTCAAATGAGCTAATTGAAATCGTGGGTCAATAATTGCTTTGAAGCTACAGGTGTCTCCCGCAATCGTCTGAGAGAGAGCTAATGGGGGAGGAGCCACGATTTGCTCCAACGAACCCCAATCCTACATGATGGTACCAAATTCACATGAAATCACAACAGATTAGCTACCACCTCCCAAAAACCTAGATCACTGCAGCACATATCGGGTTACCACAGTTGCCACAGCATATCAGCCCACCCCACCACCACCACCAGATCACCGCAAGCCCCCACTGAAAAATCAGCTCCAGCGACCATTCCACTTCTGCATCCATCAAAAGGAAGAAGCTTCTACCACGCACGATATTATAAGTTAACTCGGCGCGTTGCAGAGCACAAGTAAAAACCCGCGTGCTACCAGCCTCCTTTCTCTCCTTTCTCTTTACTGTGCTGCCGTGTGAAGCGACACAGACACCACACTTCCCACCATTGATTATGTTACTAACTCGCGTGCGCTACCGTAAGAACCGAAATAATTGAGAATGGCGCTAGGAAGTCAAGAATTTCCCCCTTTAGATTAGTGGGTGAGACCACAGCGAGAAAGATCCTTTAGTCCTCGGCTGAGACAACAGACCTTACTAAGAGAGGCAACTCCAACGTCCTAGCGAGATTCTCAATTATTTCGGTTTTTACGGTACGCTACGCCCACCAGATAAAGCCCTGTTTCGTTTCTTTTTCGTTTTGCTTATATCATCCCACCCTCTCCATCAATTCTTTTGGAGAATAAAGCAGGTGGCAATTAAAAAGGCGCTTGAATGGATGGATGGGCGATCGCCTATTGTTATTTAAATTTCCCCCACCCACCCAAATTACATAAACTACAGTGCCGGTAGAGTAGGGCATATTTAACATACTCGTATCAACGCAGGTACGGGTTAGGCAGTAACTTACATACAAGCATGGGCACGGGCATTACAAGTGCAAGGGTGGCGACGGATATAAACCTTTTATCCCGGCTTAATACTTACAGTATATCTTACTGCGGTATATGGTCGGCATATTTAAATGGGTTCTACACATACCGGTATTATGAATCGGAAAACAGGGGGAAGCGAGATCTAGTGGCAAACCTGTGGCAAATATAAAATCTACATATTTATTGGAGCTCTTCTAGGTGATTCAATGAACTTGACTTACTAGAGGCTTCTCGAAGTCCTCCCAACCAATTATATTCAAGTATTTCTCTCTTGCCACTGAGCCTCGCTTTCCCCTGTTTTCCGATTCATCTTACCGGTATGTGTACAGTAGAGTGCTACCGGTGCGGGTAACATCGTATTATATCTGAGATTGGATGTGTCGGGAAGGTTGCTTAGGAGGGAAGGTTTGGCACGTGGCAGTGGATAGGTCTTGCAATTTTGTTCATCCGGAATCTTGAGGGAGTTGGGGGTTTGAGGGCCGCTTAGTAGTAGACAAGTGGATGAGGATGATGCTTTTTTGTCTAGGGTGGTGTTTATGGAAGGTTGGTGCATACAAAGCAGAAGAGGTGAAGTCAGGAGGCGATAGGACTAGTACTGAAAAACGAAAGGTCGGGTCCTGATCTATTTCACGCAAAATGGTTACTTATCACCAATCTTGTGAAGCTCTTCCTCCACGATACTTTACACACTCTCACCAACCCTGACTACTTTCAGGAACTCTAACTAAAAATAACAGTTTACTAAGAATAAAAATCATCGCGCAATTTTTCCCTCCACAGTACTACGGTAGAAGTGCACTGTAGTATCCCAGTTATCCATTAGTGGTTAATGTGTATGGGGCTGGTGCTCTACTAGTACAGCCCTCAGCCTTACCACACCCCACCTCACTACCGGTGCCATAGCCCACGATACCGGGACGAGAAAAACTTTCATGCCAACGCATTCATTCACCCGCCTCACAGGTAACTGTTCTACATATCAATGCCTCCTCACAGAACCCGCAACCAACCCATTCTCAGCCCAGACGTACAGTAGTCTACAGCTCAACACGGCAGAGCGCATACCCCAAGGGCAAGTCCTCCTCCATCTAATCAACCATTCCTCTTTTCCTTCCTCCCTACGATATACCCCAAAAAATACCAGAAAAGAGCCTAGTGTTTAGAGCCCTTGGCTTCACCAATCCCTTGTTAATTCTTTCCTTAGTCATGACTTTAACACTCAAAGTATCATTCGTAATCGCACTTCTACACACCATACTACCGCGGCACCCTAATCCGAGAGCTAAATCATTGAACAGGAGTTGATTATAAATAGGATATGTGTTTGCTTATAATACTGTACCCGTAGAAGGTCTTTCAGTCGTCATCTGAATAAACCCCCGGCGTGAGCAAACCGGTATGACAACGAGAAAACACCACGGACGAGTTACCAGCCACAACGCATATGAGGACAACAAGAAGCTCATGGACAGTCAAGCGCACAGAATACCCTAATTGAACTTGTTTGGAAATTGAATGACTGACTCCCTAGGGCGTCTCCGTATTCTCCTTAAACGTTGGCCATGGATTCCGGAAGAGAATTTACGATCGCGGAACACTCAAATACACGACCCCCCCAAATACACACTCCTAGCTGATTGGTTTATAGATTTAGATTACTAATATTCAGCCAATCAGAAGTGCAATCAGGAGCGAATGTGTATTTGGGGGGGTTGTGTATTTGAGTGTTCCATGATTGTACTTGGAAAGGGACACATTCTTATCTCCCTAAGCATACACATTATGGTGATCTACTAGTTTTCGAAAAAAGATTGAGCCCACCCTGTTAACTTGGATAAGAGCACGCTGCTTCAGGACATCTGAGCTTCCTATTTTGACTGAGATATGGAGAAAATACTAGCGAAAAAAAAAAAACAACGCATTACTTAAAGGGGCGATTTGGACGTCCTGAGGCAAAGATCTCTTGTTCAAGTTAATACAGTAATTGAAATTAAGGATCCAAGTCTGCCTTGCTGGTCTCTTCTTTTAGTTGCAGACGCTAACCCTTCTCTCAAGATCTTCATTTATGTGTGAAGTATTGTTCGTGGAGAGTTATATGCACCGCTCGCATCCCTGGGTTTGTGCGCAGCATTGGTAATATTATTTATGGCAATCTCATTCAGGGCGTAGTCCGATTTTCAAGTTACGCGTCAAGGGCCCGGTGAGTGTCGGAAGTATTACTTCAGTGTGATACGCGGTACGGATATGTTCGGCCAGTGGCCGGGCTACTTGGGACATGAGGAACCAGGAAATGACTACCGTAGAGTCATACGATCGCGGAACACTCAAATACACGACCCCCCCAAATACACACTCCCAACTGATTGGTTTATAGGTTGAGATTACTAATATTCAGCCAATCAGAAGCGCAATCAGGAGCGAATGTGTATTTGGGGGGGTTGTGTATTTGAGTGTTCCATGATTGTAGTTACCGTAAGAACCGAAATAATTGAGAATAATGCTAGGACGTCTAGGATTTCCCTCTTTAGATTAGGGAGAGAAAGCTCAGTGAGAAAGAATCTTCAGCCTGAGACAACAGACCTTACCAGGAGAGGCAACTCCCAACATCTTAGCGAGATTCTCAATTATTTCGGTTTTTACGGTATTGATGTACCGGTATGTTCATACTACGGATTGCTATAAGTACAGCAGTCTCAGGCGCATCTATAGGCGAACAACAAAAATAGCATCTATCTCTCTCTTTCTCTTATCCTTCAGCCCCATTACTTTACGTTTCAACTCCGACCTCTTCTGTGTGGCCTCCAACAGTGAGTATTGATCAGATCACGAGTATTTGGCTTAAACCTTTTCCATTTTCTTGTAGCCTCATCGTGCATGGCTCGGCTAGGGCTCCACTTCCCAACTACGCGACGGGGTTGAATTACCGGTACCCCGCACCAATCCATTATCATGAGGACGGAGTACCGTAAACCCCTCTCATTCAGACCCCGTTCCTGGACGAAGGCCGCTGCGTGGTTTCTTCCTATGCCGCAGAAGCTTGGCACGCGCACTCAGATATGCTGTCTCAGACGATCACTCGTATCCGTTTGTGCATTCGTTTTCGGGCATTCGCACATGTTGATAGTGTTGCCTACAGGATTAACTCCGTTTTGAGATAAAAGCTCCCTAGAAAGCCTAACACTAAACGGAAAAGGAATTGGAAAATCGCTTTTAACTGCTGTTAGGAAGAAAAGAGGATTTAGGGTTGCTAGGCTAGCAAGAACCTGGGGCCGAGGAGATTACCGTAATATCCACGGGTGTCATAATAATGCGACCGTAGCAACGGTGGCCAGCGTTGTAACACATGTACCTCAACCTAATACAGTATATGAAATGAGAACAACAATATTGATAAAAAAATCAAAAAAATCAATAGAAGTTAATGATTGGTAAACCACTCTCCAGCCTTCATCACAGCATTTATCCCCTCATGGTGAGAGTTCTGGTAGCCATGAATTAGTTACTCGAATATGTGGGACTAGGTAGGGGTACATGTGTTACAATGCTGGCCACCGTGGATATCTGGTGAAAGTCGGACTGGGGCTAAGGCTCCGTAAAGAAAAGGTGTGGCAATGCCGGACTCCGGTGGCCATTTGCCACCGCATAATCTAACGACATGTATTTGGGTGTCTTTAACAAACGGAAATATTGGTATCCTTGTCATGCGAGGTTGGGGAGCAGAACACAACAGAGTGCCTGGATTGGAATGCTTCCTGTTAGTACGAATATTATGATACCTGTATTTACAACAAAAGATGGGAAGCCCCCTACTTGGTTCAACATACCTTGTTTAAGGTGTCTAGTTACAGGGATTTACATAGTTTAGTTTCCAGACATTCTTATCTCCCGATCTCGCTAAATCCTGTTTTGCCACCCTTAGTTTCCGTTTATTAAGGACACACCCGGGTACCAGCAACGCCCAATGATCATTTTACGGTGTCCAACGCCAGCCTCGCTGTGCAAGTATTTGGAATACCAGTAAGGAGCTATCCGATTCGAGAAGTTAAGGGGCTATTTAGCACGCTGTGATTTGAGCTGTTCGCTATCTCATATCATAATTTAGGCCCAGATCATGGTTTGAAGTAGTCATAGTATTTGGCTGGGCAACATTTTCAAACCATGATTTCAGTTGTTATCACTGCTATCTCAAATCACGGCGTGCCTAGCAGCCTCTAATACAGTACCGGATCACTTGTGGACACGATACAATAGGGACTTTGCGATTTCGCATCCAGAGCCAAATCCTCGCAATCTGGTTGGTCCGTAACTGCATTTGCCTCACACCCAGAGTCTTTTCGCAAAGTCTCTAATGTTTACCTTCTGGTGGCCACTGACTGAAATGGTCGCACCACGATCAGCGAACCGGACTGGTGATCCTATAAGCTTAGCTTCTGCCAGCTGAGAGTGTCGTTTGATAATTGAAAGTGTGAAAACCGGGACAGACGATTACACTGTTCTTACCGGAGCATCGATGCGGTGTTATGAAATGAGGAGGTATCGGTATCGCTAATCAAGGGTGGAAACGGTAATAAAAGGTACAGGTTTCCTACTTAGCATGCTGTTGCTCTCAAAGACAGGCGTTTATGGGGTTTATGCTGGTGCGACTCGGCAATAATACCTACTCGAGTAATGACGAGGTATGCTTGCCATTGCAAGCGGTGCCTCGGTCGATCACTTGTGTTTTGGATTCAATGCCGTGTGATAATGTTTTGTTGGTGGGATCTGAGCGGGCTGACGGTTGTGGAGCACACACACGGAACACTCGATCTGTGGTTTCAGAGCGAACCCTTGGAGAGATTTTTTACACAACGTGGTGCTTTCTGCACCAATCAGAATAGAGTACTGTACTTGATTTCAGCCTCGGCCCCGGTTTACCAGTATCAGGAACTAAGGCCGTGGAATCGCGAACTCCAACCTCAAGCACAAGAACAGCAGCTGCCATCAAAATCCCACTTCATTACCGTAGCCCACGGAACAGAGTAATGACCCACTAGTTGAAAAATTATATCCAAATCTAACTGTTTTGTTGCATATTGCGTTGCAGCACAGTTTACATAACCCGACTATCTGCCCTTACTAATACCGGTAGTGCAACTGGTGCATCGGCATCATAGCCCAAAAGACTTACCAATTCGCCCCCACCGCGAATAGTGATCCGAGATCTGCCTACCGTACTACAAAACCTACCCTACGGCACATATCGTGCCTAGAGGAGCTGCCACCACATTCTATGTTCAATCTTCGGACACGCCGAATTCGTGCCTCGGTTCGAGAACAATCCGCTATCGTTGCGGCACGTGCTCCGAGACATTATGGTGGTGTGTTTGAGACATTCGCCATGTTGGGCTTAGTTTTATGGATGCCAAAGAGTACTTTGGGAGTGAGGTCTTGCGTGTGTTGGTCTACCGGTATGTGGTTGTTTGCTGAGTGATTGTGGATGCTGCAGGAATGGTGTTGATTCCGTGGTTGGGGGCTGGGAGGTCTCCGCTACAAGCACTGTATCTATGAGGTGGGTGGATACGACTGGATGAGTTTGTGAAGTCTGGTAGGGTACTGCGGCACCTGCCAGTACTTGTACATATACTATGGGTGGTTGGGTTGAGCGAACAGATAAGAACAGCATACTGGTGCCGGTACGGTACACGGACTTTCTGGAACTAACAATTAGTGTATGGTGCGAGAGGGTGAGAAGGGCAAATTCGTTACCGTAAAAACTCAGTAAATCCACCATCGGCAATCGGGGTACTAAACCGCTTAACAAAGCAAGTTAACTAAATTGCGAATCCCAGTTAATGAGATCCGGCGAGTTCAACCTGAATAGCCTATACCCGTCTAGAAAATACTGTTCCCTCTCAGGGTGTTTCACCTGAGATTCCGGGGGCTAGGGGCCTGACCGCCGATGGTGGATTTACCGAGTTTTTACGGCACTCCCGTTCACCACCTTCGAAATTAATTCTCGCACACAAGTAACGGCTCGCATAATATCTATAGATTCGGGTTGTGGCTTCTAAGACAAAAAATCGAGGCTTCTGAGGCCCTCGTTGCATGAACAAGAGGAGCAGACTCGACCATAAGCTTTCACAGCCTGTCACTCGCTCATGATGTGGCTACCGTGCAATACTATGGGAGAAAACAGCAAGAAAGGAGCGCTTGAGGGAGAATTAAACATCAATTACATGACCGGTGATTACCACCACGGCTATCAGCGTGTTTTTTTTATTCTGGGTTGTATTGCCCTTATTTTAGTGTGGAGCAGTCTGTCAGCTTCGGTCTTTCTTTTCCAGATATGTCCGATTCATCTGGATGTGGCCCAAGGTGGAATCAACAGCCATGATTTTTACCCCCCGACGAGCTGGTCCACCACTGTGAATAAACCATCCTATACCTTCAGGAACTCATCTCAGAGATCAGAAATCTTGGCCCAGGCTGTGTTCTAGGAGGCCTTTTGAGGATTTGGGTGCTATGGTGCTTGACTACACGATGAAGCAGAGTAGTCTCTGATAGCAATTCCAGGATTCCTCTCTCTAGAATTTTTTTGACTTTATGTTTATCACCTCGCTTTGCGGTGGGGATGATTCTTTTTCATCTGCCGTGCTCAATTAACTCGATCGAGATCTGGGGTGCAGGCTTTGTTGAGAAGGGCTGGTCGGGAGGGAATGGAGTCTATGGCTTGTTTGGGGGAGAGGGCCTAGACTAGGAGGGTCTAGTCATCTTGAGGTATTGGTAAACACCTCGTTTGGGAGTTCGAGGAACTAAGTTATTCACATCGTTGCAAAGTTGTAAGATTTAAGTGTTGTAAGAAGCTGGGGGGTCACGACTGTGCCCTTAAACAATTGAAGTATAATACGATATAATAATATTTAAATGAGAGATAGAGAACTGAAGACTGCTGGATAGGAGTGTCGGTTGAAGGAGTGCGATTCAACAAGCCAGTATATATGCAAGCTTCCGGCATGGATATTCTGCAGCCCAGACATCTGCAATCGGCAATTGGGAATATCTTTGTAGCTGAGGCTCACAGGGTATCACTCGTTAAGATGTGATGAACCCTGTTGAAAATATTCAATGCCGAGGTAATGATCTACCGTGAGGGTTTACGCAGCGGAGAAGAGTAGCTTAAGCGGAGAGATAAAGTTTTGTATTGAGCGGGGATGAAAACCGTAATTGATAGTGACTGATTGATGAAAGGAAAGAATTGAGAGGAGAAGCGAAGTGAAGGAAAGAAGGTGAGCAAGAAAGGAGAGAAAGGAAACAAAAGGAAAAGGGTGGGAACATTTTCGTGGCTTGTGTGTCCTTAGACTAGTGCATAAGCGAACCAGTGCGGCCTTAAGGTGCGGGCACATCCCGCATCAAATGCGGCCTCAACACTGCGATTTCCAACAAACCCGGAGTGCCAGGATAGGGCTGAAACTTAGTATGATCTTTCCTGGGGCAATTAACAGAGGTAATGATGTAGGATGTCAGAGGTATCATAGTCAAGAGGAGGGGTCCGATCGGGTATCGTGAGTGAGAGCATAAAAGCTCTAAAAGTTCTCTGCCCGGGATACCGGTATTGTGTATTTGGTAGAGGATTAGTTAAAGACGGGAAAGGAATAAGAGAGATATAATTAGGATAAATCTCGGCTATTCGTAACGGCAAGCAAATCAACGGAGGAAACGGTGCAGTAATCCTAATATAGGTGATCTTTTCTTTTTTTTCTATTTGTTTAGTCGGTCAATGAGTATAATACAAGGCTTTTGTCTACAATAAGAGAGGAGGTGGTTACTATTATTATTATTATTATTTCAACTTCGCTCACATTATCAAGTTTTTTAAAGTTGGAATAAAGTCAATAAATCAGGACCTAACACTGGGTCCTCAGAGTGGTTTGCCCCCCCATCTTGACGAGTTCCAATCCACAAAGTTCAAGATGAGAAGCCTACGAGCCGTGCGCAGATATCTTCAGATTGGCGGGGTATCTGCCGAGGTTGGACTCGGTGTGCAGGTGCTCGCTCGGACGTTGCCTGGGCGCAGCCAGCCTTCGGCGGCCGGAGAAGACCCCGGCACGAAATAAGCTGCGAGAGACTATCCAGTGCAGTCCTATGCTCTTGGTGGTCCCCGCCCCAAACGGCCAGGCCTTTAGGAAGACTGAAATCATGTTCTGAATTAGCGTGCAAAAAGAGTAGTCATGAGGAAAGGGAAGTTAAACCAGCAATCACGAACACAAAGGCAAACGCAAGAGGCGATACACAAGAGCCCTCAGATCCCACTATGAATGTACCCATCTCCCCTGGAGAGCTTGATGGGTGCGCTAAACGCCGTCCTTTAATCTCTCCACAAAGCCATATCACAACACCACTGTAAATAGTGCATGAGTATAGAGGCCAAGAGTGGATTATGCAAACGCGGCTCCACGATGCCGGTGCACACATTGCCGTGACTTACGCTGTCAAACTGCACAACACCCCCACGACTTACAGAAAGGTTCCTGCGTCTGAACTGCCGGTGCTCCAGGGTCGGTAACACGCTCCCGAACCGTACGCCAAACCGACCAGCCAGAGGTAGTAAGCTACCGCAAGCCCTTCCCTGCAGCCCCTCAGTCGTGTTGTCGTTTGGTGTGAATCTTAACACTCTAGTAATCGCCTTAAGGTCTTACGGAGGGACCTCTGATGGGACGGGGCATAGGTCAACAGGATTGTACACGTAAACGAGACCGGAGCATGGCAATCAGTAGTTCAATCGCTCCGACGCCGAGATGAACATCACTCAGAGGTGTCGGCAGGAAGCTGACCCGTATTGTCTCTGTCACAAGGTAAACCTCGTGGAGTTCCTCTGGGAGTTCTATCTCTAGCGAAGGAAGCAGAAAACACGGCAAGAGGAGCGTCTGGCCATGATGACCAGACTCACCTCAAAGTAGGGGATCCAAAGAGGGGCGCCCTACCGCACGTGAATTCTCAGCATATGCCTGCTCACGCTTCATTGACTCCATACGCATGTTGGTAGTCTATTCACCAAGATCAGGACCCTCAGTAACTAAGGAATCCAGAAAATGACAGCCTGTACGACATCGAACGCTCTGGAGCTCAAGGCTTAAATGCCGTCTCAACAGAAAAATTCATCGTCACTACGCTGATAGGCCACCTCAGCTATTGCTTTCAGTATGCCTGAGTGCGCGAAACTGAACGCTCCGGAGCTTAAGACTTGATGCCCATCTCAACAGAAACGCTCATCCCCACGACACTCATTGATAACCTTAGCTACGGCTCTGTGTGTCTCAGCGGGCGGGCATTAGCACCATTGATCGTAAAATACCTAGCCCCCCTAGGGAAAAGAGAATGTTAGCCATTATGACAAAAGAAAGAAAGAAATTAGAAAAGGGGGACTTACAAAGGTAAAGAAGATGAAGAAGGGGATGAAGAAGAGAGAGGGGAGGACGGGGGAAGAAAAACACCTTTTTATATACCACCGTTGTGCGGGACTGCTTAAGCTTTGTGGGACGAATGTCCCTTAAAATTAGGCCAAGCCTTGTGACTTTTTCCCAGGTTTTTTTTTTAAAAATTTTTACAAAAAAAGGGAAGCATAGCCCTAGAGAAAGAACCTTCTAGGCAGGATCGTGACCTCAATCAGGTATACAAATTGGATAAGCAGTAGAGGCCTAATCTCGACTCCCCCACAGGTTCCGGTGGAGGTGATTAGGGCGCGCAATGGGGAAATTATAGTGGTATGATAGGCCATTGAAAACTTTTAGGGCCCGTTTGGCAAAAATGACCTTCTCTCCATTTGAAACGAAAGGGAAAGAGCAATTTATATGATATGGGAGAACGGAACGGTACCGTTGCATGATATCTAAACAGGCCCTTACAGTTCGTCGAAGTTTCCAATATGCTAGGGTCCCCAAGGCAGATATTGCCAAGCCACGAGTGACAGTCCATGAGAGGTACCAAGGACACAATCCCCGGGACATTACAAATTGGGGAAGAGTTTTCTTTGGTAGGTTGCCTGGTTTTCTACAGTAGCTTACGGAATTTTGAGCCAATGCTCGTTTTGTAGGAAAACATCTTATAATACTCGAGGACTGCATCTTTTTTGTTAAAGGATACTCTTCTCCAGGACAAACCCTCGATCTTAACATCCAATTGGTAGCATTGCGCATGCTCAAAAGTGCTGAAATTAGTGAATCGACCCCGGAAGCGTTCCTGGCTGCTAATGCCCATCGGGAAGCTCAGTCAGCAAGAGGATATGAGTTTGCGCATCCTAGAACAAACATGTTGAATTCCTCTAAGCAGTATGATAGATGCGGTATCAGTATTCTAGCTTGCCAGAAGAGCGCAAATGACAGGAGAGAAAGAGGTATTCAACGGCCCGGCTCACTTGGTCATAAAACATTACTCGTAAAGTACTACTCTTCTTCCTAACCATCGTACATTCACCAGCGCTGGCAGGAATTAATCGCAATGGGCTGGAAAAAAAGGGAATAGTATAAAGTCTACACCACCACTCTCGAATATACAGAGAAAACAAACTAGGAAAAAATGCGAAATATCATACATACGCCTATATCCGTGCCCAAATAACATAAAAAAGGGAATAAGGTCTAACAAACGCGCTAGACAATGATCAAAAAAAAGAATAATATATAAATAAAGTAAGTGAGCAAGGGAACTAGAATTATGTAGCGGCTCCCGATTTCCGTATCTTTCCCAATCACCTAGTTAAGTAAAGGTGACTGTAGGGTGCCGTATCACACAGAGCGCTAGGAAACAGATAAAAAAGCCCAACCAATCATCTATTTCTATGACGTCACCGAACCTCTGCTCCGAAAACTCCCAATGAAACCCATTCCACATCACCGCCGCCGCGCCCATCAAGAAACTACACACCCAGATCCTCGTCTGCTCGTGGTAGTAGCCTCTTGCATAGTCAACTCATCTTCAGGAATCTCCTGATCAGCCATTATTCTTCCAGCAGCGTATGCACAACCTCCGAACGCGTAGCGAACCAGTGAGTCACCAGTTAGGCTGCCCACAACCCACACATTTTTCGTAACTTCTAGGTCCGCCTCTGCCCGTCTCCTCAGGGTGTCGGCGGATACCCACCCCGCGTCTAGCACGCCTACGGCTTTACGCAGCTCCGCGGAAAGGTACTCTAGGCTTCCGCGCCGACCGACGCAGTAGTTAAGTGTGTCGATAGTGCGCTCTAGGATATCGCCGTCTGCCGTTAATATTCTGATGACCCGCCCATCGCCGGATACCGCTATGACCTGTGCGTTTGGAAAGCCCTCGTAGTTTGATGGGGTCGTTAGTGAAGCCGGAGAGGTACTGTCTGCGGCAGACTGCTTCATTCGGCGGTATATGGATGCGTATTCCGGATACGCCTGGGAATGGCAGCCCTTCAACGGTGACGGGCGGGTGGTATTCCATTTGAAGATGTGGATTATTTTCTGATTCGGTGGCGCGTTGATGATTACGTCTGCTGCTGTGAAGCCTGAACCGACGACAAGTAGTGGAAGGGTTTTAACGCGCTGCTGCTGGTAGAGGGTGTTGTTTGCTGGGTTGAGTAATGGTAGGAAGATCGGTGGGGGCGGTATGACGTTTGTGAGGATCCCAGTTGCAAGGACGAGATGCTTGCAGTGGATCGTGTACTCGCACTGTGGTCTCGATGAGGTAGGCTTTCTGTAAACCTTCACTGAGAAGCCGGATTGTGTACGGTTCACTCGGTGCGCATATACCGACGAGAAGACCTCCGATGATATCCCCGCCGCGCGGGGATACGCGCCATAGTAATCCGCTACTTCTCGTCTCGTGGGCCTATTAAGATGGGGCATAGCCTTCCCATGCTTCCTCCGATAATGTTCCCGAAAAGAGTACCCCGGCAGCGACAACATCTCCGCATAGCTTACCCCATAATCAGCCCCCAAATCCCAGGGCCAAAGCCGGACTAAGGAAAAAAGAGAAGAAGAAAGCTAACCTCAAAGCCTCAATATCCCAGGAAGTACCAGTGCTAGCGGGATCTTCGGACCACTGTCCGCCAGCCTCTTTCGCCGAGCCCAGAACAACATGTCCGATCCTTCTCCGCTCATCAGAACTCCACTTCAACCGGGACTTTGCCCCCCCGATCTCTGTATCAGCGCCCGGCTGCACCAGCGTGTCGAGCAGAACGTTCAGCGGTAGAGCCTGATTCGAATAACCCATGTAGGTGGCAGCATGGAAGTGCTCCGTCAGCGCCTCGCTCGCCCTCATGGACTCGATTGCATCGAAGAGCGGTCGGTTGCCATATCGCGAGAGTTTTGTGTGGAGTGCTGGGTCGGGGTGCGGTCCGTGGGTGACGGAATCGTATGTCGGAATGTTACCGTGAAGTAGGTAACTCAAGAATAGAGCCGATGGACCGTTCCCTTTTACAAAAGGGGATGTCAATTCAGTTCAGTCACGTTTTCTCACTTTTTCTTCGATTGTGTGGGCAAATGATTAATTATGCAGTGGAAGGGAGCAGAAGGTCCCACCTATGATTACTGTGTCTGTGCATTTGACGTCTTCTGGTGGAATGTGATTGGATGACGTAAACCTTCTTGGAGCCATGCTTTCGGACTTTGGCGTGGATTACCAAGCAATTGCGTGGTTATAATTATTCAAAACAAACTCTGGTTTCTCAATTGGGGTGGGAAATAGCGAGAAGTGAAAGAGACGTAAGGTTAGGGAGTAGGAGAACGAGGAGGAGGTGGAGGGAAAGAAGGAGGAAGATAAGGGAAAAGAGACAATAGAAGAAAAGGTAAAATGGAATAGTAAGAAGAAAAAATTCTAGCGTAACGGGCGGGGAATAGATCGGGCCTAGGCTGGAGGAGGGGAAAGAAAAAAGGGGGGAAAGGAAAAGCGAAAATATATCAAAAAATTTAATGGACTAGATAGAAAGAATCGAAACGAACAAAGCCCTACCCTAGACCTTCATCGTTCAACACAAGCGGGGAGTGCTGCGAAAAACAGGTATCCGAGTAGGAGGAAGCGGAAGAATACGACAAGAGGAGGAGTACTCGTACAGTTCTGTACTAAAAGCATAAGTGGAAAAGGAAAGGAAAGAAGGAGAGAAAGAAAAGGAAATCAGATCCTGTACTTATAAACCCACCGAGATCTACGGCATGTACAATACAGTACTCGTACAGTGCTGTACAGTAGATGCCTGGTCCACTCTTACCATGCAATGGCAAGGGGAAAGCCAATCAAAATCATGATACGATACCACCGATACTGGTATAAATATATCTATTTGTACGAGCACTGTACTGTACAAGTACTGTGCTTGTACTCGAGTACAATAACTTACTCTAAAGTTATAGGAGAAAAACAAGGCTCAAGTACCGATATGCAATCCAAACCTCGCTCACTCAACCGTTCACTGGCCGTCAGAATTACCCCCCCCCGCCCATCCACCTATCCACCAATCCATCATATACTAATCACTATGCATCCTCTACCCGCAATTGACAGCCCAACTCATCATTGATTTATAAGTCAAACAAAAGACAACCCCAAAGGAAAAAGAAAAAGAGAGAGAAATGCATTATGCAGGGAGCTTTATTTCGCCGTTCTCACCCGACCCCACCTGGGAGATGAGGAGGTAGGAACTAGGGTGTTACAGGAAAGAGGAGAAAAAGTAAAAACACATGATGGACGGATGGATGGACAAGCATTTTGCAACCGTAGTAGTGTGGGATGTGATGGATCATGGATGGCCGAAGGTGTTTTCCCGTATCATACTGTATCCGCACTGTATGATATAGTACTATACCCGCTGGGTACCACATAAGCGTCCACAGATGTGGCGCCCACTAAATGGTGAAGCCTGAGTCAGTCATGGACTGTGACAGCACTATTGTACGTTATTGCATTACACTACTCCTCCCTTCTCTGCTTGTAGATACAAATAAACAATCCTCTATCGTCTCTAAAATTCGGCACTGCACAGCTACCCCAGTCACGATGATGACGATGAGCCGGTCGCTTGCCGTGTGTAGAGTACAAAAGCATCCTTAAACCCAATGTTATCCTTGGTTGTACACTACCAGATAGAAATAATTGGCCAGCGGTTGATATCAGGCACTGTACTGTCCGTACTTGTGCAACTTTGCTATTATACGGCAGAATAGCGGGTAGCCCGGTCATGGAGCACGCACAGCATTGCTTTCACCTTAAATTTACTCGACTTAATGCAAATGTAGCGGATAGAAAGTACTGTACAGTACTATACACACGATACACCCAACTCAAACTCCGACTCGCTATCATGGAATAAATACCAAGGCCAAGACGTAATAAAACAAGAGTGAAAAAAGACGATAAAAGGAAAAAGGAAGAGAAAAAACAAGTCCTATACCCCCATACTCCGTATCACGTCTTGAAATTATGATGATGATTAGGAAAGGCAAGTGGATCAAGAAACTCAAAAGAGGAAATAAGGCCAAACCCAGAGAAAAAAAATTCCTACAAGAAGGTAAGGGAGCGCACTAGTTTTTGGTTGTCACGGTTGTGTTTCGAGAGAAAGAGTAAGGGAGGGAGAGGTAGGTGAAAACAGATGAAGATGAGGAAAATATAAAATAGAAACAAAGAATATAAGCTACCACATGCCACTTGCCCATTCCGAAAGTATCCGGAAATGTGGACTCCGGTTCGGAACTAACTTAGGTGGGGCCACCTGCTAAAAAGTGCCAGGCCTAATGTCCACATCTCCGAATACTCCGGGAATGTGCAAGTGGTGCTGTAGTCAGACAGGTTCGTGAAGAAATAGATATATATGGGGAAGACCCCCAAATGGTATCAAAACACCCACAAAGAGAGAATGCGAGCAAATGCTCTATAGAAAAGAAATGTAATGAAGGATTGAAAAAGTCCAAAATCCCAGCACAGAAGGAGAGAAGGAAATGAGGGAAAGGTGAAAAAAAAAGAGAAAGAAAACGAAGCATCAAAAAAGGAAATGGAATATAAAAATAAGAGAAGGTCGGACCCTCTTTCAGATCAAGAATTTCCTCTGTTCATTCCTTCCGTATTCCCCACTAAAAGCATCTAGCTTGACACCTACCAAGACGACCTCTGGCCGATCTCTGCCGTCTACTCCAGGCGTCATTCGCACCCTCAGTCGCCACTGTCCGCGCTTCACAAGCCACTCGGAGGAGTCCTCGACCCCCGCCATGCGTTTCTGGCGTTTTCGGGGATGCATGCCCAGGAACGCTCCTTGGGGCTTTGTCGACGGGGGCCGGCTGCCTGCCCCGGAGTGCTGCTGCCATGGCAGATTTGGGCTTCCGCCTGTAGCGCTCCTCCCCGCATCGCTTCCGGGGCCGGGCCGGCCGCCCATACTGTAAGCATCATCGACAGCCGTACCATCTAGATCATGTCCATCTACTGAATTGACACCTTCTCGGTCCCATCCTTGCCATTCCTCCCCATCCAGCTGCACAAAGCAATCAGGGCCGATTTTAATCTTTACCCTATCCTCGCTAAGTGGAGTGTTGCCTGGGCTCGCCGGGCCAGGGGTCGACCCACCGGTGCTTCCATTCATGCTATTCTGCATCAGAACCAGACCGAGTGCTCTTTCATGTCCTACGGGTAGTCCCAGTTTATTGGCAATCACCTGTAAGAGGGCCGTTACGCGCTGGTTCGTAGTTCCAGAAAACTCCGCTCTTCCAAGTTTCCAGTCCACCTTCGTTTGTTCACCTCCTATTTCCAGGATGAGCTCTCTCTGCGTCTCATCCACGAACGGCCGGGAGTAGTTGATCCAGCCTGAAGTGCCGCGCGGTGGCGCCCGATCCGGGGCTACTAGATCAGATACAAAGGAAATTCCTGATGGCTTGATATCCTCCAATCTGATGACCATCTCCTGTTTTTGTCGCTTTTGGTTCCACGATATCTCATGCGGAATCAATTTCTGTTCGAGCCCCTTGAGGTGAAAATATTTGCAATCACGCAGGAGCTCTTGTCGGTGCTCCTCATTCCGGATGTGAACCGGATAGCCGCGTAGCAAGTGTAGAAGCTCGGCAAAGACCTCGCCCGAACGGGTCGGGACCTCGGGCGGTAATATCGAGGGTGGTCGCAGGAGCCCCTCTCGGCTCAGCCCGGGGAAGACTTCATTTGGCGACGAAAAGAAGACAGCAAATCCAAGTGAAAAATAATTCGGGTTGTTACCGGGGGACTGGAATAATTCACGGTTGATTTGGAAAGGCCTCGATCCGATCGAGATGAAGATCTCTGACTCAAAGAGTTGCGAGATCAACTTGGGAACTACTCCAATTAGCTTTCATCCTTCGCGAGCTCTAGAGACAACCCACGGCTATAGAATTGCGCATCGGCAAACAGCTGTACAAAATGCTGCCCATCTCTGGGAGAAACATGATAGCCTACACGATGTTAATACCCCTATTCTCCTAATCGTGGCTTCACTGCGGGAGTAGATCCATGCCTTGTAAATGCCTAGCAATATCTCTAAACGTGACTGGATCCCGATCGATGTAGAGTGTTCTCACACTCTGGCCCTCTTCTAGGTTCGCTAGCTGCTGCTCGAAGAATTGCGAAAAGTATGAGGGAGCTCTAGCACTCTCAGTTTTCTGCCCTAACTGCACAAAATATTGAAGGGAGCTTCATTCGTATACTGACCATCTGAGGATATCGATGCGCCGCTAAAACCATAATCAGCCCAAAAGAACTCGCACAAATCACTTCGGAGAGGGAGAAACAAACCTCAATCGAAACAATTCGCCACCAATTTGAATTGGAAATACCTATTTCATTATGGGCCGCTGTCAAGCTCAAAGCACGTGACATTTTTTTTTCTTTTTTTTTACTCATTGTGTTGATAGGGCAGGGCAGGGCAGAACGTGGTGGGATCTAGGGTTCTCATACCTTCTCGTGCGGTAGAATTCTGGGGATCTCGGGAAAGAACGCGCTCGTGGCAACCCTCGATGACGGTTTATCGTCGTGATTGTTTCCCTGACTGTGCACGCTCATTGTGTCGTCTCCGGCGTCACCCTCTACGGGGGTTTCCCTCTTCAATGGTCCCGTACCACCACCTTCTCCACTCTTGTTCAGAGTCTCCCTCTCCGATAACCGAATAGAGGGAGGTGGGCACGAGGACGAGGATGGAGAGGCGGCAACACCGGCTGGTCGCTTTTTCGACTTGATATTACCCTCAGAGTTCGGGAATGAGGATGGTAGAACCTTGTGCGATGGTGGAAGGCCTTTCGGAGTAGGGGGGTGCTTTGCGCCGGAATCTGCGAGTGAACCACTATTTGCTGAAGGGAGACTGCGAATACTGTGAGTAGGATGAGAAGGGCGATATGGAGGGCAAGAAGGAGGATGATGAGGATGAGAAGCGGAACCCGGAGGTGGCTCGAGGAACGGGTTGAGTGAGTTTGCGGGTGTTGCACTAAGTTCCACCCACGGACCGAAGAGATTTCCGGGAGACGCGAGATCGTAATCTGCTCCACCACCAGACGAAGCTGTGGCTAGAGCAGAAGTGCCTGATACAGCGGCAGGAGCCACGGTTGAAGATGCTATAGTAGAAGACAGTAGATTTGCTGAGGAGGCAGCGACACTATTGCTATTACTCACACTGCAACCAGAACCCTTAGCCGTTGCTGCTGAAGGAGCCGATGAAAAGTAGTGGAGACTGGTCATAATAAAGCTAAAAATTGGCAAAAGGAAACCCTCAGTCAATTCGTCACCGATCTCGAGTCTCCACGACCACGATTTCCCACTCAAAATCGGCCGCACGCACTCTCGGATTATCTCACTGACTGCAATGCACCGTTCCCGCGAAACTATTTCAGGAACTGACAACCCCGACTGACGTTTCTCCTTCCTTCTCTCTGTGTCTCTCCTCTCCTCTTTGTTTTTCTTTTCTTTTTTTCCTTTTTTTTCTTCCGCTTCCACTATTTCTTCCCTCAAGCTATTCTCCTATTCGTTAGGTGGTGTGATATTATTTTTGTTTTTTGTTTTTCTGTTCTTCCTTTTTCTCCCTTTCGATTCTTCGTTCCAGAAAAGCAGCCACAATCGATTGCGCCAACTCGCTTAGCTTTTTTAATCAGGGCGTCAATTGGTGTCTTTTTTTGTATAGAGTTGTAGTGTTGTGTTAGTAACTAAAAAGAACCCTTCCGAAACACCACTACCTACGGTCTGAATCGAATTGCCTGGAGATTGCTAGAGGAAAAATAGAGAGATATCGAAATATAGTTATCCGGATATAGTGCTTATCGAAGCCGAGAGGCTAGTCCTTAGATCCCCGAGTAAGGACTGTATCTGTTTCGGAAATTGATACCCAGGGAAATGATGTACCGATACAGTACTGTACATATGCCTTTTGGGTGGGTGTTGTGTCTCCTTATATTATAGGATAGAAGTTTCTTGATTGCATAGAAGAGCTATCGTGATTTCATTCGTAGGATGAACCGAATTGTAAGCTTAATCGATGGAGTTTGAGACGGAGTTTCAGGGCGCCGTCGGCTTTTCGGCCTCGTCCGAGAAAGAAGAAAAAAGAATAGTATGCTAAAAGGATTGGTGATGGGAAAAGCCACCAAGTCTCAAGACAACGGGGGGTGTCGGCTGAGTGCTTTATGAGATATCGGAAGACGTTTGGTCGGAAGGTATATGCCGAGGAAATATTGAATGAGTATAATATGACGATGCCCTTGGTAATACGATAATGCCGGTAATGCCGTTTGGTGCCCTTAGCCTAGTCCCGAGAAATAAAATACAGGACTCGGGTTATTGGGCGAGGCTAAAGTATATAAACCTCCTATTCGTTCTTTCCTTTACTCCGCCGTGTCACATCTAGATCTGGTTCATTACAAAACTTAATCTCCCAGATCTCGTTCGTTAATCAAAAAGCAAATGTGTAGAGAGGAGAAGGCCCTTCTTCTGGTAGAGTGTGCTGAGCTTATGAGGCCGAGCCGAGGCAGCCGAGGCAGATAAGCTTGAATGAGCACAGCCACCAGGGACAGCACGTTTTGGCAACAACTATTCGCCATTGCCTAACCCTTGTAAAACGGACCGCTATTGCATGCTACCAGAATTTTGGGGTTCTGACCAACTTTTGGCCGGTATGCAATAGCGGTCCGTTTTACAAACGTCAGGCAATTATTATACAAGCAGCAGTATTTAGCTTTTTCCCCGGACCCCGAATATGCGAGACCTATAGACTTCCAAAGCGATGTGGTAGGGCTGGGAGGTAACTGTGTCGGTACCCTGCCGGAATTTAACTTGGATGCACCCCATCTAAACTTTGGGCACCGTGGGCGTCTGGCTATGGCCGACTTTGTTTGAGCCTGCCTGCCGACCAGTGGTAGGTTGAAAGCTTATTTCTCTACATATTAGGGGTTCTGGCGCTAGTCTCACCTACATTATCCTCCATAAGCAATAGCTTAGATAGCGATTCGGTCAATGAGATCCAAATCTGACTGTCATCATACCATTACAGTATTGTTCTGCTGAGGCGATCTCGATGATCCAAACGAGATTCCCAGAAAGAAAGAAAGAAAGCCCTTACTCTCTTCGCCCTGAATTTCAAAATCCACCCACTCTACCCTAATAGTCCAAGCCATGCACCACTTGTCAACCGGCCGTAACAATCGTGTACATAATTCCCCAGATGTAATGCCCCAGAGCCTCACTGTCTGCGCACTCTTCTTGTCAACAGAAAAAGAAAACTACTAACTTACACCGAAAGGGTGCTGTTCCCCGCACCGTGTCCTCCGATACCCGGCGGGAAAAAAACAAAAAACTCTTGGAACGTTCCTCCGGGGGCCGAACTACGACACTTGTAAAAAGCATTGTAGCCAGGATAGCCGCTGCTTTGTCTACTCGAGTAAGCACGGATTCAGCTCAATTTAGCCTCGGCACTTGTTCCCACCTGGTAAGGTGCGGGCTAAAGCATATCTTTCAACGATTGGGAATGTTTTATATCTCGGACCTTTACCCATCCACCACCCTACCGGTATTGCTATCATCCCCAGTTTTTAAAATTGATATGGCAGTAGCAATAGCGGTATATCCCAGTATGTTATTTGTGGTTGTGGGGACTATTCAAGGCGTAGACTATCCCTTCCGCCGCTGAGATATGCTGCACTAAGCAGGGGTGCTCAGTTGCGCAGCAATATTCCCCATTTGAGGCTGCCAAGTTAAATACAGATATTATCGTGATGCAAATCCAGGCAAGTAGAAACCCAATGTAGTTTGTGTGAGATGTAGTTGGAGTGGCTTCGACATCCCTGCTTAGTGCAGCATGTCTCAGCGGCGGAAGGGATAATAGGATTGAAATGTCGACATCAGATGAATTGCCTGTCTGTCAAAAATAGCGGCAACATTCTAATCTGGGGGTGTATATGCCGTGTGCATCAGAAGAAGAAGAAGCACAGAAGCAGTTGGCGAATGCTCTTTAGTGTTCTCTATGGCCGACAGGCGATTCGCTAAAATTAGAGTTCTGCAGACCCCTGTCGATTAGTAACATAATCCCTGTAGCAGATCATGTCGTGACTAAGGATCTAGTCTAAATAGGCCTAGCCTTAGCTCTTCTCTGACGACACCGAATCGTCAAACCGGGCTATATTGGGCCGAAATCCGACCGCATCGTCGAATGTTAGCGAGATGCAAGTGCCGTATCGCGTACTGACACATCTGACATGAGCCTCAGCCAATGCCCTGCCTGACCGTCCTAGCAAAGTCCTACCAGCTTAAGCATTAAGCTTATCTTCTGACGCAGGGCCGAAGGGCGTTGACTCTCCGACACAAGCAGGCAACTGTTTATCATATGCTGCCCAGAGGGGGCTCGCAGATACTTCCCAGGGTCTAATGGCTGACTCTGAAGGACGAGGTACAACAAGCAGTGGGCACTACCATAGTCATTAGAGGTACGGTACTGTATTCAGCCCAGGGGTTGAAAAAAGCGTTTTCGAGTGCCAAGTTTCTAGTTTATAGGATTGTTTTGTATGCAAAAAGGCGTTACACACCAAGGTTTTTCGACTCGAAAACCCAACATAACCGTTTCTCAACCCCGGAGCTGAATGCCTCTATTGTGATAGCGAGTATCAGAAGGGCAAGAAAACCGATACTTCTTCCTCCGCTTATCCAGGCATGGTACCCTCGAGCTGTAATCGCCATCTTGAACCTCAACAAATGAGTAGATTTTTGTGTGCTGAGCCTCGAGAAGCTTCGAGAGCGTCTAGACCGCTATGAGGCCTTACGGAGCATGCTTTCGGTATCGCTATTGAGGACTAGAGTTGAAGGAGTGATAAATCAACCCAAATGCCTGAATTGGCCACAGGTGGCTTAGGGGCCCAGTGGCTTAGCCTCGCCCAAAACCTTGGCAGGCACTTGCGCGAGGCTTACAATCCCAAGGGGTTATCCTGGGGATGTGGCTGGATCAGGACTTCGCGAGCGCCAATGGTGGCATCCCGGCATAATAATTATACCCGTGATTTACCGAAGATGAGAGACCCGAATGGGGACCCATGACGCGATATGTAACGGGGTTCCTGCGTGATGCCATGGATACTACTGGTACGTGATGTGCCGCTGCATTGGCAAGATCCTATTTGGGTTTCTTTTTCCTCCGGTGCGATTATATGCAGTACCGGTACTGTACCATAAGAGCTCGTGGAATCCACTATCTCCGTTAGACCAGAATAGGTTTAGTTTCACAATTGCGAATACTAGTTAATGAGATTTAACAGATCATGAAAGTGATCTTTATGCTGTGTCAGGGAAGCGCTAATCCTTCTCGGGAGCTTTTGTCTCGGAATCCGGAGATAGTGGATTTCACATGTTTTTACGATACGTCCAACCTTGTCCTTGGGCTGACCGCGAGTCCCAAGATCTGATTTCGGCACAAGTTGCGGGTATGTAGAACCCGAACACAGGGATGAAAAGTCTGTATGGCAAATTGTCTGTGCATATCTGACCGCCCAGACAAAATTCGGGCTCAAATGTTCGGGTTCTACAGTATATACCTGTAACCTGTGCAATACCCAGCAGTGTGATTCTAGGTGCCGCCCAAAGACCTTGAGCAGCGGTGCAAGCACCAGCACCAGTACCGTAAGAACTAGAATAATCGAGAACCTAGCTAGGACGTGGGAGTTGCCCCTCCTGGTGTAGTCTGTGTATTTCTTTGATTTTTATTTGTCTCAGATGAGGGCTGAAAGAGAATCTTTTCGTCGTGTCTTCTTCCCCCAATCCAAAGGGAAATTCTGGACGTCCTGGCATTCTCAATTACTCCAGTTCCGAAGGTAGTTTGCCGTACCGTATATACCGCCTACCGTTGATACCGCCAGATAGGTCAGCCCTACTGTTGTGCGACCTGTGACAGTGTCGGTGATAGGGCCTCATGGACAAGATTTAACCATCCGGTATACTCTCCTACTGTAGAGAGGATACAACTGCTTTTCCATTGATTCGGGACTTTCTGTTTTGCGGGACATATGGTCCTCCAACGGCAAGTCTTGTTTCTCGTCGGCTAACCCTCCGAGCTACTTGTTTTTTTTTCTCAAGGAAAAAAAGAAAAGTCTGTTAAAGCAGCCGATACTGCTACTTGTGTGCAATATCAGTAAGATTCGGAAACGTGGCCAGGTAATGGCCACGCACTCTGTAGAACAGAAGTAGTAGTTTTAGCAGGAGGTAGCATTTTTCCAGGAAAGAGACCGATGACCGATTAAGCCCCCAAATACTAGGGGCAGGGGGGAAGTATTAGGACAAGCAGGGTGACAAAAGCCTGTGCATATCACCTTAACAGGAGTATCAAAGAATCAAAAAAGTAGGATAACTACTAATTCGAGTAACTCCACTACCCCCCTACATGTCCCAATATTTCCCCTCACCCGAGTACTTTAGGCAACATAGATAAATATGTCATAGTCTTAAAGGGCCTTTGTGGAACCTAGTCATCAGGACGGCTCCAGAACTCGGCTCTTGGGTGATAGGGTAAAAAAGACCAGAAAATAAGGCCTTTAGACCGATGCGCGCGATTCCGAGCTTGAGAAGCATAAAGGCAGGTTTTTCGAGTTGGACTCCCTGCGTACAAATTGGGTAGACTCACTCGAAACCTAGCACTCGAAAAACGTTTTTTTTCGGCCCTGGGGCTGAATGCCTCTATTCTGGCCTGGGTCTCGTGGCTGCGTTCTTAAAGTTTGCCTATACAGTAGATCAGATCTAGAGAACCGAGAACTGGAATTCCCTAAAATAGATTTTCCTACGGCCCTGTCCCCGCGACCAGGAGACGGAAAAGATAATGGGGGATCTCCCTCTCAGAACCAGGTACCTGTTTCCGGGGCTGGCTACCGTTCCTGTGGGCAGCGGCACATTGACTCAGACCGTGTAATCCTGCCAACACTTTGCCTCACCAGTCACAGCTGAATCCAAGCCCGGATACTAACAACCTTGAACCAAGCATATCCGTCGGTTGCTAATAACGGGATATCGCTCTGTAGATGCTGGATCGACAAGGAAGACATAGCAGAGTTTGACGGACGCTAAGGGCCTGAGCCTTTACTTTGAGCCCCTCGGGTCTCTCTCAAAGTACTCATTTTCGCCTTGCCATTGTGTTCCCATGAAGGCACTACGTTCGAAGGTGTTATAAACAGACCCGAAGATATCTGAGAATAGTTGAAAATGACTAAACTGCTCCCAATATGCACCAAAAGCTGCTGCCAATACGATTTCGAAAACCCCTATCTAGGGCCATGCTCGATATCGTGATTTCTTGGGGGTGGTGTCGCCAGATACCTCCTTAAATCAGGCGGATGGTGGTGGCCAAAACATCTGAGGAATCAAGCAAAGGGCCAAAGGGAAATCAAAGGGCAAATAGAACTTTGGGAGATGTAAAAGACCATGTCTTGGAACGGGCGTTGCTCCAAAACTTTTATTCCCTATTCGTAACCCGCATCACCCATATGCTCCACATTTATGGCAAACCATAGAGGCCGTCAGGTTTTGCTCGGGTATTTGTGCTATCATAGTAGTCTTCATCTGTCCGCGGGAATCTAGGGCAGATCTTCCAGACAGTGTGAGAGGAAATAGGCACGAGGGGGGAATAGCAGGGGGAATACCGGTACTAGCCCTAGCTAATCGTAAAACAAATCTGAAGACCGAAGCGCAACAGCACCTTTCGAAATCACGTTACTACAGCTATCGAATCATGCAAACGCTGTATATCACCTACCAAGAGAATCTAAATTATGTTGATACTTATAATTTGAATATTATGAATCCTAGTAGACAGATGGTACAGTATCGTAACCTTGCGCTCCAGAAACCAAGGGATCGGCTTCTTCATCAATATCTGCTCATAACTTATTAGGAGCCACTGAAGGCCCAGATTTTCTTCTCTCGGAGTCTGATGTCAGCTTAGAGTTAGCTTAGAGGCATAAAGCTCTATAAACACTGGCATCGTAATCATGAAATGCGTATGGGACAATATAATGTGAAAAACTCATTTGAACATGGAGGGATTATTGAAAAAGTGAAATAAGGAAATGAAATAATTATAGATAATTATTTCATAGTATTAGACTGACCCATCTAGGTGTAGAGTCACAAGATTGGGAGCAAAGTAATTTCATAGATATTGCAATTGAGAAGAGATCGGATTAAAAAATGGACAGGACTGGCCTAGAATCCCACATGAATCATATGTGGTACAGTAGCCCAGAGTAGCAAACGTCTAGTGTAAAGGGAATGCATCCCCTTCTCCAGACTACAGATATCCAAGCTAACAGAGCAGACTAATCAACTAACCGGGGGATGGCTGGCGGCGAATAATACACCAGGAATCAAATGGCCAAGCACCAAATTTGGTAAGGCTGTTCGTTATCCCCTACAAGTACTTGTAATCTAGGTCGAACAGGAGACTAGGTAGAGGGCGTGGAGGGGAAGGTGTAACCCCCCATTTCCATTTCTTAATTGGCAGAAGCAGTGAACTGGACTCTTTTGGGGTTTGGGGCCACGATGGAATGAATACCGGTATTTGCGCGTAAGCCACTCAGCGGCCAGGGGGTTGCACACCTCCTTCCTACTATCGCTTCTATCATGGCACTTCAAGGCAGTGCAAGTTATAGGTAAGTACCCGAACCAAGGGATTGGAAAAACATATGGCCAATTATCTGGGCATATCTAAGCCCCCGTACTAAATTAGTATGATACTTAGATATTCAGGTACTTTTGTTTCTATGAACTCTTTCCATTTCGGGCACTTATGATACCCTATTTCATATATGGTCAAAAAATTGCTGCGGGATGTTGTAAACCATTGTTTATAATCTACATTTACTAAACAATCCTACAGTTATCAACAATGATTTGGGTCGAAACCATGTTTTGGGCGCCTAAACATGTCACTCCAAACAGCCCCTAAGCTTTTTCCTACTCCCCTCGAAAACACTCTCCGCCTACTTCCTACATGTTACTTGCAGTACGAAGGATCTCTCCTACAGGAAGCCTCATGAGCACTATATCTACGCTTGGATAGGGCTGTCACAGGAGAAGCGCTTTCAAATACCGTGGAAAAATAGGGATCTTCGTAATACCATTCTTGGAAAAAAAAACATATCATAATATTATCATACCATCTACAAGGTTTCAATAAACATAATATTTACACACTTTCGCCTGTCGTTTTATCCCTAGAATAATATTGAATCACTTGAGGTATGATATGCTCACACTTTCTTAAGATGAATTGAGCGATAGGGTAAAGGCTTTTTGTAATTTGGTTGGGATTCTTGTCACACCAACAAACACCCCACTTTTGATGAAGAGCAACCAACACATAGAAGGGCTTTTCTAACCTAAAAAAATTAAAAGTCCAAAAATATAAATTACATTTGTTACTCCTTTTTCTTTTTACTTTTTGAATTTTTCTTAACACTTTTGTAACCGGGAAAAGGCCATTCTGTGCAAAAGTTTCATCCGAAAGGTTTTGTTGCCAAGAGCATTGAATGGGGGAGGGAGGTTTGCTCCGCACTTATCATACCAAACCTAAAACAGTGTTCTTGGCGTTTCTCGCAAGACAGAAAGCGTATTCCCCAGTGACCCGGTAGCTAATGTCTTTTGTCCAGCCCCCCAACAAACAACCGCAAAGGGAATATCCTTCTCATTCAATCCTCCCTATCAGGGCAATATACGTAAAAGGTGTCTCTTGAGAATTCCTTTAACCCGATCGCAGACTCTAATCATTTGGCCTTAACGGAGATAAGAGCGGTGCACCTGCTTATCTGGGATGGGTAGACCGAGGCTAGGTGTGATAGCAAACCTTCTGCCATTTAAAACCATCACTAGATACCAGCACTTCGTCTATCCAGCATCGCACCATACTTGCAACTTCCCACGATACAAATATTTTTCGAGCCTTTCAGTTACCACAATCATTTCTCACCGTGCCAAACAAGCCAACTACCGACCCATTTTCGATAAATTAGCACACAGCTCTGCAACACAATCATCAAACATGGCCACCACTAATGCTCCCAACGACGAGGCTGGAAGGCCAAAGGTCACACTGTTCTGGTTCGTATCCAACTTCCCCCCCCAGCCGCTTACTCGAGGTCATCCCCTGACAAATTTGTTAGGCTAAACCAATCCCGCGCCCAACGCATAGTATGGCTTCTCGAAGAGCTCGGCCTGGACTACGATCTCGAGGTTTACAGACGTGTGGATAGGCTAGCCCCGCCAAAGGCTAAGGAAATTCATCCACTCGGAAAATTTCCAGTAGTAAAGGTTAACGACGATCTACTTGCCGAATCTGGATTTATTACCGAGTACTTGGTTGACAACTATGGCGAATGGCTAAAGCCGAAAGACCGTGCTTCCTTGATGAGATACAAGTCAGTTGTCTCCCTCCTACTCTTCCCCGCGCTCTTTAGCGATTGGAGGTTTTCTAAACAAGACACATAGATATTTCCTTCATTATTCAGAGGGCTCTTTTATGCCTCCCCTACTCGTTGGAATTGTAATGCAGGGTGTCAAGAATGCTCCTGTCCCCTTCTTCTTGAAGCCACTCGTCAATATGATATGCTCCGGCGTTGAGACAAAATACTTGTTGCCAAATTATAAGACTCATTTTGATTTCCTCGAGTCCGAAATCTCCCAGCGCCCGTGGCTTACCGGAGAGGAGTTCACTGGCGCGGATATCCTGCTATCCTTCCCACTTACTGTGATGAAGGGGAAATCGATATTCACCCAAGAGAATTATCCGGCACTTTGGGCGTACACGGAAAAGCTCACTGGGAGGGAGGCGTATAAGAGGGCAACGAAAAAGGTATGATTTTGAACGGGTTCCGGTCTCCCTAGGCTTTTCGAGACTCTGGAGGAAATGTGACTAACCCACTCTGGATAGACCGAAGCGATGGAGGGAGATAAGCTCGTTTAGATGGAGATGGCACTGTATGATACCAGGGAGGCGACTTGAATTTACCAGTATTTCTCTTTAGTGTATTGGAACGCATATCAATGGGTTGTTGGTTTGGGGGTCTTGACCGCCGGCTGTTGTTTCGTAAGCTTATTCTACGCTTGTATGAATCCCAACCAATATGATGGCTTGATAGACGCCCGGACCAGTCACCTGAGCACTTCATCCAATCTTAACAGCCAACGCTGTGAGAGAGATTTTCTAAAGACCTTTTCTATCCATTGGCGAGAGTTGGATCTCGTGTTGCCTCTCCTCTGCTGAAAATTGAGCCGATGAACAGCTTCTCGCTTATTAAAAGTCTTCGACACCGCTACTCCGCAGAAAGCAACAACAAAGTTGGACCGCCGGTCATGCGAGCGGGACAACACAACGGTAGGACAGGATGCCAGGATCAAAATCCAACCCCCAAAGCCTCAATTTCAGAGCAAACAGCAACGCAACGAAGGAAGGAAAGTCCCGGATGCGGCCCGTGCGCAACAGGGGGAGAAACCGAGTGATTCGTTGTGAGCACCTCGGAGGAAGTTGCGGCCGCTTATTATGACGTGAGAGCCCTGAAATAGCTAGCCTTAAGTGCAAACCGGTGCCGATTCTTCGTTCCGAGGCACGAGTATCCTTTCTACCCGTATACGGTACGAGCAGTAACTTAGTCCATGGTCTTTTCCCTGCTACCGTACAAAACCGATGGACTACCCGGATATGGAGATTACTGATGGGACGCCGTTATTTGAGCTCTCTTCGCTATCTCACATCATGATTTAGGCCCAAATCATCATTTGAAATATTCATAGCGTTTGGAAAATTGAAAATTGCAGTCATGTTTAGCAGAGGGCTGTTTGCAAATCGTGATCTCAAATCATGATTTTAGATTGATATCTCAAATCGCGGCATCCCAAACAGGCCCTTAATCTTGCAGGAGTAACCACAGGAAGGGTAAGAGGCTTTGGCAGTTTGAGCCCCCCTGTCAGTCTCATCACCAACCTCTATCCCAAGTGCAGTAGCCCTGCACAGGGTACTAGTCCAACAATACGGCACCTTAAAAACTACAGTAGAATAATCGAGAATGACGCTAGGTCCGGAGTTTCCCCCCTTGCATTAAAGGGAGAAATCATAGCGAGAAGATTAAAAAAAATACAACGGATCTTACTAGGAGGGGCAACTCCAAGTCTCCAACGTCCTGGCGAGATTCTCAATTACCGGTATTACTCGTCGGGGTCACCGAAATCCAGAAACTACCCGTGCTGAATCAGGCCCAAAGCGATCTGGCGATCACAATATCTGGAAGGAGAGACAGTGTTATGGGACATCTTAAAACAATACTTGTTGTGGCATGTGATGGACAAAGTACTCTCATGGTCATGCAGGACTTCAGGACGGATTCCTTGAGAAAGAGACATCATTGCTTCTCATGATGGGTTTTGTTTTCGCTTTTCCATCATCCTGGTTTATCAAAAGCTAATCCCTGTTGCTACTTTCCAAGTTTTCGAGAGTTCTTGTTGCTAAGCTGCTAGAGCAGGGATCCCCCCCCTTTCCGGTTAGTACAGTTTTTACGGCGTATCCACAAACCCTCTTTTTCTCACTACAGAATTTATCCATGCTGTTTTGAATGTTGAATGAAATCCCACCTAGCGGTAAGTGGTGGGATACCTAATTGGTCAATTGAATGCCTCCTGGGTAGAATCCGGACCACATGATGCCCCGTTATCCCTCTCAACGCCTGGTAACCTTATCAAAGCATCGATGTTGGCGAGCGTAATGCGTTAGAACCTCCAGCCGCTCGAGGTTGGATGGCAGTTGGGCAGTGAGCACTATACTAGTGCGCATGTGTGCTATGTGGGAGTCTGCGTTTATAATCTACCGCACAACGGCTCTTCTGGAAAAGAGTATAAGAATCCAAGCTCAGGTCCCTTAATTCCTGATTTTTGTTCACCAGTATCAGCAAGCTCAGTTTCCTCCAGCTAGCTCTAGCCCCTCAGGTCAGCAAGTCACTTTTTTCTCTCACCAATTACATACTATCTCACAAACTCTCTCGAAAGGCACACTCTTCTCTCTAAAAAACCAACAAAATGAATCCGCAGGTCATCCTTGTCACCGGTGCGAATAAAGGTATCGGCTATGGAATTGTCCGCAGCCTACTCACTTCTGCCCCTTCCCACTCTATCATTTATTTGACCTCCCGTGATGTTTCTCGAGGACAGAGGGCTGTCACAGAGCTTTCTGCCATTGGAGGGCGTTCTTCGAATCTGGTTTATCACCAATTGGACATCACCGATGAACAGAGTATCGACACCTTGGTCAACAAGATCAGGAATGCCCATGGGAGACTCGATGTACTCGTCAACAATGCTTCGATTGCTGGGACTGACAATGAATTGATGGTTGATGTTAATTATTATGGAACTTTAATGGTATGTTGCCTCCAACTGTAGCCTTCCCTCTGCACGAGGGGGAAAATAATGGAAAAGGAAGAATGGAGCTAAGTGAAATACCAATGAATGCAGGTGTGCAAGAAATTCCTCCCAATTCTTGACAAAGAGCATGGACGCATCGTCACCATCGGCTCTGCGATCGCTCATCTCGCTGCATTCGAAAACGAGGAGATAAGGAACCAACTCGGCAACCCAGAACTGACAATCGAGGAGCTGAGTGCTCTGATGGACAAGTACAAGGTTTGTTGCCCCCACTTCCTCTATATTTCTTTATATGCGTCTTTGCCGGCCAGTTGGTGTTGTTGTCTCAGTGACTGATTGTGATCCTGGCTAGGCGGACTGCAAGGCCGGTAAGGCGAGTGAGAATGGATGGCCCATGGCATACGCTGTCACTAAAGCCGGGGAGACGGCACTTTCTGGAATATTGGCTAGGAAGTACCCTAGCCTGCTCATCAACGTTTGCTGCCCTGGATGGTATGTTGCTTTCCCCCCAACCATTTCTTTCCGTGGCCGGCACATAGCTGATAGTTCTTCTCTGCTAGGGTTAATACCGAAATGGGTGCCTCCATGGGAGGTAAGCCACCCAAGACCATTGGTAAGCTTTCCCACCCATTTCATCTAGACCCTTATTCCATCCCACCATGTGTAAGTAAGCGCTAACATGATAACAAGACGAGGGTGCAAAAATCCCCGTTAGGCTTGCCATCAATGACCTCGGTGGCATTTCTGGAGGGTTTTGGGAAAACCCTAGCGTCATGGACACTGGCGTTGGTAGTATCTCGGTGTGGTAAAACGCAGCCACCATCACCATCACCGACTTGGCCTGGTTATAAGAAAACACTCCTTGGAACACTAAGTTGTGTTCACCATCATGTACAATAGCTTTTTGTGCTCTTTCGTCGTCTGCTTCACGCGCTATGAGCTTTTTGGGGGTCGGAGCTTCTATCTTTTTTTTCTTTTCTTCTTTAATTTCAATTTTACCCTTTTCCTTCTTCCCTCTTCCCTCTTACGGCGAGGAAGGAGGAAGAAGGACTGAAACAAAAAATTCCCTTCCACCTATCCACCCGCTTGTGATATAACTGTTATAACCTGATAGCACATGTCCCCCGTTCCCATTCCATCCATGTCCACATCGAACCCATTCAAGAATTATCGCACTGCAAAAAATTATTCCCACTCGCGCCATAGTGCGTAATCCCATCTACAGCGTCCCACAAAAAGAATTCAAAAGTCAGCCCTCTATAATAAGTTTCATTCCATTCCAACAAAACAAAAAAGGAGAAAAAAGAAAGAAAGAGAGAGGGGGGGAGGGGAAAAGGAAAGAGAGAAACTCACCACAAAATGCGGCATTCGTTCCATCCCAACTTCCTACAACAACCCTATCTGCGCCCGGATCACCACCGGTAAACACATGGTCCTTGAAAATCGGAAACTCGTAGTACGGGGCTTTGCAACCAGAATTGAACGTGAACCTTTCACGGTTGTTGTACTGGTGCGGGTAGTTGCCTGAGCCTACTTGGGTACCGGCATTCAGATGGCTCAGAGCTGCATTAGCGGCGGCGGTGACTTGTGCTGGTGTGAAAGTGTAGCCTGGAATGTTGTTAGTATTTTTATGTGTTGTTGGATGTGTACTAGTACTAGTAGTTGAGCAAGAGGTGGTAGTGGTGATGGGGGCTGTTGTTGTTTTGTTGTTGGGATGGGGCACGGGACAGATAGAGGCAAGGGTTATAAATGTCTCAGTTGGATATACGGGCACGTACCATCACAATCAACGCCTGTAATCCCGGCCACAGTAGCAAGAGCTGGGGTGATTACCGCGGTTATTAAGAGGAGGAACTTCATCTTGAGAAGAGTTGTTGTAAAGTATGGTAGGACACAAGATATGGTTTGGCTAACCTCGTGACTTGAAACGAAACGAAACGATTCTGACCTCTTGGGCGAAAAAGGGAAAGAAAGGAATGTTCTCCTCTTTATAACTATTCCATCTGCTCCTCTCCTTCTCGACATGATCATCATTGGGCCTATACTTTCATCTATCTCATTTCCGCCCCGTCGCATCAAGTCCTTCTTTTTTTGCCCACCGCCCCCTCAGCTGAGCTACAGGTGCAAGTAGCAGCTAGAATTGCCCTTGTATCAGTCTTCAGCCGTACACCAGAAAAGCTGGGCGAATCCGTTTCCTTTGGCAAAGATTTGTTTTGGAAGGTGTGTTGCAGAATCTTGAATGATTGAACTGTGTGGGGTACTGTACCGAAGGAGATGTTTTCATATGGTAGGGGTTATTTTGTTGGTCAACTGCCCTTTTCTTGTCCGAAAGCATCTCCCCTGGTAAGTTACTGGTACTTTGTACAGTACAAGTACTATGTCGTTCGAGTTGCCTCCTCTGGTATGGTTATTTTATTCCCCCCACATCCTTCCAGAGCAGCAGCTGGACAGCTCACATTTTCGGCCTTTCCCGGGGGAGGAAATTTTGGGCTACCTGCCTGTAGCACGCAGTTCAATTACCGTACTTGATATGTTAGAGCAGTCTAATAGTCTTGTATTAGAACAAGTACTGCAGCACGAATCAGGAAGCTGAATATTCCCCCCCTCTCCCCTGGAACGAGCAAAATTAGAGATCGATATACACGTGCAGTATGATAGGACTCCAGTTACAGTTCATATTTTGCTTTTTGTCATTATTTTAGGCTATCGATCGGCTTTTACATCGAAGAAGGCAGTTTATGATGGGCAGGGCGTTGTGAGGTAAGATACCGGTACCGTAAGAACTAGAATAATTAAACCTCACGTTGGAGTTGCCTCTCTTAGAAAGGTTTATCATATTTTTTTTCTTTTTATTTGTCTCGGCGAAGGGCCGAAAGCCAGTTGTTTTTTCGGGGTGATCCTCCGTGCTATCCAGGAGGGGAATTCTGAACGCCTTAGCACGAAGTTTAATTATTCCAGCTCTTGCGGTACAAGTGCTCGTACACAAGTCTAGCAGCTAGCGCCGTACCGGTACTGCTTTGCGGGAATGCACCAGCACTATTACCGGTAGAAGCATCTATTACCGGGGTTAAGGAACGTTTTGGATGATGCTGAATGCTTCTACTGTGTTCCACTTTGAAGTCTGATGCTGGAAAAGCACTAATATGGGCCCGTCGAATAAGCGAGCGAGTATCATACCCCCGAGGCGCACAGGGGCGGATACAATTTAAGCCGTTTCATGTGTTTGAGGCTGGAAGGTGCACAAAAGTACTGTCATTGGGCACAAACCCACTTTGACGATGACCCGAATTGGTTTTATTATTGGTGCTTGCTTTTGTTTATTTTTGTTTTTGTTTTTGTTTTTGTTTTTGGTTTGGGTTTGGGTTTGGGTTTCCATTTGTCGTGAAATTCCAGGCAGTTGTACGAGTACTCTGGGGAAGCGCTACCGGTAGCCATGTACCTTAAATCAATTCACGGAGGTGGGGAATAGAGGAACCACGTGCTTTCCTAGAGCGGGCTGGGGCTAGGGGCCCTACCCCGGAATGATGGGGGAGGTAAGAATTATCAACACTATTGTGATACATAATAATTATTATGATAATATCAGGCAGGTGGTAAGAGGGAAATAAAAGGCTTGTTGCTACCGACCCACCTTTGGTTAGGGCTCTAGAATATATGCCATTGATAGTCTATCCTTCACTGGTAATTTTTTGGCAGCCATAACGTAAAGAAAAGGCATTGATAATACATCCTCATTCATTCCTCCTTTGTGCTTCCCGCAAGTGGAGGGATAAGATGCTTTTGTTTTTGGAATAATTGCGAATGCTAAATGAGTAGTTCGAAGTCTAGCTTTGGCGCTGAGCTTTTGACTACCAGGTGCTAGGTAAAGAGATAAAATACAGGTGCATGTTGAGGGCGGTAATCTGTTTGCACTTTCGCAGCTTCAGTCATAATACCACCCTTTCCTCTGAGGCCTTCTTCCCCACATGGAGGCGGGCGCTGGTGCAGTCGTTTAGGCCTAGTATACCCGTTCTCCCGTCTCTAGTTTCATGTCTCTTGTGAGAATCATATAGTGTCACTCGATTGGCAAGCCTTCTGGCTTCTTCAGTAACAGTGACATCAATGCTGGCACTTCTCCACCCTTAAAGCACATGATACGCTGAGGTATTGGATGGTCTATTGGGTATTTGAGGGTCGCTATGAGTGAGAGCCATCCACTCATTCTGAAGAACTAGGGATTGGTTAGCAACCTCTCTATTTCCCTACTAACTAAACTGGTAGCTCCTAGATATTTTGGGTAGGGTAGCCCCTGTGTGGGATTGCCCTTTTACTCTTTCTTTGAGACATATGCCACCCATAATAGATCCCCTCAGTGCCCCATACACAACGCCATTATTTTAGAGATCGAGTGCACAACGACGCTACTGATTCCGGCATAATCTAGATCGAACTATAGTTATGCGCTCCATCTGTCACCTCCGAATATTTCCTATAGGTGTTGATAGGTGTTGATACGTCCGAGGCTTCAGAGGCTGGAGCCGGAGCGTAGAATATTGAAGGCTCCCAAGTTAGTCTTTTCCAATTATAGAAGAGATTTGGGGTCAGAATAGTAAGGTAGCTATAGGCGATGTAGCACTAGGGGGGCAGAAAGTGATAAAAGATTTGTCTACAAACCAACTAGGTATGGAACCCAAGTAACATGTCTGGGAGGGGAGGCCTTTTTGGTGCTCCAACCCTTGCTGTCATCCGATTGATCTTATCGGGGTTTCCCCGCAAAATGGATATTAATAAAGTTGAAATTTTGTATTGGAGAGCGGGGTTTTTTGTTATTCGGGATCTCATAGGACCAGGATGCTCAGCAGGGCTCTCTAATTTTCCCATCCCCCACTTGATATTATGAAGAATAATAAAGGTATCACATCGCACAGTGCCTGCCCCGACCGTATATGAACTAGTAAGCTTTCACCTGGCTGTCCAGAGGTTCTCGTCTTTGGATTAGGGTGATTTTTCCTCCTTCTGGAAAGGGGTTGTTAACTGCTTCTGAGATAATATAAATCGAATCACCTCCCTTGAACTGGAAGAGATGACACTCTCAGTGATATTATTGAGTACATGTATCAATTTTCGAAGATACCGCTTAACCCTTAAGAGGAGTGAGGCGGAAAGCAGGAAGCCCTCATTGGTGCTTAACCATTTGTTTGATGGATTGCGTAGCGGCGAACGACGCCGGAGCGCATACCTAGAAGTTAGGATCCTACTAGGTGACTCACCCGGTAGGCGTAAACTTCCAGATCTCCAAATTTCAGTCATCAGTAACACCGCAAAGCATGATGCTTTCACTTGTTGAATTTGACCGACAATTTTCCTGGATCCAGAGCAATGCTTATTGGCGCAGTTCTCGATGGCAGTCTTTTGGCTAAGGAATATTGCTAGCCGGGGTTTATAAAATTTGCCCTAAACGCCTACGGAAAGTCATCTGGTATGATGTCGTGACACAGCGTGACCATGGTTTAGAGATAAACTATGTCCTGCAAACAGCCCTTTAGCTGTTGGGTATTTAGTCCTCAAGTCCAGCTAATGCTCTTACTTGACGCCGCCTGCGCCCTACTGGGCTCTGAGGGCGCTCTGTTAGAGGGTGGACCGAGCGGTTACCCTGAGTGCTGATGGCGCATGGAGGGTTTCACGGGCAATCGTAAATTTATCGTCCGAAGCAAATGTTTCTGGGGATTTTTTTCTGCCTATTTAGACTGAGGTTCGATCACGTGGGAGTTTACTAAGCAGTGCAGGATTTTATCAAACTATTTGGAGTCCTTCCCCTCGAGATTCAACCCGCCCCCACCACAGATGTCGCTCTACCTCGAGAGCTCAAAAATTATCGCCCGGGCCAATTACGGTGGCCTACGTGCAGCCGTATATTCCGACAGATCTATAAAATCGAAACCGGAGCAGTTATACGCATTATGTGTTGAGACCCTCAAACACCAGGAAATCCTCAATGAAGTTATCGAAAAATCACAAATACTAAAGGTCGAGAAGAAGGTGAACCCACCCCTAGAAGGGGCGAAATTTCCATCCCAGGTCCTTTTTTCCCCCTAACTTGAAATCGGCTTCTGTCCAAGCCATTGTGAACTTTGCTAAATTCTCACGAGTCCAATCTAGCTCACGCATCCATTGGCATTGGTACTCTTACACGACTTTCTTATTTCAAAGAACGGAATTGCTACCTCCAATGGGCCACTGAAATCATCGATATTGAGAAATCGAGCTCGCTTGTCAGCTGAGTTTACCCGCGCAAGACTCAAGCGTGGTTTTTCAACCAAGGCGGCCCTTCTTAAGTCAAGCCGGAACCAACCACCACGGTTTCCACGATGGGTTCGAATAAACAATCTGAAAGCCAGTTATGACCTACTCATGAATAAGGGAGTATTCTCCGAGTTCACTCCTATAGACGATCTCTCGAAGCTCTATCCGAAACCCGATTATTTACCAAATAAGGTCTATGTGGATCCTTACGTCGCCGACCTTTTGGCGTTTGCCCCTACTGCTCCCTTGTTGAAGCATCCGCTCAAGAAAACTGGTGCCATTGCGTTTCAGGATAGAGCCTCTTGTGTCCCTGCGCAATTACTGGACCCTCCCCGCGATGCATACGTCGTCGATGCTACAGCCGCCCCGGGAAATAAAACTACGCACCTTGCGTCCTTGCTGGGGCCTGATTCTAAAGGAAAGATTATTGCTTTCGAGAGGGACTACCGAAGAGCATTCACTTTGAAGGAAACAGTCGAGGCAGCGGGGGCAGAGAATTTGGTCGAGATTAGACCTTCAGAAGACTTTCTCAGGAGTGTGCCGTGGAGCCCCTCTGAGGAGAATGGGCTCAATAAAGTCACGCATATCCTACTAGATCCAAGTTGTAGCGGAAGTGGTATTGTGGAGAGGGATGAATATGCGTATGTGCCTAAGAACGACCCAGACAGGCGAAGGCGTCCAGATCCAACATCGGACTATCCGCTCAATAAATCACCAAGCGCTATAGAATATGAGGAGAATAAGACGTGGCGGCCAGGGAGCACAGAGAAAGACCGGCTTTTCACTCTAGCCGACTTTCAGGTCCGGATAATCGAGCATGCTATGCGTTTCCCCAATGCAACACGGATAACATATAGTACCTGCTCTATACATGCACAGGAGAATGAACGGGTTGTCATGGCAGCACTGAATACTTCCGTTGCAAGGCACAGGGGATGGGTGACAGAGCCTCGGCATTTAAACAGAATGAAAGATTGGCCTAGGAGAGGTATTGTGGAGGAATGCGAGGGGAACGAACAAGTGGCGGACTCATGTATCAGGTTTAAACCATGGGATGACGGGGGTATTGGTTTCTTCGTGGCAGTTTTTATCAGAAACGAGCAGCAACGAGCGCTCTTACCCACAGCCCCGGCTATCAAATGGAGTTTGGCGGAGAAAGCAAGGCAAGAGCGTGCAACGATTGCGGGAGATTCAGGGGATGGTGAGGAGGAGGAATGGGAGGGCATTAGTGATAGCGATCTACCGATAGAATCAAGTCCCCAGAGACTAAGCTCGGCACGCATCTGGCGCTACACCGCAAACCCGCAAGTGGACACTAGAGCGGTTGAGCCCCCAAGCCCAGTAAGCGGGCTAGCTCGTAAGATATTCGCCCCAGGCGGCGACAAATCCGACACTGACTCACGGCCCAACCCCGACCCCAACTTCTCGCAAGGACCGAAAATAGTACGTGGCGGGCAAAAGCCGAAGAAGAAGACCGGGCGTGAAAAACAGCGCGAGAAGCAGCAGGCGCGTGAGAAGGAACTCGCCCTTATTCGGCCGATGAAGATGCGCGAACGGGAGCTTCGCTGGGGCCGGAGCGGGGATGGGGAGGATGGCGGTATGTATGGCTCGTGGGCACAGCTTTTTGAGAGAGATATTGAATACGTATCGAAGAGGGCGAAGTCTATCGAGAAGCGGAGGGCAAGTGTAGGAAACCTGGACAGGCTAAGGCCTATTAATATTTCTCCGGAGGATTTTGACGAGAGGGATTTCTCACACCTGCCTATCGGACCTCAAGAGGAGTAGAGAGGCTGTGGATCGTTCGTGCTGTATATATTAGACCGTGGCTGCCATTGTTTGTATTTAGCATGATTGGTTTGTGAGGCGGCTTTTGTGGGGGAACAGAAACCCTAGGAGGGGTGGAGGGGCGGCGGCCTTTTGTGAGTTGGGGGATTGTATTATATCATGTTATAGCGCTTCCAGGGGTTTCTGGCAAGCCAATATACAAATCACTCTAGTCCTTTCCCGGTTCTCTCTACCCTCAAAATCGAAGGATTTAATAAAAATATAAAAAACCTTTCCCGGTTCTCTTTGTAATTTCTCCCGATCACTTGACGACCACATTGGGGGTATTCACTCACGTCGAATCGCTCTCTACGGTGCTTAGAGCCAGTCCGAATACACAATACCTCACTTCAAAAATTGAGTACCAGAAAACCAACCACCAACGGGAGCACGGACGATAGAGCATTTTTCTTGGGTGCCACTGCCACCACTACCACGAAGCGTAAGAGGCTTGCCAGAATAGAAAGCCTGCCCCCGCTCTTTAGCTTGGCACAATCAACTACTACACAAATTACTCCAAAAGACCACTTAATACCTCCCAAAACTTCTAGGGACGGTGGTTTTTAGGGATATAGGATTTATGAGCGGTAACTGTCAGGCAGATTCCTCCGTTTTTTAAGCGTGCTAGCCAAGTAGCAGAATTTGACAGCGAGTGATGCATTGTGGTTTCCGAATTGCCTGGTTTTTAGTTGATTGGACAAAAATCTATCTGAAGGTAGAACATTTAAGTATTAGTATACGTAACCCTAAACTACATGTTTTTGCTATACTGTGGATCTGGTGTTGCTCCAATTGAGCGCTTCATTGATCTCTGTATTCTCTAGATACTCTTACTGCGCCCTGTATTGTTTAATCTTGTATCATCGTCGGAAAGCATAGATGTGAGCCACGTGTGCATTCCTGCTCTCCGATGATCTCGTTATGTTTGCTCTTCTATATAGTGCCTCGCATCCCTTCCTTTCCCTCTTTCTTCCTCACTTTAACCTTTCTTCATCAAGTAAGAACGCTCAATAAAACTCTCCTCTTGTTCGCACAGCACATAATTCATAAAAATCACGAGCTGGGGACCCAGGAGAGCAGGTATTGGGTTGAGGGTTAGATGTTTGCTATTGTTGATAGAAAGAGAAACGAAAGAGCCAAGGGGCGAATAAGGAGAAGAGAAAGGAAGCGATGGCTAGAGATAGGCTTATACACAAGTAGATGAAACAAGCAATCACAGGGTGTCACTCGTGAGAGTAGTAACTAAGAGAGCGCAGGCACGATTTCCAACGCCCCTAACTATTTTATCACTATATTCCCAGATACCGTCTGTTCTTTGGATGGTTTCCCCCAACTATTTACCTCCCTCCTGACTACTCCCGAATAACTCTCCAAACGAGACCCCTCCCCGCCACTCGCAGACAAAGATCCACAAGTTACTCTCATCTCTAATTCCTTTATACGAGTCATCGTTTAGAGGACCAGGAACGCCCCATTAGATAATAAAGCACATTCATTTAGAACGATGCTGACAGGGTGGGATAAAACAAAATACCTGTGACCTCCAATTTCTCCGACCGCCCACCTTCTCGGACTGGGCACCGTAGTCTCGGGAAGTTTGGTTCTCCACCTCCGATACCGCAGTTCCCTCACTAACTAAGTGATCATAATATAATAACAAAGTATAAGCAGTAATAACTAGCACCACTGGCTAGGGAGTTTTAGTCTGTCTATGGATGAGCCGCAATATAAGAGCAGGTGCTGGTCCTGGTAGGAAGTACCCGAGGACTGGATATATTTTGTATAGGTGCCCAGACATGCACAGATATTTGCTACGATATTGTTTCTTTAATCCCTATTTTCAGATACCTGTGTTTTTTTTTGCCTGGCACGAGTAATGCGCATAATTGATTGGCTGAGTGCATCGGGCAGATTTCCGACTAGAGGCTATGGCACAGTCAGCAATGCTTTTCGGCACGAATCCTTGCACTGGGTATCCTAAGTTTTCTGCATAGCGGGTTTAATTTACAGGGGAAAGTTTGTTCTTTCGGAGACTCGCTTTTGTCCTTTTGCCATAAGCTGGTGGGAGGTCTGTTAGGGGGTTTGCTGGTAGTGATCGCTGAAACGAAGGTTACTAATAGTTAGAGTCAAATCAACCTTTTTAGGGTTGGAAATTAGGTAGTAGTGGCGAGGGTAAATGTACTGTATAATGCTCCGGTGAGTCCGTGATGATAGGAAACTAAAGGTGGCAATGAAGTCATTATTTTGCTCGGCCGGTAGAGCTATCTAGGAAGGCAACAGCGCAGCCATTAGGGACTAATCGCCTTAGAACCTGACTCATGTTACTCTATATGGTTTGGGGGTTTGGAAGTATTTGTTGCAAATTCAAGCATGATAGGCTCCTATAACCGGGCTATCTGAGGGTCTGGTTTTAACCTCCTCCTAACTATTATTTCACACCGCTAATGGGTATCAATGATGCTGTCGAATCTAACCTCTATTATTATTCTCTTCTAAAAACGCCAGTTTCCAATTTTTTTCAGACATCCCGCCGCTGCGGGGAGCAGATGTTATTATACTGTGCGAGGAGGGAAGAGAGAATAGAAGGAGGAGAGAATGGACAATAATTACATAAGTGCCACGATTAGAGAGAGCTTTTTGAAAATAGCGGCGAGCTACTACCAACGAGGATTGTGAAGTTGGTAGTATTCGGTCAATCATTTAGCAGGTAGGAATAAATAATTATCCCGAATCACCGCCACTGCGCATGCTGTATTTGTATCTGGCATAAGGTACTCGTACGTGGAAATGAGTCGGGGCCTGGGGGTAGTAGGATAATATCGGTGTTTTTGGGTACTTATCGCGAGCCGCTAGTACGCACTAAGTCTAGCTAATAGCTGTAATCAAGGCTAGCTGTTATTGGTGCTGCTGCGGTTGCTGAAAAAAGAAATAATACATCATTGACTCCCCCTAATATCGCGCATCAGCAAAGTATACTAGGTTACTATTAAGTTAAGTAAGATCCCATTCTCTCCCTTAATCAATACTAACATCAGATGATAGAACCAATTAGATAACACCACTACATAGAATATTACTAAAGCTTATACCGGTATTGTGCTCGGGCATCCTACCTAGTCCTAATTTCTTTAGTTTCAGCCAAGAGAACAGCTCAGGAGCATCATACGGAACCCTCCTTCTTCCTTCCTCCGTTTATCAAAGTCTTCCGAGCGGCTAGAGGGTCAAGTCGTACCTAGGCAACCAAAGGAAGGATCTATCGTGTGATAGCCGGGATTGGTCTAAGAACCGTATAGTAATAGGAATATGCTAAGGATTAAAATTATTACCTAGGTAGGAGGCTTGCGTTGTAGAACCAAGGTTCCCCGCATGATGCAAGTCCCCACCAGTGAACCCAGATATGCTATCCAGATCCCCCCCTTTTGAACAGATCAATTGAGAGACGAATCGGGGCGACATTACCTGTCTGCCAGCATCCGGGGCTTACCCCTCTGAAGAAATAGCGAGGGGTCAGAAAGGCAGATTTCTCATCGACATTCAGCCCAGGAGACCCTTGTCAACCACACTACCATAATAAATAATATTACCGTAGATTCTGGGTAAACTCGACCCGCCGCTATCACCTGTATGGCAGTTACTATCCCCGGAAGAGCGAATTCGCCACTGACTTAGTCTTTGAGAGGAATCGTGGCTGCCTTAAGAAGTATGGCGGCGGGTCGAGTTTGCCCAAAATTTACGGTATGTCATGGTAAGATGGCAAAGTAACGGGTGGCACTGAAATTTAGAGTTAATCGAGAAGGATGCCCTTCTAGTCGTTTCATCAGGCACCGAGAAGAACACAAATGCTAGCCAGTAAAAAACATCAATTTTTTTAAAAAGCAAAAACTACTCACCCCCGAAAAAAAAAATCATAGGGGAATTCGTTCATGGATTCGGGAAAGTTAGCGAACCCTAGTACCGGTACAGTAGGGGAGCCTCAATTCTAGCACCTTGACCAGGTAATCAAAGACAAACCTTACTTTGGCTGCCCCCTCACGCTTTCTAACGCTCGACAAGCGTATATGCATCTCTCGTTCAAATCTTGTAGGTTTTGCATGTCTTTTCTTTCTCTCGCCACACTGCGTCCTATTGGGGCTGCTCGAGTACATGTACGTCCAATAGCCCCTCTGAAACCAGTTAGCTTATTGCGAACACGTTTATGGGGATGGGTGGAGCCATTTCCAGTGATGGAATTTAACGCTTGTGACACTTGTGCTTGTATAAATAGCTATTATCTAAATGCGCTGTGGTACTTGAGGTGATTTTGCATAATTCATGCTGTCTACCCTGGAAGGTTTGGTGCTTTGGTGGATTTAAGGCTGAATTATAATACCATGTTCGACAAGATTTAACTAATTAGTAGAGTGAGTCTTGTATGTTAGGCGCTTCTCTCCCCCCTTTCGCTATCCCTTAGCGGGCATCACAGTCCATCCGAACAGGCCCTCCACCCGAACAAATGCTGATTGGTGGGTGTTGTACAAGTATGGGGAAACGAGCAGAGGTCAGCACAGTCGCCACAGTTCATCCACTTGAAAGCTTCTTATTTAGGTTTAGCTGTTCGGGTGGCCTGTGACGCTCTCTATTACTCTTCAGCGTATCCGGGGCTACTATTCTCAGCTCTACTCGCCCGATCACTTCAGTATCATCCTTATAATGTTATGGTGGCACGATAACATCCCTAGATCGGAAAGCTACAGGCTTTTGGTCGAAATTGTAGGGTCCTAGAGGTTGCTACACACATATCATATCTTGCATTTATCTGTAACGTCAGACCACATCCCACTTCAACTTGGTAATGGAGTTCAGTTGTTTAAAATGATCTCGAGATCTCATTGTCCTTTCCAGGCTCACCTTACCTTATTAGTTTCTCTCTACTACCTCTATTTGATCTCCTCTTACAGTTCTTAGTGATAGTCTGGCTTTTCAGATAACACCTAAGTAAGTCCCTCCCTTCCTTTCTAAGCTCTCCTAAGTCTCCTCCTTTCCTATCACGATTCCTGGCGCCTCCGAAGGCATTACTGCTTTCCGCCTGCTGACAAGAATCTTAGCGGGATGAAGCTCTCGTCCCTCCTTCTCAGCTCCCTTCTGGCCGCCCCGGGTCTAGTCACAGCATGGCTTCCGGAAGGCAAAATCCGCGGTGTCAATCTTGGCGGCCTCTTCGTGGTCGAGCCTTGGATGATGCAAGACGAATGGAACGCGATGGGCTGCGGGGGCCAACCCAGCGAATTTGACTGTGTGCTCAAGCTCGGCCAATCAGCAGCCAATTCCGCCTTCCAATCGCATCGGAACCGCTGGATTACCCAAGCCGACATCACCGAGATCAAGAGTCTGAATCTTAACACCATCCGTATCCCATTAGGCTACTGGATCTACGAAGACTTAGTTTTTGCCGATAGTGAGCACTTCCCCCAAGGCGCATTCCAGTACCTCGAGAGAGTCTGCAAATGGGCGGGTGATGCCGGGCTCTACATCATCATCGACCTACACGGTGCGCCAGGTGCCCAGCAGAAGTTTCAGCCTTTCACCGGGCAGAATTCCCCCAACGCCGGCTTCTACGTCGACTGGCAATACGAGCGAGCATACAAGTGGCTCGAATGGATGACCAACATCATCCACACAAATCCCAACTTTTCCCAGGCCGGCACAATCCAGTTGGTGAACGAGCCCGTCCAAGACGGGAACACCCAGGGAAGCATGATCCAACAATACTACCCAACCGCCTTCTCGCGCATCCGGGCCGTCGAGAGCAAGCTCGGAGTCCCGACGGCAAAGAAGCTACACATCCAGATGATGAACGAGAAATGGGGATCCGGAAACCCCAATGCCCACATCCCCGACCTTACTAATGCCTTTTACGATGACCATCACTACGTCAAGTGGACTCCTGGCGTCACCGTATCTAGAGACGGATATATGCGGCACTCGTGCACCGATTCCCGTAGCGGGAATTGGCCTGTCATCACCGGGGAGTGGAGTCTTAGTGTTGCTGATAATGCGGAATGGAATTCGGAGTTCACGCTTGATAGAGCTGATGCCGTTGAGTGGTATAGGAAGTGGTGGGCTGCCCAGTTCCTTAGCTACGAGAAGATTGATGGTTGGATTTACTGGACCTGGAAGGTCAACTGGATTGGTGGAAGGAACGATTGGAGATGGGGATATAAGCAGGGTGTTGATGCTGGTGTTATCCCGAAAAATCCTCTTGATGCATATAGGTGGAACGCTTGTGCTGGGTTTACTTAAATTTATACTGTGTATGATAGAAAGAGGAGGGCAAAAGATTAATGTTGAATTTCACAAGCAACTTTGACTCCTTACTCTTGACCTCTGGGAGACAGGATCCCAACTTTTAACTTCCAGCTCCAGACCAGTTATAGCACTGATACAATACATGCATAGGTTAGTTAGATCATAGGATCTTGTCTACATAGCCACAGAATAGAACACTTAGCCGAATTGAGATGTTCGTTCTTGCGGCCCCTTCCGTGATCTGAATTCGCAGTGCTACTCTAAACCTAGTAGTAGCTACAGAGTCCGGAATCTCAGAATAAACTAGCATGACTTCGACTCTGTTTCTTTCCCGGGTTGGTATTCTCTGGTCGGCTGATCGTGGCCTTTGCTGCAAGTAGCATTTCCCTGGGCCGTCGGAAGATTCCCCTTCGAACAACCCAGGCTTACGAGGAATTGGAGAGCCTAGCTGAGCAGAAGCCCCTATAGGTTCCTACCAGCAATACCCAAGTAAAACCGGGGGGTGGATCTTTCGCCACCTATCCCTTTAACAACTACGGGGGACAACCAACGTTTTCTAGAAAGCCAATTTAGTCACATCCGGAATACCAACCCCAAGTCAACCTCAAAACCCTTATATATTCGTTAACTCAGGGACCCACTGATAAGTCCTTGGTCTCCCGCACATCCACATCTCTGTCAGCCCCTCAATCTGCCTAGCCACCTTAACTCCATCAAACACCAATACACTCCAAATCTAATGCCCCTAGGGTGGAGGAAACCTTTTCGGTATCATGGTGGAGCACCCGATATGTCTATACTGCTCTCCACGATCCAATATGCCTGTCCGCCTGTTTGCTCATGACCGTTGTGTGCAGTAATCCGATCTACCGCACGCGCGCCGTGGTATCCAACAGATACCCTGACCGGGCTTACCACTTCTTGGCCATTTACCCCAGCCCCCTTCGGAAGTTAGTTAAGATAATTGATCCTAGTCACAGAAGACGGAAGTATGGTATGATAAGAGCGCGACGAATGCAACCCTAGGAAAAATGAATTTCCGGCCCCCCGAAAGGGGAATCATTTTTGCAGCATGGGAAAGCGGTTGGGTGAAGATGTTCCTGACAGACATAATTATCACCTGAGCAGTGGCAACGGCCTTACCGTACTATACCTCACTACTTGTAGAGAAGTAAGTAGAGCTTACCAACAGCATAGACCATATTCCCTTGATCTGAGCCTTAAAATTGGTTGCCCTTGAGAAAAGCTTATAGAGAACAAGAGTACTTGACGCGAACTAGGTTAGAGTGCGATATTGGACTATTCCGTCTCATGCTAACCACCCCCTGTGAGCATCAGCTATGTGTTATTAGCATAGCAACATCGCCGAATTATGTGACCCGAACCAAACCGTCCCTGGAATATTTAGCCATTAGGTATTTGAGGCTAGCAATGACTTCGCAGTAAATAGCGCGCGCAGGGGCGAAGGCTTACCATACCCACCGAATCCAGTGCCTATTCTGCGAGAACAGCCTACACTAGCCTCAAGTATAGTACAGCTACCAAACAAAATCTTTAGAGATGCGGGCAAGTAAAATTGCGCTGATGGCGCCATTAGTATCTGCGGAGAAGTAGCGAAGTTGCCGCCTTGTCACTAATGATCAACTGTAAACTGTGAATGCTGAACAAGGAGTAATTTAAGAGAATTTACTAAAAACAAAGAGTCATAATCTACTATTTTTACCACCCAATACTTTGTGTATCCCCTCTCTTACTTTAAGATTAACTGCGGCACTGTTTAGTAGAAATACCTTCAAGAGTGGAAATAATCTTAGTGCAGGACCCAATTGTTCAAGTCCTTAAGGTATTGGAGTTGTTTGTATCGATAAAAGTACAGTATGTAATGACACGTACAGTATTTTGGACGAGTGCCCGCAATCAGGCAGGACACAGGTATGGTGCTCATTCTGTCAACGAGCTACGCTTGGAACACTGCCAATAAATGCGCTGCCGGAAGTAGTGGAGAGAAGCAGCGGGCAGATTCAAGAGTATGGTGTGTGCCTTATCAAGAAATCCTCAAGTACGTTGAAGTCATAGGAGGTCACTCGCTACAACTTAGTGTTCCAACAGGAGGCTTCCGGAGCGTACTATGTGATATTGTATAACGCACCGTTAGCTGTGCCGGCACATATAAAAAACGACTTTGGGTCTCAATAGAGATGTGAGAAGGGGGGGGAGGGGGCAATGTTTATACAAGTACGGAGTGGAGAGTAGAGAGGCCAAAGGCCGTAATTTAGGTATTTTTCAAGTGCAAATTAGCTCGCTTGCAGGTGGGAATAGCTTTTCTGAATCTAATTTGGATTCTCTTCTTTAGTACTACTCTCCCAAATCATAGGTGATGCGGGCTATCTATATCTAAGGCCATGCATGGGGCTTGGTTACATTGGGTGTTTTATTTCGAGGTTGTGATGTGAGAGCCGTGGAATATGGTTCGGTTTCGTGGTTAAGGGGCTTCTTATCACATCGGTTTTTGCTGGATGGGCGATAGTAGGGAGTGTGGGCGGTCTTCCGGATTCGGGTTGGAGCTCGCAGCGGGAGAGGGCAATGATATCTAAGCATAGTCTTCATTAAACTATGCCTTCGGTGGAAACAAATTATCACACCTTGGTTAACATCTTGCTTTCCATCGCCTTTCACGAGTGGTCAGAAATGCTTGAACTTTGTATCCTTTCTATATCTATATCTAAATAACACTTACGTCTACGCATCAGATGGAGGAAAGGAGAAAAAGGGGATTGTGGATAAGTTAAAGAAATAATCAATATACAAAGAGGATATACGACCAGAAAACGAGGAAGGGGGTAAATATGGTAGCCACACTGGCCCATCTCAACAATAGAAATATCCCCCGCCAACGCCAAACTCTAGACCGTAAACAGAAATTGATAAATCCTGACTTGCCTACATAGGAAAATTTGTTTAGAGGTTTGGACGGGTATTTCTTGTGGCCGAGGGGGAAACATTAAGCTGAGGTTCTGTCGTAGGCATATCCCGGGGGAAGAGAAAGGCAGGTATGAGGACAAGGTGGAGACCTGGGCCGTGGGAGGAGGTTAGGTGGTGTTAATTTTTACGTTATTCTTTCTTTTCTAGTCAGATGACTGTGTCATGTGACACAGTCATGTGACTAAGTATGCTATTGTATTCTAGTGTTTTCTAGGGATTTCCTTGGTATGACTCAATGTTCGTGTAACAGAGAAAGGGTATTTAAAGGGCAGTTTCCTCCCTCCTGTTAGATAGAATAGCGCAAGCTTGAATTAATCTCTAAGTCTTAAAGTTATATTCTGAGCATCGTGTACACTTCACCTTACGGTAGTTAGTGACATAGATACAAATATTTTCAGGTTATGAGCCCGGGTTTGTGAGTCTTCCACAAACTCAGAGTGATTACCAAAAAGACTTTTGAGAATCTTTCAGAGCATAACGCTATACCATTCTCCTCCTCTCATATCTCCTATCACCGTGGCTAGAGAATACTACGACGCCTACGAGTGGTACTATTGTTGTCACTGTCTCCATCTAAGAGTACACTCAAACCTTCTTGAGCACTTCAACTTCATCTGTTGCGACCGATACAGAACCGAGCTCAGAAATTATTGCCTGAACGTACTCCTAGACGACGAATACAATCTATACGACACAAGACAACGAAGCAACAGACCTCAACCGAGATAAAAATAAAAAACCCTAACACACCTCAACGATGTCTTCAGAAAACACTCGATCTGATTTCACTATCTCAACCAAAGACTACCCCAAACTACATGGTCAAGAAAACTACCAAACATGGGCTGACGCCTGGGAGGTTGCATTCGACATTCTCGACCTCTGGGAAGTAGTCTCCGGCGAAACGATTAAACCTGAAGCACCTAGCGAGGGATCCTCCACCGATACAACGGCCATCAAAAATTGGACTAGAAAAGATAAATAAGCCAAGTTCTTTCTTTACCAAGCCGTTGACTCTACCTTTCATGCCGATATATCGGCAAGTCCCACCTCCAAGGATGTCTGGCAGGCATTCAAGGACCGATTCGACAAAGAAACCCCCGCTACCAATATGATTCTCCTAGAAGCGATCTGGAAAATCAAACTCTCCTCGAATCAGACCATCTCCGATCACACTACCAAGTTCGAAACAGCTTGGAACCGCTTAGCCCAACGATGTGCCAGTGACAAAGAAACCGACGGCACTACCGACGAATTCCGAACGGCAATGAAAGCTTGGACTCAATCCGAGGCAGTAAAAGGAACCGTTTACATGCTCTCCGTAAACGATATACATCCTGACCTGTGGGACGTTCTTTCAGCAAGAAAGACCACCCGATTCGTCGACGTTCGTGATTACTTCCTCGGAAGGGCAGCAGAAAAAACGGAGAGTAAGGAGGAAGAGAAAGTGTTGAGTGTACCTAGACCCAAGTTACACTGCAACTGGTGCGCATCAAAAGGGAAAAAATGCGACAATCATACGGTCGCAAAATGTCGTGGTCTCCAATGGGAAAAGAAGAAGAAGAAGGAAGGAAATCGATCTCATACAGCAGCCACTACCGATGCAACGGTCACTATCCTAATGACCAAAGCCGGAATATCTGCTGATAATGACGATAAGAAACAGATCACTAATGATTGGATTTGTGACTCAGGAGCAACGAGTCATCTTTCACCCAACTCAGGTGATTTCCTAAACATGACCCCTTCTTCCGAAACCATAGTAACAGCAGACGGAAGAATTCATCAGGCAACTGCATCCGGAGATGCTACAATCAACGTGTGCTTGTTGGATGGACATCGACAAACAGTGGTCCTTAAACGAACCCTGTATGTACCCTCGTTTCGATACTCATTGGTGTCAGAGTCCCGATTGGATGAACAGGGAGTTAGAGTGGTTGGAGAAAAAGGATTGAGGAAATATGAGAAGAAAGGAAGAGTATTCATGGTGGCGGAAAGAAAAAATGGATTGTGGAGTGTTAAGACAAGCAAAGAAAGAGCTATGATTTCCTCTTACGAAGAATGGCACCAAGCCCTTGGACATCCTAGTGTGATAAAGGATTGCTACAAGGATACGAATCCCATCTCTGCCCCCAAGTACTTCAACTGCGACACATGCAGCAAATATAAAACAACACATACCGTACCAAAACCCATTGAAATCTCAACAAAAGCCGCATTCGATAAAGTTCACTCAGATCTAAGCGGACGAATGTCAGTATCCACTCTAGGCAAGAACGAGTACTACATGACCTTTGTTGATGACTATACACGGTACTGTTGGCTTTACCTACTGAAGTCAAAAGATGGAGCATTCACTGCCATACAACATTTCTGGGAACTAGTGCAAACCCAATTCGGTAAAAGAATCAAAAGGTTTCACAGTGATAATGGTACAGAGTACATTAACCAGAATGTCACAAACTTCTTCGCTAACCGAGGTGTCATACACACCACTTCTCCCGCCTATAACCCTGAATCAAATGGAGTCGCCGAAAGGATTAACCGTACTCTTACAACCATGGTAAGATGTATGATGCCAGGAGATAGGAAATTCCTCTGGGGTGAGGCATATTCTACTGCCGTCTATTTATACAACCGGCGCTGGCATTCCAAAATAAAAACAACACCTTTCGAACGACTAAACGGAACGAAACCCACAATCAGTCATCTATATCCCTGGTTTACCAATGTTATGGTACACATCCCAGCTGAGAAGCGAGGAAAGTTTGACCAAACATCAGAAGAAGGTTACCTAGTAGGATACACTTCCAATCCTACAATATATCGCATATACATACCTAAGCGACACACGATAACCGAAGCAAGGGACGTTAAATTCATAAAGACGAAAGGGGTATCGTTCGAATACTTTCAACACCCAACAGACGAAGGATACGAAGAATCAACTGATGAAGAAACACCTATATCCCAGTCGACCACACCAGAACCACTCGCTCAACACACCATTCCAGGAGGATTTGTTGAATCTCCTGCACAAATACCAACTCCCACCGCACACACTAATCCTAATGTTACTCAACGACGTACTGGACGATCAAGAACGCGAACCGAGAAAGGTAAAGAACTTGATGACGAGCTCCAACGCAAACGATCCAAATCAAAAGCACCTACTCTTACACAATCAACCAGACGTACCCGTTCTCAGTCAAGAGTAAGAATAGACACAGCTGAAAAACTTCAGAAGGCTAAAAGACTCTATGACGACAACAATCGAGACCTTGAGGATAGTGACATTGATGACGATGAGGCACAAATCCTAATCGAACAAAATGAAAGATTGGTGAGAAATATAAAAGAGTTGGAAAACAGGCTCTATCTTGCTGAAGATAACGAAGTAGCCGGACTGATGTACTACATACCAGATCCCAACAACTACAAAGACGCTATGAAAACGCAAGAAAAAGAGGAATGGCAGAAAGCGATGAATGAAGAGATGGATGTTCTGGAGAAACGAAGAGTAGGGGAAGAAGTCGACAGACCAAACGGCAGACGAGTATTAACCGGACGGTGGGTATACAAGGCTAAGGTCAAAAAAGATGGTACTATCGAACGACGAAAAGCGAGATATTGCGCCAAAGGATTTAATCAGATACCTGGGGAAGACTTCGAAGAAGTGTATGCACCCGTTGCACGACTGGAATCTCTTAGAATGCTGCTAAGCATCTCTGTCCAACATGGTTACTCTCTAAGGCAACTTGACATCAAAAGCGCATTTCTATACGGCGACATCGATTGCGAAATGTACCTCGAACTACCAGAAGGATTTCGAAAACCTGGGAAGGTTTGGAAGCTAAAAAAGGCTATTTACGGTCTCAAACAGTCTCCCCGCCTCTGGTACCAACGACTAACCGAAACACTTGAAACCTTGAACCTAACCGTTACCGACTTCGACCCATGCATTCTTGTTTCCAAAAATCTATTCTGTTGTATTTATGTTGATGATATTCTAATAACCGGAAAACCCAAGTTGGTTAACGAATGCGTTAATCAATTACAATCCCACTTTCAATGTACTGACTCAGGTCAAGCCTCACTACTACTCGGCATGCAAATCGACACCTTGGATAATGGAATACAGTTATACCAGGAACGATATATTTCGGAAATGTTAGACAAGCATAACATGACCGAAGCAAAACCAGTAGCGACACCAATCGAACCTCATTCGACATTGACCAAAGCTAAAGACGATGACGAGTTATGCGACCAAAAGACATACCAATCCATAATAGGATCCTTGATGTATGCTGCCGTTGCAACCCGACCGGATATCGCCCATGCTACCGCCTTTCTAAGCCAATTCTCCTCCAAACCAACAAACACCCATTTATCAGCCGCCAAACGAGTTCTCCGATATCTAAAAGGCACAAAAACAAACGGATTACGATACACTCGAAATCAGAACGATACACCGTTACAACTCTATTGTGACGCATCCTTCGCTTCTAACCTCGACGATAGAAAATCGTTTACCGGACTTATCGTTTTAACCTACGGACACACAGTTATATGGCGATCTAAAAAACAAAAAACTGTTGCCACCTCTACGACTGAAGCCGAATACGTCGCCCTCGCTTTCGCAGCTCGTCAAAGTGTATGGATCAATCGTGGCCTACTACACATGGGAATCACTACAGTCCCGATCATACACTGTGATAACACGGCTGCCATAAAACTGACTGAAAATGCGGGAGTTTCTGATCGTACGAAACATATCGACGTTCAACATCACTATACGAGAGAGTTAAGGGAACAGGGGAAGATAAAAGTGGTTGTTGTGGAGACGGAGAATAATTTGGCGGACATTTGTACAAAGGGATTGACGAAGGTGTTATTTGAAGGTTTTTCGGTTAGATTAGGAATGAAAACGTAGGGGAAGTGTTAATTTTTACGTTATTCTTTCTTTTCTAGTCAGATGACTGTGTCATGTGACACAGTCATGTGACTAAGTATGCTATTGTATTCTAGTGTTTTCTAGGGATTTCCTTGGTATGACTCAATGTTCGTGTAACAGAGAAAGGGTATTTAAAGGGCAGTTTCCTCCCTCCTGTTAGATAGAATAGCGCAAGCTTGAATTAATCTCTAAGTCTTAAAGTTATATTCTGAGCATCGTGTACACTTCACCTTACGGTAGTTAGTGACATAGATACAAATATTTTCAGGTGGGGGTGAGAGGGGGGAGGCAATGGCTGCTATGGACGTGCTGTGGGGCTGTTGCGGTCCATGCGGGGATGGCACACAAGCTTCCGCATTTGAAGGCGGTGAGGGGTGATGGATTCTCGCCCTTATAACAGGCTAGAGGTGGTCGATTCTAGAGGCAGGAGTAGCGCTATCACTCCCTGGTACCCTTTCTCAGCAGCCCTATTGAGTGGTGTTTTGCCATCCTTATCTAATTTGTTGGGGTCGACGTCGTCCCGCCCGAGTAGTACTTTCACCACTCCCTCTTGCCCATTCCACGCGGCAAGATAGAGTGGTGTCCGGCCGTTGATGTTCGGCTTGTCGGGGTTGGCGCCTCGTGAGAGCAGCATTTTCACCACTCCCTCTTGCCCATAGCAGGAAGCGATGAAGAGCGGCGTCCGGCCGTTGTTATCTAGATTGTCGGGGTTAACGTCGTCTCGTCCGAGTAGTATTTTCACCACTCCCTCGTGCCCATTACAAGCAGCCCACCAGAGTGGTGTTTCGCCGTTGTTATCTGGTTCGTCAGGATAGACGTCGTCTCGTCTGAGTAGTACTTCCACCACTCCCTCGTGTCCATTATAAGCAGCCCACCAGAGTGGTGTTCGGCCGCCGTTATCTAGATTGTCGGGATTGACGTCGTCTCTTCCGAGTAGTATTTCCACCACTTCCTCATGCCCATTCCTAGCAGCCCACAAGAGTGGTGTTCGGCCGTTGTTATCTGGTTTGTCGGGGTTGGCATCGCCTCGTCCGAGTAGTATTTTCACTGCCCCCCCCTGCCCGTTCTGGGCAGCCCAATGAAGTGGCGTACTACCTGTAGACTCCACTTGGTTGATATCACAACCTTCCCTCTCTACCAAACTAGCTACCATCTCAATAATCCCGAAGAAAGATGCACAATGTAGACCACTGAACCCGGAAACTATTTTTTTCAAGAGGATTTTAGTGGATATGTGGCCGTTGTAGTCGTCAAATAGTTTTAGCGCAAGCAGGTTTGCACTACCTGAAAGTTCCCTCTTTGCGTGAACTCCCCAATATAGAGAAGAATATTCGAGAAATGGTGCGTCTTGAAGGTCGGGGGGGGGACTGGTCGAAAAGGCCTTGACCTGGTGAGAATTCAGATAACTTAAGCAAGTTTCTGCCATTGCTGAGTGAGCTGCGCTGAAAAGGTCAGGATGAGCCCGGAGGTATTCTTGGAGCGTAAAGTGGATCAATCGGACCGTGGAAGCCTCTTTTTCTACCACAACAAGTCCTTGACAACAAGCTAGCAATGTACCTATTGAAGGAGCATTGTCGGTATTGATATTCGAGGACCCTATTTCGACTGCTAGGGCATGGCGCAGTTCATCGGCCTTCAAGGGGCGCACCGAATGAGATATCCACATCAAAGCGGTCATGCCGAGCCTCGCTTTCTCCCCCCCTTGTCTCTTTATCCTACCCAGCGTTGCGCCATATGCGTCCCCCAATCCTAAGCCATTTGTCATTGCGCTGAGCTTTTGTCGCCTGCGATGGATTGTGGTTTCCTGCAGGACGGCATCAATATTCAGCGAGACTAGCAAGAATCTAGATATGCATCTGTCAGTACATGCTTGAGGTAGCTTCCCTAGTGGGGTTATTTCTACATACATTTCGGCGACGTCTTCAGGAATTTTCTTCAGGATATCTGCCTCTAGACTACTATCCATCGCATCCGGGTCTGTGTCCTCCTCCAACCTGGAGTGAAGATATCTAACAATATCATCTGTCTTGGTAGTTATAGATACACTCGTCACTCTTCTAGCAAGACGCCTTTCGATCTCGGGTCGAATGTGTGGCCTTCCAGTCACGAATACTCTAGTGGCTGGAGACGTTTGGAGAATTTGGTTTAGCGAACCAAGAAGCTTGACTCGATGTTCAGGAACACATTCGTCTAGAGCATCGATACATATGAAGGTGCGCTTTTTGGAAGAGGCGGTCTGCAACATCTTCACAATATCGGTATGTCGTGGTCTCCGCCCACCAATGAAATTCCTCTGCTCCTCATAGGCTTGCACCATTTCCCCGGGCATCTCCCCTAGCCCCACCACAAGTTGTTTGAGCAGAGCGCCTAGCATACTCGTTGATGACTGCTCTTGTCGGGCGGCGAAGTCAAAGTAGAAGCACGCAACGGCGATATTCTGCCCTCCGCCCTGATCACACAAGCTATCTATCACCAATGAGCTAACATCACGGCTTGTTAGTACTCGCTCTTTTCTTCTATTCCACGAGGTTGGTTGTTGCTACCTAATATATGTTTTGCCGACCCCCGGATCTCCATAGCAGAACAAAACTGCGCCATCGGATTCACCTTCCCCACCACCGGTGCGCCAGCTTCTGAACTCCTCAGTTTGTAAGAGCCATTCCCCTATATTTTCAACCCGGCGGTCTTGGATGTCTTGATGCCGTGGCTTGGGATCTAGTGGCGATAGCCAGGCTGAGATATTAGATCGGTCATCGGCGACCGTAAAATTATTCGACACGCTAACGGTATAGGTCGTGTTAAAAGAGTGGGTATTATGACTGAAAGATTCCGGCATTTTCGCTTTTCTGCAGGCTAGGATATTGTAGATGATGGAGAAGGGAGGTAGTCAACTGTTAGGATTCTGATGGCTGAAGAAAAGAGGGGTCATTTGTGGAACGTCACCGATACCTCAAGGCCATCCTATCAATCTCCCCCAGATGCGTGCCAACAGCGCCCTGCCTGCGCCACCAGGAAATGCCACACCAGTTTAAGTGTTATCCTGCTGTAGAGCACTGGTAATGCACACCACAAATCTTGCGCTGCGATGCACAGATACCCCAAAGCGCCTGTGCGATCCGTATATATGGAGGAAAAGCACGTCAAGCCCTCAATGAATCAGTCGAAAAGCCCAAGTTTCATATCACCTAACTTAACTTAAAACATCGCAGATTCACAGCATAAGCTCTTTCTGAGGTCGATACTAGTGAAAAGGAACTGCCAGATTCTAGAAGAGCATCAGGAAAAAGTTTTAGGCACGTTCAGGGAGGTCCTGAACGCTCCTGGTCCACCAAGGGAGGTTTTGGTCCCCGTGGTCCACATGGTCCACACCGATCCGCTTTGAACCACACTTTTGAAAATTTTACCAAAAAGGTGGACCAGGGTGGACCACGGGGACCAAAACCCCCATGGTGGACCAGGAGGGCCGTAGACATTTTCCTGATGAGGACCATACCTTTTAATATTCGTCGCAACCACCAAAATAGTGCCTATGCAGCAGAGAGTGATGCGGGGTTGCTGTAGGTTGTCACATCTTTCATAATGTACTGCAGCCTATCTTTCTAATGACTGAGGCATAAATTCGGCAAAACTATTCAGCCAACCTAAATTTACGTACCGGAGCAAGTAAAGCACCGAAGTGTAATAATGTTTGGAATGTGGATAGGCAGATGGCAGCAGCCTAGCCATTTCAACCAACTCAGCTTTCATAAAGTGTAATTACTTGTACAGTTCGGAGATAGTGTATGACTAATACTTTTGTCCAGCAGCTGTGCATACCCTAGCTCTCAGATACACCCGAAAGTGAAAGCCCTAAAAACCTCTGCCCTATTTAGCACACCACAAATACAGTAGTATCATAATATTATTATTATAGTGGATGCCGTCTATAGGCAGCACCAAGTAGGAACCAAGTGTAAAACGCTTTTAACCCTAACAAAATTAAAAATTAAAAATTGACCGCACTGTGCTCCTGATTTGAACATTATAGGTTTTTATGCAGCAGATTTATGCTAAGGCGCCCCCTGTTGCGTCCCCCGAAGCGTCCCACTTGGTGCTGTCTAGACGGCATTCATCATATTCCCACTGACTGTATAATATTATGCTGTTCGCTAAATCCTACATTTTAGACTTCAATTGTGGATTAAGGCAGCACTACTGATGGCCGAGGCCCCGGGGCAGAGACAGCCAAGAGCTCCAAACGGGGCCTACTGCCTCTACAAGTCCGTCCAGGGCAGTGACATCTCAGAACAGCGGTCTTTGGCTCCGACGGCGGGTCCCTATAGGATGGGGCGGCTGCCCTCAAGGCCAGGGGTAAGTCCGCAGGTGGCGGGCGATCGGGGGGCGATCGGGGGAAATGCAGGAGAGCTGGGGACAACCAGTGAAGCATGAGTGATGTTTCATGATCCCAGCCCTCCCTATATCAATCCCGAAAACCGAGAAAGCAAGCGGGGTGAATAAACCAAGTAGGAATCGTGAAGTTTGAATTCGTGAATATATCTTCGGCTCAGGAATAAAGTTTCCGGTTTTTGCCTACTGCCTCAAATAATGACAACTTTACGGGAATTCCGCCATCCAAGGCAAGCTTACTAGAGCAGTAACCATCCCCCAACGCTGTAGGATGGTGAAGTATCAATTGAGAGGGGCAAGCTATGGGGAGCAGAATCTGGTGGGTTCATAGGGGGAATGCGTGTTCCGCGTGGTGGCTAGATGGATGGGTTGTGTGCCGCCGTAGGGCATATGTTGTTAGCGTGACGTGAAGGAAACCGGGGAACTTCGGAGGGGGAAGCTAATTTTTGGAATCTTTCGAGGACCACATCGCCCAGGGCTCCTGGGCACATAGTCCATCCACTCATTGATCTATCGGGCGTAAGGCAACCGTTCGCCCTGAATAGGCGGACTGCCTCTTATACAAGTACCCTCTCACCCCACCTCCAAGACAGACAGACCAGACCCCTTGGAACACCAGATTATGGTGGGGCTATGCCCGAGGGGATGGAGCCAAAACACAAAAGCTTGTAAAATGTCAGGACAGGAGGCATACATACGCCCAGGCTCGAGAGTTAGGTTTGTCAGTCACTTTCACCATGCTACCTTTCCCTTAAATCCACAACACCTTCCATAATCAAAGCTTAGGGTCGGTAGTTATATATTCGGCGGGGCGGGGAGCTCGCTTCCTCTCATGTAGGGTTGACAGGGTGTTGCTTAAATAAACTACCCAGGGGTCATGTACCGGCACTAGCCTATGCTTCGAACTCTAATAGTTATCACCTTAAGGTCAAATATTGGATTAATAGTAGAGCGAGAATTCGAAACAGATCAGTATTGAGCCACTGCTACCTTCCTGTAACTAGGAGCTTAAGCAAGTCCCAAAGCACCCTGGTAGCGATTGGCACGCCTCCATGATCAAAATATCTCACCACTCAAAGTCTATAACCGAATTAAGGGATATATATATTACTCGTGGGTGCAATGGCAGAAGCAAGAATTGGAGGAAAAGTGATTCTTTTTCCTCTCCGAAAATCCCCGCTTTTTTCCTCGGCTCCTTCTCCTACTCGGCCAATCGCGGACTCCACCCCATCACAGGGGAGTATAATAAGGAGTCGAATTCTACCGCCTGGTAGCAGGTCTGGTCTGCGCTACAGCTTTATTGAGAAAGATTAAGGCCTTCAGTCTCCCAGTTCTCATATGGTGGGATTTCATAATTATCCTGCCCTGCATAGTAGATTTCTCAAGAATGGCTCTTGATGAGGGTAATTGAGCTCCCGGGCCCCTTTTAATTGAGCAGGGGGCTGATTAGTCCTTGACACCTTAGATACTGCGCCGGCACGGTATTTCAAGTAGTGTCACTGCAAAAACAAATACTTCTTCCACTGGCAGGTAGATTTGGATCCTTTTCCAGAGGTTAAATAATATTGAATGCATCATCGAAGCAGATACATCCTCAAGGGAAGAAAAATTATAGGGATCGATCACTAATATCTAACGAGGCAGCCCCTTGGCGTGGAACAACCACAGCCAAAATATAAGTTTAAGTTTGAGCGCAAGACAATATTTAGAGGGGTTCGAGATCACAGACGCATAGCCCAAGAGCATCAAACACCTATAAGTTGGCAAGCGCGTAAAAGGATACTATAATACTAGATAATCCGTATAGCATTCAGAATCAGCAGTTGCTTTCCCCTCCAACCATGGGAGGCAAACCGACTTCGTAAAAACAGGAAAAAAATTTAATAATATTATAAAAAAATAATTGTTTGATTTTTATTCTGCTACCCCGCCGATCGCAGACCCTACCCTCACAGGTAGGGCCTAGAGTCGGATTCTACCACCTCGCAGCAGGTCTGATTTGCGCTACAGCCTCACTATGAAAGGCTTAAGGTCTTCAGTCTCCCAGTTCCTGTAGGGCAGGTATCCTTTGTTGTCCGCCTACCCTACGTGACGGATCGTTCGATAATAACTCATTTTGAGAGGAATCGAACTCCTGGGCTCCTGCTAAATTGCACAGAAGGTTAATTGTTTCTTGACATATTAACCACTGCGCCAGCTAGGTATTTTCACAACATAACGATACAGGAACAAATACTTATCCAGTTGTCTTTGATTTTTTTCTTCTTTCGCCAGAGGCTAGACCTTCAGCGCAACAACACATAGCTCTAGATATCTGCCGATTCCATTTTTCCTCTTTTTGTATATTTCCTTTCTTCTCATCAGCCCGGCTTGCTACGCGTGCGTGATTGCTGCCGAGTGTAAGAGTTAGAACAGAAGGAAGGAAGGAAGGAAGGAGGAAATTTGGTTAGGCGGATTATCAGGGGATCGGATCCGACATTTTTGGTAGGTTGTACAGTACTATACACAAGTAAGCGATACTCACGACTTACGACAATCTGTTCAAGACATTGCGTCCGACTCTCAAGTCAGGTGTCATGCTCCAGCTTCTTACCTCAATCCATTATAACTATAATACATACGAGTGATTCGCCATGACAATTTGGTTCACACCACCTAATATCATTCTAGCCATGTCCAAATTTAAATTGTTTTTTATTTCCTCTTTGAGGCCTTAGATGAGCAGAATATCGCTTCCCCCCTTTCAATCCCTAAACACAATGAACCCCCGAAAATAATAACGATCCCAGCTTATGCCCCGAAATGAGAATATATGCATAGTAAAGCCATCCATTCTAGTCCCCACACACACGCTACCCCAAGGAGGGCCTAATAAGCCGGTAATATTATCACATCCGAAGAATTCATATAAACCCCTAGTCCACGATAGCTTAGCCCGTGCCTTGAACAGTGCTAGTACTTGGGGCAGGCTTCAATCTGATGAAATCAAGGAAACAAAAACATCGAGAAGGAGGAACGGCAATCCAACAGGTACTTAGTGGGGTCCAACATAATAGCTAACTCAACTAGAAAAAGATATTCGGATGAAAGACACCGAAGCAATCCAAAAGATATAAAAAGCTTGGTGTCAAGATTTCAACGACCCTTAATAAAGTAATACAGTGACTATGCAAATTACTCTAATATCCTCCCTTCACTACAGATATTCTTCTAGTAGGAGCTATTACGGCGAGTGGGAATGCTAGCCCGCGAAGGGGAAGTCTGGGTCCAGATCACCGAGCCCAAACGCTTATTTCTCGCCTTAATTGGCGAAGGTTTCTTAATCTCCATATATTCGGAATTTATGCTTTCCAGGCAAAAAAAAGAAAGACAAAATACCAAATCATCTAACTATCTTTTCATTGCATTCTAGACCCAGGGTCAAGCCTTCTCTCGATTCCTTGTTGCCACTGTGCGCTTTAACTTGAGGATGCAACTGGGTGCCAAGATGAGCCACTCACCTCCCGTGACATCTATACCCAACTCAGGATTCTAAGATATATGCCCTTGCCCAGTTAACCGCTTCTTGTTCAGGCTTCTTTAGAGCCAACTCTACATATCGTAAAATCCCGTATAATCCACTGCCCCACCCAAACCTCTAATCTCCGCCAATTCCCGCATCAGCCCACGATAAGGCTAGTTTGAGAGGCTGGCATAATTGCCAACACCAGTTAATGAGATCCAACATTCTCAGCACACACGGACCTTACCGCGTGAGGAAAAAACTATTCCTCCTTAGGGGCTCTCGTCCCCAAGTACGGAGATTAGATGCCTGGCGGAGATAGTGGATCATACGATATTATACTGTATACCAGTCTAGGGGTGTAAGAAACCAGAAAAAGTCTAGGCTACTTCTACAAACATGGTTCGATCCTCTCATGGCGGACTATACTCGTACAGCCTTATTTGTTTTATTAGGAGGGGAGTCTTCTGACATATCCATTTGTTTCCAGGGGATGTTAGGAAACTTCTCCCACATTCCAGTAGGTAGTGCAAAGGCTTGCACTTTTTTTTTTCACCTCAATCATTGATACTCTCTCGAAAACACCCATAAACAAGTCCCACCACACCAGCCAAGCCACACTATTACCAAGAACCCATCCCCACAGCCAGGAAATCCAGCTTTCTGCACATCTCCCCGCCGGTTGCTTTCCTCAGCCCAAAGTATCATAATTACTTCCCCACCTACGCGCACTCTCGTGATCTCGCGATCCATCAGCTGGATTAATCCCTGAAGACACCCGCTTTCCAACCAGTACGATACCGAATCACCACCAAGCCAGCCGTCGATCCTATCTCAAAAAAGAGAAAATAAGTACTCGAGTACACGTAGGAAGAAAATGTCTTAGGCCAGGTGAAGATGTAGGAGAGAGGAATACGAGTAGGGAAGGTAAGAAAGGGTAAGGCAGGGATTTAACAAAAAAAAAAAAAAAAATAGAAAAATGTGATGAGTTTAATGCCAAAGGTACAAGTAACTGCGTTAGTTCGCCTGCTCCCAATTGCCTGACGTTTGTAAAAACGACTGCTATTACATAACACCAAAATCTTGAGGCTCCGGCCAAGTTTTTTGCCCATATGCAATAGCAGTCATTTTTACAAACGTCAGGCAATTGGGAGTAGACGTGAGAAGTGCTCCGGTCAATGGTGACAATGAGTGGGGCTGTGGGTGAGAGAATGTGACCTCCAGAAATTTGTGGCAGCACTCCTATGGGGGGGATGTTGCGCTTCTACAGGTACAAGTATCTACCGGTAGGGTGCTCATGGCAGAGTTTAAATTATTACCCCCGTTACCCGATTTTCACATCACCACCACCATCTTTAGTGAATCAATTCCCTAAAAGCTCATCCTCAAGCACTTCAGCCCTTCCCGCCCCCACGCCTGCTCCTCCCTTCCCCCGCCACCTGAAAGCTTGAATTGCGCCATGCACCACTCACACAATATTTCATGCCTCAGTTCCCAGCCCAGCCTTCAACAAAGACACGACGAAAGCCAACGAGTGACGAATCGTGGTTTAATAGATTCAACCCAGCACTCCTTCATCCGCTAAGTTATCCCTTCGCTCGTAGCACAATTTAGGCCATCGCAACAACCAATCCGACCTCTTATTCTTGTCTAATATGCAACCAAAACAATAATATAAAGCTTAGAAAAAATATATATAATAATCTTCAGTACGGCTAGAAAGGAATCCCAATTTATCTGATGTTTTTCTTACAATCCCCTCCGGTAGTATTGAGTTTGGGTTAAATAGGAGATTATTCCTTCTATTGATATGTAAGAATCCAACACATTGATTCAAGGCAGGAAACTAAAAAAGAGAGTCCTATTATAATCTGTAGAGATTCTTTTCTATGTCTAATTTTTTTCTACTGAATTAGATTAAAATTAGGGTTGAGATGAGGAGCTAGAATCTGTAGGTCAAGATTTGGTGGTTTTTAGTACACTACACCACCAAAAACCTGTTGCCATCCACATAAAACACAAGAAAAATGACAAAAAGATGCATAGATTACAGACTTTTAATTACTTAAATCTTACTCCTAAAGAGATCAATAAATATCACAATAATAGAGAGGTGATAATTGTATGGCAAAGAGTCTTAGAGCTAAATTTTATAGAATAATAACAATTCTTGCAGGATTTATTTAGGTTTACTTATAAATGGAACTTTAGTATGGAGAAAGTGAGCTTACAGAGATACCAGATTATTAATCAAATACAAGAGATATTATATTCCTATTGTCTTAGATAAAGTTTTTACATAATAGAGCACCCAAAATAAATTCCCTAGATTTTTCATGTTCTTTGTTGTGGTGTTGTGATGTACAGAAATTAATTGTGGTTCCTGGGGGCCACAAAATCCCGTTGTTACGAGCCATGGGATAGATTAGTGCATCAAGCCGCATATGATATCCCAAGCTACCGTATCTAAAATGCCTTAGCCATCCTTCAAAGTCCCCCAATTATAAATTGACCCCCGTTCCTCAATCGATTCTTGTTTCTACCAGATACGGTGGCCCAGACCCACGATCTCTATACTGTGCACTTTCACATCACATCGCCATCCTCGAGCCATGCGATGGTAGGCATTACTACAACTTCCAACTAAACTCGTTATATATATGTCCTAAAGGAAACTCTTAATTGGATTGCGATTTGATAGATAGATAGATAGAAATGAAGGGGCTGAGTTCTCTCTTATGCCGGCAATGAACAAATTAATGATAGCAGCAAGAACGGACAACAGCCAGAACTTCCTTCTCTTTCTATTTATCTAGTCTAGTGCGAGCGAGTACCCGCTGGTTCCACACCGTCTGAGTATCTTCTCAACTGTCGGGGTGTGGGAGTATAGTTATTATACTGCGGTAAGGGAGATTATGGTTCCTGGAAGGTCGAATCTTGGCTTTGGCAAATGTATAAAGTGTGGAAAATGAAGCCAACTAAAGGCTTGGGCTCAGTCAGAGCCATAGAGGGGAAATTACTGCTTGGATCATAGCGAAGGTACCGGTACGCATAAACGAACTACAGTAGTAAAGCCTAACCAGTACCGTATTATCTATTACACCCACCCAGGGATCACCAACACCAAGCCACAACACCTTAACCAAGAAAAGAAAGAAAAGAAAAAAGCACAAAGTAAGACGCCAGCCAAGCCCACAACTTCAGTGACAGTTACCAGATCAGATATCGGCATGCTAGCCCCCTCTCTCGATCACGGACATCGCCCTGCCCTGCATGTCTCGTAGCCCACAGTACAAGTACTCGTACAGTACCATAAGTTACCCCTCAACACTCTTTCTTGTCACATACGTACAGTTATCCACAAAGCACACCTTCAAAATGAGAACTGAGACCTGAACTGAAAAAATAATCTGCATGTATGACACAGAATGAAAAGAAGAAAAGAAAAATGTGCTTCTTGGCTAACTTAAGTAAATAGTTATCGATAAGGAAATGGTGTGATTTTCATTTTTCCTATTCTTGGCGGTGGAGGTGGGGAGGTGGGGGGTAAAAATTGAAGATGCAGGTACGATGACATAAATGTAAGAGGAGGGAGGAGAAAGAGAACTCAGTGAGTTTGAACTAATTAAGTTAAGGGGAGAGACGAAATCTTGGAAGAGTGGAGTGGAGTGGAGTGGAGTGGAATGGGTGGCCTGAAAAATCGACTGATACTCTGCAGTGCCGCGCCGGTACAGTAACTGCACAGTAAGAAAGTACGATACGATACGATGCTCCTCTTGGGTGAATTTCCCTGGATTTTAGAAAATCTCGGTAAGCTTCACGAGTTTAATTAGAGTTGCCGGTGCTTGTACTGTACGGACACGATTATGAATTATTAAATTAATCAAAGTTTATGCGTCTGAGTCAAGTCGCTTACGATTGAGCCCCCGGTCCCGCCTCGTCTGCACTCTGAGTACCGGAGTGGTTCTACAATAGTGCCGGAACCCTCTAGTCTTCTTAGGAGTATTATATGCCACTGTTTTATATCTACTCTTTCCGCCCCCCCCCGCCTTCCACCATCCTACTGCTCTTCCTCTATCCTACTCTTGCCCTTTCAGCCCCACCCAACGGAACTACAGACAGATACCAATAACCCCTCCTCACCACCACAAAAACCTACAATGGAAACACCAGTAGAAACCACCACCACCACAGGCCTCCCAGAAGAGAACGAAAACCGCCTCACATGTCCAAGCCCAGCACCAGGTTAGTACGAAACTCTTAATCTTCAAACGTCCTCCCTCACACCAACCACCACCACCATTACCACACTCCTACCGCTCCATCAACAACACTGCCACTCCACACAGGACACACCTCCAAGTAACCACCCTTCCAATAAGCAACCACGCCTACCATCGCGACTTCGAGAAACCTAGAAACACTAAAGGGCCTATTGGGACTAAAGTTGTTACCGGCCGAAGCGTTGGCACAGGTTGAAAGGGTGCTGCGTGAGAATTACTTGCTTAGGCGGGCCGGGTGGGCGTGGGTTGTGGATTGGGTGGATGTGGAGAAGGAGGTTGGGGGAGGAGGGGGGGTATGGTTTTGGTGCTGGTGCTGGTGCTGGTGCTGGTGCTGGTGGGGAGAGTTTTGTTTGGGGGTGAGGAGAGTGAGGGTTCATAGGGGCATTGAGGAGAGGGGGAGTGCTATGCTTTGTAATTGATTGATTATTACGGGAGAAAAGGGGGGATGGCATTTTGATTCGGGGATTTTCTTTTTTTATCCTTCTAATATTCCGTTCTTGGTGTTGATAAATCACGGGCTATCCCCTTAACTCTCCTTGGACAGTACGATAGATAGATCCCTTCGAGTGATAGATTATGACCATCCGCCATGCATAAAATGACACTGTACAGTACAGCAGAGGCGAGTGGATTACCACCACATCCATATCCACTCACCATATACCAAACAGATATTGCGTACCTCAAAAATGAAACGAGGAAAGAACAAAACACAGAAAAGCGAGGAAGAAACACCAATGAACGTTACGTACGAACCAAACAAAAGCGGGAAAAAAAAAAAACACAAAGCTTGCAGGGGATCAAAAAACGATCAATAAAGAAATCCCTTCCCTCATGCCTTTTTTTTTTCTTTTTCTCCTTTTATCTTTCCGAAAATCTCTAGACCGCTTCGCGCAGATAAAATGGATTCCCGGTTTATCTGTAGCCTCTCCGACTCCCCCTGCTCTATGGAAATAGGGCTGGTAAACCCTATTCTTCTACCTACCAAGACACACCGATAAAACAGGGCTGGCAATGACCAAGGATATATAAGGAACGAATAGAAGCAGAAAAAAGAGGAGAAAAAACGCACCAGCGGAGAGATATCCTTAGGGGACATTTGTAAACCCCCCTCAAGAATGAAGTAAATGACAGCTAGAAATTAAGATAGGGGAAAAAATGGGGGGGGGAATCAAACCAAATCAGGACTAGAACTTTGCACAAGTATACAGAAAGAGAACTATGAAAGGAGAGGATATACGACGAGAAAGAACAAACGGGTACTAGGAAATGCTGTTGAGACAGATGAAAAACGAAGACAGAACCGACACCGCACCGCCAACAATGCGCCTCCACTTGACATGATAGGATATATAAAACTCTGAAAAAACTCTCCTCATCCGCTAACTCACGTGCATGCCACTACCATTCCATACTTCAACCTCCTCTAACACGATCGATGAATTAACATCGCTATCTCACACCTTAAGGCATCATTAAACGGATATTCTACCCGGTCGACGGATCGAAACTCCAAAGAAAACCCAGAGAAAAGGAAGGAAAAAAAAATTACCAACGTGCAAAATAACAAGAAATGCCCAAAACACTATGCCACGCGAAAAAACAAACCACATACGAAGGGATGACACTGGAACGAATGAGTGAAAAGGATGCAAATGTAACTGATACAAAGTTAAAGGAAGTATGTAAAATAAAATAAGAAACCCAATTCCAGCCTATTAGGACGGTAGCAGAGCTAGCAAAGCTTCCGGAAGGACGTGCCATCCACCATCCCCCTTCCCAACCACCCGCCTCGCCTAACTTTTGACAGATAAAAATAACGTATGGCAAATGACCTCGTTCAGCTTCTAGGAAAAGATGTATGGTCGCCGTATAATAATGTAGCTCCTAAGAAAAAGAAAAAAGCTTTTGAAACGCCTCGTTGCACACGGTCGTTAGAAGAAATGCGTATAAACTTTAGACTCCTCATGAACATCCATCTCCTACACAACCAGTTAGCACGTTCTCCATGCACGAAATAATCACGATAATGCCTACCATTTTGAATGTATTCAACTCCTCCTTGATCTGCTGAGCTAACATAGGAGTCAACCTGTTACATGTGGCAATCTCACCACGTCTATCGTATTCCCCGCTTGGCCAGGTATCGTGAAAGGTGATCCGTGGGCTAAAGCTGACATTATACCTCGACATTGAAGCAGGAGAGGTGGGGGCACTGTTAGAAGAACCAGCCGGGAATCGAGGTGAAGACATAAAGTAGTCAGCGCCTTCGATCTTGAGCGAATCTGACCTCTGCTTGCTAGATGACGGCCGCTGACTCTCAATGCTTGAGGGATCAAGAACCGCACCATTGAGGTCGACAGGTTTGGCTACCGGAGAAGAGGAACCGGACCCTTTACCACTAATTAGCAATTAAATTCCAGATTTAGCGAATTAACCTACGCTTTAAGATTCCCTTCCGTACAGCGGCCAGAATCTCGGCCCGATCCTTATCGGTCCCAACCACACTCTTGCGAGTCGTGTCATCGCCAGTAATGCTAGCGCTCCGAACATTTGGATCCAGTGTCCGATGTTGCCCAGCCTCCATTGAATTTCTATCCAGCTTAGGAAAGCCTGTCCCACCGCCCGCTTGTTCGTGCGGATCGGCATTGACATTGGCATTTTCTCGCACCGCTTCAACAGTGACCATTGACACCTGACCAGTACTGGGCTGGGAGGTGACTGGTGCACTGGCAGCGGGGACGCCAACAACTGATCTAGGCCTAAATAACCCAACAAGCGAACGTGTAGATTTCTTCATTCCCTTGCCCATTTTTCTGATCATGATCGAAGCTGAGGATGCTGTCGATGACACCGAGATATTGTCGGTCGACCCGGTGAAAAAGTTCCCCTGACCATTGTAGATGCCCTCGCCTAAACCAGCTTCCTCCTGGCGTTTTGCAATTCTTGCCTGCTCCGCTTCTTGCTCTTCGCGGAACTTCTCCTGTCGTATTCTCGCCCTCTCAGCCGACTCTTCACCCCTCAAACTATTGACAGCCGAAACTTTACGAAGTTCGGCTGCGCTACCGAATGAAAAAGCACGTCTGAGCCGATTCTTCATTCCTTTACGCGGCTCAGAGAAGACAGTAAGGCGTTCAGCTCCGAGATTTCCTGAAGATTGCGGAGCGGCATTGGTATTGGCTGCATCATCGGGTAGTTGTGGAGCAGAAGGTGAATCTGAATTCATAGTTATTGGTTTGGAAAGAGGCGATGGTGCTGTGGTTCGCTTGTTTAAATCGGTAGAGGAAGCACGCGGAGGAACGTGGGAAAGATTGATCTCGTGTGGGGGGTTAGTCGAGCTCTGGCCAGGATTGGAGGTTGTCGAATGAATAGAGTTACGTTTGCTCTGCAATGCCCGTTAGAACGAGGTTAAGAGACATAAAGGGGGGGGGAGGTTATTACAGAGCTTGGGCGTGAAGAGTTCCCTGAAACAGAACTATCTGTGCTACCGGTTCTCCTATTACCCGGTCGGGGAGTATTTTGGGTGGTGGAATTAGGGCCTGAAGCCCCAGCCTGTGACCTGTTAGAACCGCTAGCAGATCCTGGCCGAGAAAGCTGTAGGGCTGCCCGAGACGAGGCTGACATCTCATTCCTCACAAAGTTTTGGAAACTTTCGGGACTGAATGCATCAGGGCCAACAGACCTCCGCCTATTTTGCATCTGTTGTAAATTCGAAATAGTGGACGGGCTTCGATGAGTATGAATATCGTCTACGGACTGACTCCTCAATTGTCCGGTGTAATCCCCAATAAAAGGTGCTTTTCCTACTCCGCCTGCATTTCCAACTGTCGGCGGTAGCGAAGGATTGCTGTTCGCCCTACCAGGCTGTGTATATATAGCAGCTACTGCACCCGCTGTAGGCCTGCTTGGTTGAGCAGACCCACCCCCAACTTGCCCTGTATTGGAACCCGCTCGCCCATTATTAGCACGACGATAGCGGTCAGGACTGGGTCGGGTAGTTGGAGACAAGATTGGTGGAGGTGACAGATTGGTCGATATCGTAGAAATAGGTCTTAGGTTAGGGCGACCATCAGAGTGCTCCTCCTTCGAGTGGATAATCGCGGATTGAGCCTGTTGGTTTCGAAATGATGGGTCTGAAGAAGCCGACGAAGAGGATGATACAGAATCCGACGCGGGGTACCGATTCCGTGAATCTAAGTGTCCGGCAGTGGGAGTAGATGGTGTTCTCTCAAGGATCTTAGGACTGGTCAAGGCTGGTTTTGTATTTGACAGCCCGGGTGTGCTTGTGAAAGCATAGGGGGCCACAGGCGCAGACGTGTAACCAGAGCGATAACCACCACCACCACTACTACTATTGCTGCCAGTATTTGTATTTGGATAACCTCCCATGTTTCGTGGCGTCAATTGATGATGCTGGGTAGGGTGAGCAGACTGGCTTGGAGTTCCTGCTTGTAAAGTGGTCGTAGAAGATTGAGGACGTGATTGCATCAGGGAGACCGGTGGGGAAGACTGTTGAGTTGGAAACGACTGGACGAGAGCTGCCATGTTGGAGCGGGCCCCGCCTCTAGTATTGGAGGCTGAATTCGACGTCGTTTTGGTGACGGCGATGTTTCCCTAATTTAACTAGATGTTGAAGTATTAGACTTTGTTTTACCGTGACCGACGGTTTAAGGTACAGTGGAGAGAAAGCAGCAAAGTAAGCTAAAGCACTCAGGAACACCAAAAGTCAGTAAATGAATGTCTCAGGCGTGAAAGCCACCCCTTCTTTCACTTTCACGGTGAGACGGATCGCAGCAAGGCGAGTTTTTTCTAGTATTTTTTTTTTGCTTCTTTTTCTCTTTTCTGCTAAATTTGAAATCACGGTGAGCTCTCTGAGAAGAATGAAGACTAACCCCTTTCTTTCTTTTCTTTTCTTTCCTTTCCTTCTGGAAAGGACGCTTCGGCAATAATCAAGAGTTTCCAACCCAGACCAAATTAAAGAATGTAAGAGAAAAAATTGTTGACAAGAATCTAAAAGATGGAAAAATGATGCACTGGCGGTGACGATCGTCTATGTATCTAACAGTGCAAAGGAAAGGTGCCAAGTACACTCAGCTAGGACAAGGTCGTTAAGTTGGGGGGAAGAAGGGAGAGTATTGGATGGTGAGGAAAGAGGGCACTGAACGAGTGGTACTGTGCCGGCTGAATAGATTACCAGGGGGGTGAGGGGGGACGACACCGTCGATAACCAATTGTGAAGAGAAGAGAGGCAGTTGGCTCTCAAGTGAGGTGGTAGTGCCTGAGGAAGAAGAGAAAAGGACAGAAGTGGTGGTGGTAGTGGTGGTGGTGGAAGGAGGTGGAGGTGGTGGTTCGTAGTTTGGTCGCCGTTGTGGGTGCGTATGCAGCAGGGGAAGGGGAACAGAGAAGGTGGAGGGGTGTGAAGGATGAATTGGGGTGTGATGTGCGGAGGCCGAGCAACCAGCAACTAGATGACCGGATAAGAATTCAAGCAAATGAGGGAGGAAGAACAAAGGGTTAATTGACAGAAGAAAAGAAGAAGAGGAAAACACAGTCAACACGCTCACGAAAGGAGAAAAGGAAAGGAAACGGATGAATGAGTGAGAAGGCGAGAGAGGGAATGGTAAGGGAATGGGTGGTGGTGGTGGATAGGTGAAGGAGTGAGTGAGAGTGTGTGTGTGGGTGTAAGGAGGAAGAGGGGGAGTGGCTCCTGAGAAGCGGGAGGTTGTTGCGATCAATAGTAAGGTAAGTTAACTCCTCGCAACAACAACAGCGCACGGTGCGAGTAAAGGGGAATGAACACAGGAGGCTAAGCACAGTGCAAGTACAAGAACGGGCAAGCGAAGGACCGAAAGAGTACGGGCACGGTTGAAGGCTAGAATATGCTAGGGAGGAAAGGATATAATGAGGGCCCTATTTGTCGAAAAGAAAAGGGAGACTCAAACGCCCTCTTTTGTTCCTTCCACGGTATCCTCAAGAAAATTATCTTTTTTTGTGTTGTATCAGTTTAGTATGATATGTATTGTACAGTGCTGTACCTGATGCTAATGTATGCACGATCAAGCCGGCGAGCAGGCTAAGAGAAGAAAGGCGGTCGGTTAGCCGTCGAAGCTGCCGGTAGCATAAGTTACGCTGGACACAGCAGGAGCTACAGTTTACTCCACGAGAGGTGGAGCTTCTTGACCCAATTGCTCAGTTTACTCCTCAATCGACGACCCCAACCACTTCACCCATTCCACAAAGCCAGCCCAAGGCTGTGGACATCATTACCTGCATATCAAGAACAAAAAGAAAAAAAAAGAAGAAAAAAAAAGAAAAGAGAAGGTTACAGCAATGCCATAACATTATTATCACAACGGGCACAATACAAAATTACAAGGCGAGTGCCACGCTGCATCGAAAAATCTGCCCCTTCTTAAGGGACGATGAGTTAAACACGTTAAAAAAGGGCAACCTAGAAAAACGTAAGAGCTTCTGGCATGGCTATTACCTTACTGATTCTTCCAAATACCTACCAGTATTACATTCTATGCACCAAGAGAAAGATAGAAAAAGCTTGAGATAAATACTCCTCGGTGCTCGAGCAATGCGGTGTACAGGTACAGTATATCCTGAACCGAAAAACGAGGAATATGTTGAGAGACGCGTCATATCATATTTCTCCAAGCCTATCGCAGCGATATCGGTCACTTTTCTCTTCCCTTTAGTATCGAGCCATCGGATTATTGGTCCGTGAAAAATGTTGCCATGCTACCACGGTATCATACCGGTAGTATTCTTGAAACGTGAGCCAATTTGGTGTTTGTTTCCATGACGAGTGCAACTCAACAAAGCCGCTTAATCATTTCAGGGTCCACTTCCAGCCTCCTCCCCTTATCGACTGGCTTCGTGGATCACCATCCCCATATGCAATAGAATACGGTAGCCGTAATTCACACACACACACACTCACTCACTCACACTCTCTCTATCAGACAGATAACTTTCCCCCTCCTCTAGCTCCCCATGGTTGCCATATCTAATAACAGCATCAACTTATCTCAATCCAGAGTCAATACGTTAAAAGGGTCCTACTCCCTACCAGCAACTCTACCAAAGCGTAATGTATCGAACAGCGCTATACCTGTACCGGTAATATAAGGGGGTCAGCCTCCTGTCGTGATACCGGCCTGTGCCGGGTGAAGAGGAGCCATACCGTATACTGATTCATTGAACAAGATTTTGTGACAGCTCCTTTTACCCACAATATCAAAACCAACATCATTACCGTGATTATCGCCATTAGCCCTTCGACATTTCTAGAAAGCTACTTGATGTCTTGGTCGAGCTTCTGAGTCAAATTCAGGGGAAATATATCATTGTATTTAGCAAAGTCGGAATTCCTTGTAATGGTATTGTACCAGTATCATACCCGTAGCAAAACATCCAAAGCATTGGTTTGCACTCTACTATGCAGCTGCTTCAATAGTTCATCAACGAACAGGGCTAGGCCAATGTCTCGTGCTAACCATAGTTTGTTTCGATCATATGTTTTGACGTTATAAGTACTCGTACAGTAACAATGTGCCTTCGAACGCCCTATCTTACCCTGCTGTTCCCCCCCCTTTAACCACTGCTTGGGATACCTTCCTTGTTCCTCCGTCGAAGATCGCCCCTGCTGGGAAATTTATGGTACTTGCCCCAGGCGTGAGTACGGTGTTCAAAAGCAGGGGGGTATATTCTGTATTGGCATTCAGTTGCACGCGGATCTTTTGCCATATATTTCTTTGACCCCTGTTTTCAAGTACTCCTAGCCTGGGACAAGCAGCGTGGAGTACGGCACTGAGCACAGCAAGTGCAACCAAAGCTAAGGAGAAAATAGCGATCCTTTAAAGTGGCCCTTTTGTCTCACATGATCCCGTCATACCTAGGCCACAACAAGCCTGGATGAACCTACCGGTACGAGTACTGCACTGGAATTCGACATTCAAAGAACGAATCGGTTTGCGAGAGGAGGGAAAGCATGAGATGAGCGAGAGATACTTTGAAGGTTCAATGGTTAATGTAACGAGCTGCCGGTTCACTCTCGTAGAGAAGGTACCAAGAGGTTATTCCTGCAAATAATAGAGCGAGATTAAGTTTCCCCCGCATTTTCCCCCTTCAAGCTCTCGAGCCCACGAATCAGTGCCCATTTCTACCGGTATTGAGAGTGTGGGGAAAGGGTTCTCTCAATTTGTATTTTTCCTGTTGGTTCTCCGTAGCACAAGGAAAAAGGGAGAGGCCATATTTCTCCCAGTGGGGAATTTCAAATGATCCCTGTTCAATTTGTTCAACTGGACAAGCGTAACCCCCGTAAAAGAGAGAAAGTGGTTACTTGTACCGTATGTCACGTTGGCTCCAGAAATCTTTTTTTTTTGAGACTGGCGGCTCGCAAGTTATTCAATTGTTGTAAGGTACTGTAACTGTAGGTAGGTAAGGGTACCGTATGCTTGCGTGGACGAGCTAGGTGAGCTGGCTGGTGCGGAATGATTTCGGCAGACCTCTTCCCGGCTTGGGGAGGCCTGTGTTCTGCACTCCCATCGCGACCTTTCTCGTTATGGGCTTCCTCTCTGCTTCCACCGGTATTTTCTTTCTTGCCTCTGCAGCGCAGCCGATATGGTATTCGTACTCGAGTGCAGTAAGGCGCTGCAATGAAGGTCAGAGGTCCGCTTCTAATCCCGGCCAATGCCTCAAAGACGCATTGCACAGTGCGAGTGCTCGAGTACAGTACATATGATCAACGCTGTTGTGTCGGGGCTGCCGCGACAGAGGAGAAACTAACAACACGAGTGGGTTTGGTTTGGCAAGAAGCATCGAAATTGAGAAGAGGAAACCATTTCAATGCCGTGCATTCTTGTGCATCTCTTTCGATCCCGTCCTTGGCCGAGACATATCACCTTCGAGGCGGTTCTGGACCGTGGTAGTGAATTGTTTTAGCTAGAGGACGCCGGTTAGGTACACAAGGATAAACATAATATGATAATAATATTATTAAACACCATCCAAAAAGTTTCACACAGCATCAAACAGAAAAATATAATACATACAGACTGCCGGTATCAGCAACCTTTTTATCCCTCAAATAGCCCGAATAAATCCTGAAAAAAAAAACCACAGAAAGACCCTAAAATAACTTGAAGTTTCCAGACACTTTGCTAATTTTTTTCCACAATTTTTATAGTGAGCTGAGTCCTGGGGCAAAGGTTTTAGCGATTTCTGTGGGGCTCTTGCGACAACCCACTCTTTTCTGACAGTAAAATAAAAAATAATAAAAAAAATAAAAAACCCAACAGCTCATTAAGTTTGTCTTCCGTTTCTTCCGTTTCTTCCGTTTATTTTTTGAATTTTTCCTGGCCGTTTTATAAAGGATCGAAGGAGAGGTGTATTTCCTGGGCGATAGTATCCTGGAGGTTTGTCTCCAAGCGCATAAGTTGGTATTGAAACGGTTGACCCGAATTAAGAAACATTGTGATTATTAGAGTACTCGCTCAAAAAATCCGGTACCGACCGTAGCACGATACTGCAGTGTTAGTGTCTAATAGGTTAATGTCACGAGCACCGGTAGTCTAGCAGACAATCCTGCTTCCTGTCGGCTAATCAATTTTCCGCTTAAAACTCACGAGTAATGAGCCCAGAACTAACGGTCCCAACGGGCTCCCAGACCCCACAATCCAAAGGCTCAGCGTCTGGGGGAGAAACACTTCAAGGAGCTAGGGTGGATATATTAAAGCATACGGAGGAGAATATCACAATCATCAAGGTCTCAGGACGAGAAATTTAGCAAGAAAATTAAGACAATATACGGTATTTTCCTTCATCTTCTGGTTCGTGAAAGAAGAGGGCTGAAAGAAAAGGCTATGGATGACGGCGGGTGCCAGCGGGTCCCTCGCCGCTCGCAAGAGTCCAGGTCCTCATCACTCTTGATCCCTGTCCGCCCCCCCTACGCAATTGGCCATGAGCCGAGTGCATTCCCGAGTAAACACCACACCACTCCCTGCCATCATACTTGTATGATGCAGTGGCAGAGCACAGTACTCCACTGTACTCGAGTACACGACAGGGTGAACTCCGCGATGTTCGCTCGAGAGCATCCGCTTATCATCGAGCGCACGAGGCTACAACAAGCAGGAACAAATATCCCTCCCGAGAGGAAACTAACTCTGCACTGGTTATATTTCCTAGTAGTTTGCAGATCGCTGCCTCCGCCCATACAAGAAACAATATATATACTTGTATCAGCAGCTAAGAGCCTCAACTTAAAGCTGTGGGTGTGCGCCTGTGCGGCATGTATGGCATCTATTGAGCATTTTCCACCCTGTAGAAAGTGGGGAATTGGATTGGGTCCAGGTAGGCGGGCAGTAACGATACAACATTACTGCGAAGCACAGTGCAAATACCTCGACGAAACGCCATAAATGCAAACAAGATCACATTCAGCCGAGATACCGTACCGCTTTCCCCGCTCCCTCCCACGCATCTTCGCTTCAAACGGGCGGACTGCATATATATTGACGTATGCTGATGTTGATGTAGCTGCGTTTAACATATTTCCATATGCCTTCCTTTTAACCATCATATTATGATAAGAGGCGAGGAGAGGAGGATTTTTTCAAGATAAAAAAGCAGCCGGGTTCTTCGCCGTACAGGATGGTTTCGGACGGGACTACGGTACTGTTCAGCACCCCTCACCGGGTCTTGCGTTCGAGTATGGTACGTCAGAGTTCTTGGCTTTATCCTTTTCGCTTAGCCCTTAATATGAGCCTTCTAATTGGACCGCTTAACTCGCGTTTCATATGTTTTGTTTTTTGGTCTTGGCAGATCCACGATAAGATCTATTCGATAAGATCTACTCCTTGATAAGATATTGGGCAGAATCTGTCCTAAGATTAGCCCCTCGTCATGAATAGCCATGCGGGAGAAAGCCACAAGCGCATCGACATGGGAACAGTGCTAGTACCGTATTGGAAGCTAGGAACTTCCGCTCTGGTCTCGCCCATGGACTGGGGTGGTCTACCACCAGCCAAAAGACAAGAGAATAAGCAGATACCGGTATGTTTCCCCCCCTTTTTTTGCGAGTGAGCAATTTCTCACCTAAACCCCTAAGTGACTGAACACAAGTGGAATGTGCTAGGTCGTTGAAATTCCCTTTCTGGGATAGGGGTGAAGAAACCACTGCAAACCGAGCCTCCAGTTGAGACAAAAAAAGCAAAAAAAGCACAGTACCTTTACTCGGAGAGGCAACTGCAACGTCCCAGCATATTTCTCCTGTGTTCAAATACTCACAGTATTTGCCCCAGGGACCCTGACGATATAGTTTAACTGTTCGGATTGAGATAGGACTAAACCTCGGATTCTGAGGGATAGTGCTCATCTAGCTATCCGGCGGAGCTGCCATGATTTGGCTTGAAAACCATCACTGCAGCTGTCGATCCCCGACTCACTGTCTCCTACCCCGGCAATTCAATTCCCACATGATGTAGGGTATGCTAGGTAGGCAGCACTTTTTCTTTTCTTTTCTTCCAAAGGTTGGTATCCGGGCCTAAGCTTTCTTTTTTTTATTCTAAAAAATAGAAATATTGTTGTCGCCGCAGCCCGCATGATATTGTGGTACACGCATCGGATCGTTTGGCCTCTCCAGACCCGAAGATTTGCTACTTGAGTCCGGTCGGCTCGGGCTGGTTTCATGAATCCCGTGATCGGTAGGAGACGGTTAATCCCCCTTTTCACTATTATAGTTGGAACCTCACCCCCTCTCTTCCTTACCTCGATAACATTGCAAATTATAGTTTTTCTACAGCAAAGTATAACATCAAGCTGCCGCATGACCTGCCAGCAGGTATGATGCAGTGAACTAAGGCTATCTTTTTGTTATCTTTTGCCCCGTGTGTAACCTGCGCCAGACTAAACTAACCTAAGTCTTATTATAGAAACTTCCCCCTTCTAAACCACCAATTCTATCCCTCTGGCCACCGGGTCTGTCACAATTTTTACGTACAATATAATACCCAGATCGACCGCTCCTTTCTCCCCGGGGCACCGGCAGCTCGGTCGAAATCAAAACATTAAGAGCGCAGAAAAAGATAAAAAGGAAAAACGCCAAATCTTGTAGAGCAAGAATTTATGCGTCTGCTATTGGTTATGGATTGGGTTATGCTACTATCATCTTTCGGACTTTCTTCCAGCCGGTTTAGCACCCAAAACACCCCCACTTACCAAAAAAAAAATATCGTGCAACGCACGGTTGTCCATATTTTCTATAAATACTCAGGGCAGGGGTTTTCGGGACTTCTCTTAATACTAATCCTTCATCCGGGCCGGTAGACTCGGACGGCGTGAGAGAAGAAAAAGGGCATTATTTATATCAGTCTCCGCTAATTTTTGCATTGACCAGTTTCTCTTCAATATCAGCCGAACACCGCTGTTTTTTCCCCCAATACCGGTATCTCTTCTGCCATGGGTCTAATGAAGAGCATAGGTGACGCCGATCACGACAGGCGTTTGGTTAGATGTGTCTACAGCAGACGATAGTTTCATGTGCACGAGTTTCGGGTGCCCGGATCGAACGCTTTACATGATGGTGGTGCAGAGCGTCGCCGGTGCGGCCTTGCTGGGATGTTTTTATTTTTATCATTGCCTAGACTGTCAACTTCCGTGTCATAGTCTGTCACTCGGATGCAGGACGGAGCGGGACGGAGGCGGTGGTGGAAAAATGCCCCGAGAAGTTAGAAGTTAAGAAGGTAATAAGAAGGAGGTGCGCAGTGAGGGATTCAGAAAACTGGAATTACAGATGCTCTCCCCTCTCGTTGCGCCGACTAGAGATTGGTGGCAAATAGTCCAAGGCTGCTTGCATCGCATCTCCCTTGCTAATCGGGCGTGTTGAATGGCGGTGGGAGGAATTGGGACCTATGCCGTGTACAGCGAATTTACGCGCGCTGCCCATCTCCGATCTCGGAGGCTTTCATATGAGATTCTTGCCCACAGTGTCGGGGCAGGGTATTCTCTCCTGATAGGTTTGGTTTCTCTCGGATCGCCGACGGAGCAGCATGATCTATCACTCGAAATAACAATTGTCGACACGTTGAAATCCAGAACAGGCCTCGTGGTGAGATGGAAAAGTTGTAGATCTAGGCCGATTCCCTTCCCATTTCCCTAGGAAATTTTTGCACAAAAAGCACTAAAATGGTCTATGCCTCATTCCTCTATCCCACGATCGAGTGGCATCACGTGAAGACGGTAGGTTGGAGATTTACTGGTGGCTGGGGTAAGTTATCAACCACAATGGAAGACAATTCGTTGCTACTTTGATATCTGGCTCGATGAGAACACGAACCGATTCACGTCACTGAAATCTAAAGAGCCTAGGGTGAACTTTTGAAAATTAATTCAGACGATTATGAACGCTCAAGGTCTGTCGAATCTCGCCCTCTCTCGGGCGATCTTAGGGCACTACCACTTCTCCTCAGGATCCTTCTTAAACTCCAAGTAATCCTCCAACCTGAAGAACGAAATCTCCGTCTCATGTTCTATCCCCGCGATCAGCGATCCGAACCTCTATGCTTTGACCCCTCGCTACGCAGGCGGGCGTAAACACTGGCACAGTAGAGCAAACTCACCACACCCATATCCCTCCAACGTCCTCCCATCATCCCCAAAAATCAACTCATCCCCTTCATCCTCCATATTAATGATCAGGTTATTGGTCTTCGTCCCATGCGCTTTAGTGTACAACTTTAACGTATCTATTCACCTCTCTCTCTCTCGACATTAGCCCTCTCTCATCTGCACCTACTGTGTGATCTGGCGAACCAAGACTTCCAACAACCCCCTTATAAGCTTTCCACCCACCACCGCCGCCGCCGCCGCCGGAAGATAAGATTTCGCTGCGCACACGCTCTTTCAGGGCGCCGGAGGTGAGGGTTGTCAAGTCGAGGTTGTGCAGAACGAGATTTTTTGCCGTGCGATAGGGGAAGTTTTTGATTACGCGGATGGTGAGGGTCGCGGAGGTTACTGTGTAGAAGATTTTTGGTAGTCAGCGTTTAGAAGAAGGCGAGGGGAGGGGGGGGACGTACGCGGACGGGTCAAGAGGTCAGAGGACATGGTTTGGTTTGGTTGTCTTTGATATTGAGAGTGGGATGTATTTCAAGGCGAGGAATGGTGGGGTAATTGCCTAGCGGAGAGGTCAAGAAGGCGGGGTTTGTCGACTTTTCCTTATCGCGGGGCGGAGAGTTTTATTCTCTACTATACAGATCTGTTATAGTTCCGTGTGTATGATATCGTACCGTTACGGTTCCGAACCTATCCTGGCTGGTGGTATGTCTCCTTCCTGTCTTTTTTGTTTATCTCGTTTCGGGTGTTGCCGTCGACAACCTCTTCCCCCCAAAAAACGTTCAGGGTATCATAAATTACTCACACTGGAATCAAGGATGTTATGCCACTCTTTCTTATTACCCATTTTAGCCGGTTGCGGGATGGTGTTATTGTAGTTAGTTATTGCCCCGGCAACCAGACTATTCAATCCACTGCCAAGTCTTGCTTGCTTCAGGTAAGGCACAGGCAGGGCAGGATAAACAGGCACAACCAGCAACCCCCCTTCCTTCCTTCCTTCAACCGAGAACAGGGGTCATGCGAGAAAAAAAACGATTGAGCTCAAACTATGATAATAACATGAGCCTCCCTTTTTTTTTTTCTCTCTCGGAAATTCTAGGTTCTGGGGCTATACTAACTAGCATGCTCGCGTGTTTGTGGCCTTGATAGCTGAGATGATTGGGACGGATTGATTAATTCGCCTAACTTAATGGGGTTATTTACGATTTTACGATTAGGATATGATAAGCTGTGGATCGATACCCGAGTACCGTATGTGGATTCGTTTATGATAACTGTGTCGTTTCAGAAGCAAGGTTCAGCTAAGGGGGTCTTCATTCTTTTCATCCTTTCTTTCCAAGCGAGTGGACAGAGTATTATAAGCTCAAGTGAAGCAAGCAAGCGCTTCTTTCTTTCTTTCTTTCTCGAAAGATTGTTTCGCTATCCAGTTGTAAATAGCGTTTGATAGACATCGTAGTGTTTGCGTCAGTCATTTTTGGACTTGGGGGTTAAAGTTACCATAGTTGGTGGTATTTTTTTATTTTTATTTTTTTTGGCTCAAACTTTTTCAGCAGCAAAAGGCATGGTACAAGTACATAACGGTATGTACTAGCACACGTACTGTGCGTTGCGGTAACTTAGGGTACATACCTTGTGCAAGGCGCTAATCTGCAGTTTCGCTGCCAATGGAAAGATCGGATATTGTGATTTTCGAGATGCAATTGAACTGAATGGGATTCTGTGTCTAATTCCGGAGATGGGTACTGTAAACCGTTTAAAGGGGAGACTTTTATTCTTTCCCTCTTTTTTTTTTTTTTTTTTTTGCCGATAGTGGGTTCTTATGTAGTGTAGCTAGCTGCAGGCTACTGAGAGGGAGAGTATCATACTATTAAAAGTTTGATACCTTGTGCTCGTCAAGTTAGTTCCTGTGATATACTTTCGAGTCGCTGCAATGTGCATGGTAACTAACTTACATGATGTACCATTGCGACTATTACGACTCAAGTTGCATGTAATGCTGAGAAGGTTGATATTGCCTTCGAACCTCAATCATCTAATTCAGTTTCTGCAAGAAGTAAGGTAAGGTTTTGCATTACAGGATCTGATCTATGATAGAAATTCCTTTTCATAAAACCTTCCAACATTGCTGCCATATGCTTGCAGGCTTTCTGCCTTCCACTTCCTAAGTTATCAGCTCTTCAAGTGTGTGTTTTTACTGTCTCTCAAACAAATCTTTATTGTACTCGGGTACAAGTACCATACGGCGCAGCTGCACTTGTGCACGCAAAGTGAAGGTAAAGTACCTGCCAGCGAGCAGTTGCTCTTGTTTCCTTTTGTCTGACCAGTGGTGAAAAAAGAAAGTTGTTGTCACTCATTCCCGAGCCCCCCCTAGCCTCATTTCCCGGTGTGGTCGCTTTCTGCGCAACCCCTACGTTACCCCAGAGGGACAGACAGAGAGCACCTGAATTAAGTGGATCCCGCAAACATCGTCCCTTTTTTCCTTTTTTCTTCTTCTTCTCATCTTTGCTTCCTTCTTCCTTTTCTCTCTCTCGTCGTCCACGGGATACATGCACACGTATAACCGTCTTTCTTACACCTCATGTGCTCCACGCTCTGCCTCTGAATTTGCTGCTGTTCACGAGAAACGCAGCACTCTCAACACTAAAAAAAGTCCACGAGCCCAAGACACCAACAGGAGGTCGAATTCAGGAAGCAAAACCACCACCCTTTCGTCTACGCAATTTGTACCAGTGATTGTGCCGAGTACAATCCATTCCTCAACTGAAGGATTGGCCCTTATCCACCTGAGGCCCGTGAATTACCTCCTTTTCGTTTACCGTACACTGCCGTTGTTGCTACTGCAACGGGCCACAGTTGATTGATCGGGTTTCCCGCTGTTGGAGTGGTTGGTAGCGAGAACAATTAGTGATATTGACCTTTTTCTCTTGATTCTTTTTTTTCTCCTTCCTGTGCTAGAGAGGAAGCTGGTTTGATGAGAATTGTGTAAATCCTACCGTACCACGGCTTGCATTTGGATAGGGGATTTTTTCTCTCTTCTACCGTGGAACTTCCTTAGACCCCTCCAAAGTAACAGCATCTGGCACGGACCTTCACCAGATAACCCCCCCTCCTCATCTAACCTCGTTCAATACGAGGAGCACCACTCCATCCACCGGATTCTTGCACCGAGTTTTTGCACGGTGGTATTAGGAGTCGAATAATTCTGGGGAGGTTGGGTTGATTACGTGCCAGGGTGTGAACAGGGGCTCATCACGACGGGCACCTCGTCTCCTGGCCAGCCAGTGAGGGGGATTGTATAATTATGCACCAAAGCGGTATCAATTGGAATATGAATCCGCAGCAACGAGGTTTCACGTAAGTTTTTCCCCTCGCCCACTTACACCCAAGCCTTGCATTACTTGGTCTTTTCCTCGTTGCTGTCACCCTATTCCGTACACTTTTTTACAAGAGGACGAAAAGAACTATGGGTGAACAAACAGCTGATATTCCGTTCCGACTTTCTAGAAACTCTAATAATGTGCCCGCATCATCACCCGCACCATCCTTGCGGAGAAGCACTTCGTCCACCCTAGAGACGAATCGTCGTTCATCCTTGCAGAGCAAACAGCAGTTCTCCCCTCAGCTCAAATGGCACAATACCTTGCAGCAGGACTTCACCGCCCAGAAAGGCCAGACTGCACACTCGGAAAAGAATCTGTCACCCCCTGTCAACGTTCGAAAGCGTCATTCTGGTTCCTTCGACAAGATCGATGCCATTATCCTCTCACGTGTTGATAGAATCCCGGAAACCGACTCTTTATCTCCGGTCGAGCCCTCGCAAAGGCTCAGTTCAAGCCCATTGCCATCCCCTTCTAAGCGTCAACGAGCTCTTGGTACGAGCGCCAAGACCCCTACGAAAGCAAACCAGCTTAGTGGACAATCTGGGAACGTAAAGAGCTCGGGCTCAGGTATGCAAACGCCCCCACCGAGCAGCACTGCTACGGCTCGAAAGCGGGGGAGGCCCCAAAAGAAGAAGTCATTTCAGAACTCTATCACTTCTACTACTCAGGTTTTATCACCTCCGCATACCAGCCCTACTAAGCCAAGCGACGGAGACGGGCGGAGCTTGCGTGATAAAGGTAACCTGCAGACACCGGTTCCCGACATACGTTTCCCTTCATCAGTGCCAGATACCTTTGACGAGTATCTTTCGAGAGAGGATGCCTGGAGTGGTGGATTGGATTACACCAATGGGATGGGGGTTGTCAGCACTGAGGGGGAATCGTCGGATGCTTATGATTGGTCTTCTATGCGCGCCAACGTATCTGACGTATCCATTGATGGCTTGGATGTGTTTGGCTCACTTGTGCGAGATGGCCAATCATCTCCTTTATATGATGACCCCTCGGACTCGATCCATTTTTCGTTCCCCGACTTTGACGATGATCTTTTGGAGAAATCTATCCTTCCCCTTGACGTTGATCCAAACCTTATATTCTCCTCCGCTGCTACCAGTGTGGCATCGTCTATGCGTACTGATGATATTAGAGAAACTGTAACACTGGGGGCGGCGTCGCAGCCCTATCAACATCAGCATCTACAGCACCTTAGGGAACAAGAATTGGAGCTTCAGCGGCAGAGAATGCAGCAAGAGAAGCTGATGAAGGAAAGGAGACGACAAGAGCGAGCGGTAACTGCTTCGGGAGGGCGTGGTGGTGGCGGTGGCAGCCAGAGGTCGTTGTTGAAACATAGCATGAGCGACAGCCTGCTCTCCCGCCCAATTCGAAGACCAACAACAAAGGCTGCGGACTTTGATGCAGCTGTTACTAGGAATAGTGTCGCTAGTGCGAGGAAGGCCGGATTGGAGAAACGGAACGCCACACCACCGCCAGTACCACCACCAAGGTCTGCGAGGAAGGAACATACCGGAAGGGCCCCCCGGGGCCAGGGGCCGATCACGGTTAAAGCGCCAAGGATGAGGACGGAGGTAGCGCTTGCGATATCTCCAGGAGGACGAGCAAAGATGGAAACTACTATTGTCTATGAAAGTTCGGATACGGAGGCGGATGAAGTACAGACTTGGGATTCATTTGAAGAGAGCGATTCTTCTTTTGATGATGATGAGCCGAGGGGCCTTGGGCCGGATGGGAAGGAATATATTGTTTACCGTGAGCGGAATCGCTTAGGGCCTGTCCTTGAGGGCGGAAATGCTTTGCAAAAACGCGGCGGCACGGTTTCCGAGAAGCCTGCCTATACAGGACCACCTCCCAGAACGCCGACTCGACGTTCACCTATAAAACCTGTAAGGTTAGCATCTTCAACAGGGAAGAAAGGGTTTAAGGGGTTTGCGGCCAACACTGCGGCCGCTGCGACGGCTACTTCTGGAAGATTGGATTCTTCTCCGAGGCTGCCCACTCCACTGAGGTCTAGTCCACCTGCTAGCATTGGTCGTTATCTGGGAGAGAGTGTGCGGAGGGCCAGTGGGTCCAGTTTCAGCAGTTCAAGGGTATCTGCGTTGGGGACCCCCACTTTGGGGTCTATGCATGAAGTCAGCGATGAGTCGGAGGCCGAAACCGTGGTGGACGGTACTGACATTGTCAACTTGGCCGAAGATGAAGATGAGGAGGACGATGGGGATGCTATGGTGGCATTGAAAAAAGTCCTGCTGGAGCGTAGGAGAAGTGAAGGTAAGATAGGCCTGAGGGGAAAATTACGTTTTTCACAACTAATCACAGTGTAGTAATAGCTTCTCTTGATCGGACTCCGACCAAAGCTAGGCCGGGTAGTGCGGTGAAGCCGAAATTCTTCTCGTCTGGTAGTAGCACTACAAGCCAGGGCCAGCGTTCGGTTGCCCGGCATAGCCAGATTCACCCTGGGCTGTTGCGGACATCAACAGTCAAGAAGAAGCTTTTCGTGGATCAGGCTGCTATAGGCAATTCCATCGTTCGACCTCGTCATAAAATGGCCGATGGAGGATTCCCAGAAGCAGGCACTTCACTACTAGTAGCGCCTGGCTCGGGCCATTTGACGCCGGTCAAACAACGTTCTAGGTCTGGTAGCCGGGAAGAAGATATTATCGCCGAAGAGGATTCGACGCGTTGTATATGCAAAAAGACGAACGAACAGGAAGGGGCTACGATGGTTCAATGGTAAGCTTCTCGTCTTTCCCAGTCTGCATAGTATCCACGTCTCTAACGATCGAACCAGCGACTCCTGCAACAACTGGCTGCACATGAAGTGCATAGGATATAATCGCAAGACCCTACCGAAAGTATTTGTTTGCGGCTTTTGTGCCGCTCCCACTCCACAAGCTAAGAACAGAGTTACCAGAAGAGCGGCCCCTACCATGCCCGCGAACGGAGGAGACTTGTCGCCACAATTGAGGAGCAGCCGGGGTTGTAGAGTCTCGAGGCAGTGATCTGTCTATCTATACTTGCCGATTTTTCCTTTTCTATATCTCCGAGGTAAACCTAGGTTTATTGCGTTTCTCAACACCAGCGTTATGAATTCGTCGAATTTTTTGGGAATCGCCTTATCCGGATTTGTTTGAGTGCTTGATCGGCCGTGGCTTTTTTGAGGGTTGTTGTGGTTGCTATAATATAGAGGCTTATCATACCCCGAGGGCACAGAAGGAAAATTGGTCGGAATATCATCACCAGGGACATTGTTATAACTGTTGTCACCATGAAGCGGGGGGTGTTTAAGTGATTTTCTTGTGGTTTTTCCTCTTTCTTTTCCTATCCTTGCTCTTTTGGAAATACTGTGATTGGGGCTTTCGGATGCGAGAGTAGTATCTATACTTATACCAATTTTGAGCTTTGAGTGGCGGTCACGGTACCAATTCCGCTTGTTCCTATGTGGAATCCATTTTTCAATTTTATTATATTCTTTTACTTCTATTTTCATCTATTCAATTTCCTTTTCTCGGGGTTTTCTCAACGATACTTACGAAGGTGGTACATACGGAGGTTATTACAGGACGAGATAACGGGCGCTGGCAAAGTTTCGGAATCAGAAACGGAAAAAATTGTACATTTTTTTTTCACAAGGGGCAGTGGCTGTTGGGATGGAGTTTATTCATCATGTGTATTCTAGCTTACGGTACGGTACTTCTATCCCATTCCAGCATTACAGTGTCATAGGTAGTTTTTCTGTTATGGTGTTTTTGTTTTGTTTGCTTTGGAATTTATGATTTTTTTGCTTTTTTTATTCATTTGTTAAACTTGGTTCTTCTGATTTATTTATTGATTGGTTTATGATAATCGATTGAGAAGAGGACTGAATTTATTGATGGGTGTGGGGTGAGGTAAGTCTACAGGGTTGTGTAATTCCGGGATAGATTCCGGGTGGGATTAGAAGTTGATATGCTGCATAGTTCTACCGGAGGGCGGTTGGTTTTGCTTTTACTATACTGGTGGGCTGGGCTGGACTGGGGCGAGACCGGGGATTGAATTGGGTGTTTTGGTGAGATGGTATTGTGAGGTCCTCCACTGGCTGGCTGGGTATGATATGATGTGATGTGGTCATGGGAGGTCACTCGGGCGCTGGGGATCAGGTGCTAGATAAATTTAGATTTAGAAATGCTATAGTACAGACCTGGAAAAAAAAATTGCGGTTTCGATAAATTTTGCATTTTATGCTGTTAGAACTGTGGGTAAGCGCTACGTTGGCTCTCGACTGCGTCTTGGCTGTTTTTGTTTGGGGAAGAATATTGTATTGGTTGTCTGGTCAGATAGACGATCTGGTATGATAATTTCTTGATGCTGGCACGGAAGTTGGTCACCCGTAACCGGTCCTGGGATCTAGGGTATTCTATGCTAAAGTATGCGTATTTGTGTAAATGACGGAGGCTGACTAGGCGATAAGCATTGCTATCCTGGCCGCCGTAAATGTTCTCCGATTGTAAACGCTTCCGTGCACATCACTTCGGCCCAGTTTTAGACACAATTCCGGGTGTTATGGCTCTCAAATTATACTATATTGAATGTCAGGGTTCTCATAATCATCCCCCTTGACCCTCGCCCCCCCCGGGAATTGCCAGATGTGCTCTCATTAATCAATGTCCACAAGTCCCAGTATCACCCTCAGCCTTTTTTTCTAGAAAATTAGATTCCCGCTGAAGTTCATACCCCCTGACGAGCTCCCTCAGCATGGGGCCATCCATCCACCGTGGAACCCGAGAAGCGAGCATATGCCCGACAACCTCTTTCGGCAAAACCACAGCCCCACTCTCACTCCCAGTCCCCCAAGCCCGCGCAAACAGCTTATCTCGATCCAGTCCGGGGATCACACCCACCATATACCCAAAGACCAGGAACTCCACCAACTGCCCCACCTCCCCCATATAGGGTGAGAACACATTATGTCGTGGGTGCTCAGGGTACTCCGTGAACCCCTCTGGCTTAAGCTCCCAGCGGAGTTTTCTGGGAGTTAGGTAATTCTTATTGTTCGGAGCATTGATCTGCGTGTTCAAGTAGTGTGCCAACTCGTGGAAGAGCGTCACGTAGATTTGGTAGATTAGGTGGATGGGGGATTTACCTTCGCGCTGTGACTGCTCTATGGCGTCGAATTGGGCGCCGTTTAGTTCGATGGAGGTTGGGTCTCGGTTCCTGTCGTGTTCGCCGCAAATCAGTAGGCTTTGGGCTGGGCTGTGTCGGACGAAGATTTTTGGGAAGCCCTTTGAGATCCACTCGATTAGGTAGGTGACTTCTTCCTCTGTAGCTGGTGGTTCATTTTCGATGTCGTCGTCCGTGCTGGGGCCTTGGAATCGGTCGCGGGTGGCGCGGGTGATGATTGTGTACTTGAAGATGACTTCGGGTTGAAGGACGGTGTCTTGGACTCGGCAGACTAGTTTGAAGATGTAGCTGTCTGGGTTCTCCGGCTTCTGCTGCTCGTGTGTCTTGGCGCATTTTCGGAGGTCGTAGACTGTGGGGTGTACTACTGTTTCTGGCGGCACGGATATACGGGGATAGGGGCCTACAAGGAGCGGGAAGTTACTGGAGTAGTATATCAATGATTCTATTGGGTCGTCGAGATATGTAGGGGTGGGAGAACCAGGGTTTGCTGCTCCTACTTGTCTGAGGGTTTCTAGAGCATCCGGAGCACTGTGCAGCTGTGCCATTATGAGTTGGGAAAGCGCCGTGTTTTCCTCTGATAAATTGTCGTTCTCTCTATCTATGAATTTTGGCTGGCTGCCTTCTGGAACTGGGAATCTCGCTTGTCCTGTGAGCCTCTCTGCCTTGATTCCTTCTAGCTCTTCGAGAGTGAGACTACTCGCCTTTGGGAGTCCATTTGAGGAGGACATGGGTCCAATATAGGGCAGGAACTGCGGACAAGGCTCGACAATGGTCGCGGGAAGCCCTTGCAGTCGATTCTGGACCTCCACCATGATATTCCTGGCATCGACTCGATGGCGGTGAGTCCGGAGCCCACTAATCTCTTCGAGAATGCCCCAGAGATCTCTAGTGATATCTCTAGCCGTATTCCATTCCTCTTGGGAAAGGGTACTGGACGCTGGCTGACTCGTCTGAGAAAAGGACCTTTTCATGGCCGTGAGGGATATCGTTATCCTGTTCGGCTTGTGAAATGATAGTCTGAAGGCTTTGAAAATTTCGTTCAGGAGCTCTTGGTCTTTCACGAATGGTCTCTCGTCCGGCTCCCTTTGCATTGTCGGTCGATTGGGTGAGTGGCACTTGCGGAGTGTGTTCTACCCTGGATGGGGTTTCGGAGTGACTGAGGTTTTGGTGGAGTGGGGTTGTTGGGTTTTCTCCATTGTGCACCTGCTTGAATGGACGGGATGAAGGTGGTGTCGTTGAAAAATTTGGTCTGGACTCATTTCAAATCGCCAAACTAGGAATCAAGTACGGTACCAGCACATGCTAGCCCCGCCTTTTCAGATAGTTGAAGAACCGGGGGGGGTTTTCTCCGAAGTCTAGAGTACGCGGTATTAGTCTGTGGATCCTCAGGTACTCGAGTGCTCTGGTTAGAGTCTCCTTTGCATGCATCGTAGCGGTGGTATTTGTTTTTCCCCATCATTGCTTGGTTGGGGAATTGGGAATTTTTGAAGAAGTATAAGAACTGGGCTGAGAGAAAAGGCAGGGGGGCTCCTTTTAGTGTTTGCTCCGAGGAGAATTTTGGAAATGAGCTAGGTGAAAGAAATGTGAGGGGAGCAGAGGATGAGGAGTGTAGATGGCCTATAGTGCAGCAAGGAAAGGTGTCAGAAGTATTGAGGCTGTGGAGGTCACGGAAGCGAATAGGATTGCCCAATTAGAGATTGCTTTGTATTGCTGTAGACACGCCGTAGAAGAAAAGAGCGCTTCAGAGAGTGAAGAAAGAAAGAAAAAGGGGAATCAAAATAAAGGGAGAAGGTATTAGGGAAAATGATGTGACTCCGCTAGAGGCAAACAAGCACGCAACCATAGTTTCTAATACAAGGCATGGACTCATGATGTCTACGAGAATCAAGCATATTTCGTTATTATATAAGAAATGATTGAAGCTTCCTGCCACCCTTGATAACTCAGGAAATTATTCCTTGGAGGGACTATAGAGTCATTGAGTTGAGCATGATATATCACTCGGTGGCCTTTCTCGCTTGAGTTTTACTCGGGTGCGTTGGGAGGGATCGGGAAACTAGACTATTTTTCGCTGATCTCGTGAAAGTCACTATGGAAACGGGGGAGGGCTATATTTTCCGGTTTTTATGTACACGCACAAGGAGTTAGAGGAAGAGGAAATTAGACGTTGGATTATTGTATAAAAGTTTGGGATCGAGTGGGAGTGTTTATTGAATTACTGCTAATGAAAGATCGGAGCCCAACCCGTTGCATGGAATGGCTAGGTTATGATAGAAACTCTGAAGCAAACGCATCTCATCTCTATCCGTGTCCGCCGGTCTTGCAGTCTTTCTGGCCTGGGTTCACCTCCCAGATCTGTTTTAGTGGGTTATTAATAAATTACATTTTTTTAACAGCTCAAAACTCTGAGCAAAAGTATTCATAATGAAACCTCCAACAAGCAAGTTTGCCAAGTCAAAGCACCCAGGAATTTCGCACCCGCATGGAACGTTACCTCCCGGTCGCTTTCCCCGCTTAGTCATCTATTCAACAATTCATTCTCGTCGATAAAGCCTCGTCCGACGATGCAAACCCTGAATTGAGCCATGGGCAGAAGAATTCAAAAGGGCGACTGAAGAACTAAAACTTCTAAGACTTCCCATACTTCTAAGATTCTTCATAAGTATGCTAGAAATATAAAACAATTGTGTGGGTAAACTTGAATTAAGGAAGGAAAGAAATGCCTGGAGTAATATCAAACCCACCTTCCAGAAATGCTCGATCTCATAGAGCTTATTGTTAATGTAGATTCTGACCTCGGGAGTGGAGGTAAAGGTTTGTTTTTCATCATCTTGATTTGTTCCTGGCTTTTAAAATCTTCCTCGGTTAGGGATAGAATGTCTTCGAGAGGACTAATTTGTCTGGGTGGTAAGGGCTTTCGGGGAACTTTGAATGTTGGTGGTGGTGGTGTGTCTGAGGGTTGAAGTATGCGAGCAGGACGAGGGGGGGTGAGGGGAGCAGGTAGAGGGAGATTTGTAGAAGGAGATGGTGTATTAAGGTGTGGCGGCGACTTTGACATTAGGGGAGGATCCGGAAATCCACACATTGCTATGACTCTCTCTTTCCCAAGTGCCAGTCTTTGAGCCATGGTCATAGGCAGTTCCTCTCCTTCAGTAGTTGGTACGGACGCTAATTTGTGCCCTGGATGCGGTGCTTGGTCCAGATTTCCCTGCAGCGTTTGAGCTCGGCCTGGAGGGCATATAGGAGCTTGTGGATGCGCTAGAATTTGGAGACTGCTAGTAGGGGACCTATAATTCAAAACTTGGTCGCTGCGGTGTCTTGGTGATGCTGTTTTTGCGCTAGATATTATTGATAATGATTTACTTTTGCTTATGGGTCTTGTTTGGGCTTCCTCTTTTAGATACAGTGCTCTTGGGCTTAGCCCGCTTGGGGGACTAACGCTGTCCTCTCGCCGATGTTCTCGACGAAGCCTATGGATAGGACTCGAAACTCTGGGTGTGATTGGACTCAAAGTTGGGGGGCTCTGCATCGGAATATTTGTTTTTGGTTCCAGAACGGTCGGTAGGGGTGTATCCCGCCTCGGGGGTCTCTCAAGTCGGAGGGACTGCACGCTATCAGGGTTTTTGTTCTGCTTTTGAGTGACATTAACTTCATCTGGATAACCAACCTCATGTTCACCCCTCCCATTTGAAATATATTCACTGTAAGAATCAGAGAGTGCTATCTTCAGTTGGGAAAGCACTTGATTGCCGGTCGCAGCATCATCTAGTCTATTGTCCTCACTCAGGTAGAGTAGTGTTGGAATTCTTGGTTTGTGCTGCGCCCCGAACAGAGGGTGGTTTTCCTTATTTTTGCCAGCAGGGTCTGGTGGAAGATCAAATTCTGATATCCCCTCCTTAATCCTCTGGAGGAGTTCTGAACGTGTGAATATGGGTTTTTGTTTCGGAATTGCTAGGGCTGTTGAAGCAGGTTTTTGGGGTGAGAGAATCTCAGGGTATACTGGCGCAAGAGTACTCTGACTATCGCTTTTCCAGCTGCTGGGTTTTGTGGAGGAGGAAGAAGAGAAAAAGTATTTTCTCGGAGCTGCTCTGATTGTGTCCCACATTTGTGTATTAGTAGAGATCGTGTATGGTGGTATATTAAGAAGACGGAAGGACTTCGGTGTGATATATATCAGTTAGGTTTGAGTTGACGATAGCTTTATAATTTAGCTAGACCATAGCTTGTGGAATAGAAATAGCCAAGGTTTCCGGCTTCTTGAAAGTAACATAGAAAATTTGAGAATCTTTTATGGAGGGCAAGATATTGTATTAGCGTGTAGCTATCACCTACAACTCCTACGGGGTGGTGAAGTATGGGATGTGCCCTATCCGGGAGGACTTTGGTATAGTAATAAATTGTGTGTGCTTGGATAGAAAGCATTTTCTTGGCGAGTTTAGAGCACTTTTCGATGTCCTGCTAGGCGCGATTATGCTGCTTCTCCTTTGTTCCTGACTAGAGGTGTGTGGCAGAATAGTACTAATATGGAGCGAGGAGACACTAACGAAACTGAATCACAGTCACTCACTCGATAGCGCGGAATAGGGAGGGCTGGATATCGTGATCCAGCCTACGATAAGTTGCATCAGGTGGTATCTATATGTCGGGGTATGACATCTACAAGAAAGATTTCGTGTATCTAAGGGAGCTATCTATCCCTCCTAGGAAGTCAGGAAAGTCTCTTCTGCCTCTCGTATGTACGCGTATACTCTTGAGTCCCGCCTATCTCAATTTGCAACAGGGGGGGATTGAACTGCAAGCGCCGGCACACTCTCTACCGGGGGTAGGACTAAATATACCCCTTAATACGGTACTGCGCGCGCTACTGCCAAGCCAGGACCCCTAGTTTCCGCCTCCGCAAAATCCTCAGAAACTCCTCTTTTCCAATAAGTTATTCCTGTCCCCGCCCCCGCAACAAGCTATGCCACCCCCACCACCCCTCCCCCCACGCCTTCAGACCCCGCGGGTAGTCCTCTACCACCAAACCCACTACACATCTTCCAAAGAATACGTTTCCATCCTCCCGCTCCTCACCGAAAACACCGGCGCCACACATGTAATCCTCGCCGCAATCCACCTCAACGACCCGCCCGGTCATATCCATCTAAACGAGACACCGCCGGACGACGCGATATTCGAGACGCTCTGGGACGAAGTGCTTGTGCTGCAAGACTCCGGCATCAAGGTCCTCGGCATGCTCGGCGGCGCCGCACGCGGCTCCTTCGAGCGCCTAGACGGTAATGAGGAGTCCTTCGAAGCGTACTACTGCCCGCTCCGCGACATGATACGCAAGCACAAACTCGACGGGCTGGACCTCGATGTCGAGGAAGAGATGTCGCTGGAGGGAGTTATTCGGCTGATCGATAGGCTCAAGGCGGACTTTGGACAGGAATTCTTGATCACGCTTGCGCCCGTTGCCACCGGGCTGATTAATCAGAGGCATATGTCCGGATTTGATTACCAGATGTTGGAAGTTCTGCGTGGGGGCATGATCGGTTGGTACAATGTCCAGTTTTACTGTGGGTGGGGGAGTATGGAGGATTCCAAGGGCTATGATTTGATCATAGCGGTGGGGTGGCCGCCGGAGAAGGTTGTTGCTGGGGTTGTTACGAATGCTGCTAATGGGAGTGGGTGGGTGGAAATTGATGTGCTAGTTGCGGTGTTTATGGGGCTTGCGCAGAAGTATCCCGGGTTTGGAGGGGTGATGGGGTGGGAGTATTTCAATGCTATGCCTGGTGGGCTGGGGAGGCCGTGGGAGTGGGCAGAGAATATGGCGAGTGCTATGGCGATGGGGAGGGCGTGATAAAAGTGGAAGCGGACACCTTCAATGTTCTTTCCATACAATTACTTTGGTTTACTCTCTCTTATAGGACAGAATAGTTTCACTTTGTGCCTGTTATTATTGTTATTTTTTTTATATATATTTTTTACAATGTTGCAGGGCGGCTAGAACTGAGGGGAAGTCCGAAGTCGCGATGATAGTTGATTATTGTCTATAGCTATTGTAGCTCAATAGGTTGATGTCGCTATCACATGGGTTCAAATTTGAGGTTAGGATACTCGGGGGTGCATCCCGTATAGGTAGGTCTTGCTTTTTAACGCATTATGATAAAAATAATTATTCTGCTTTATCTAATACACAAAACGCCACCAAAGCGTTGATCTACATGCTCCTCTAAATCTAAACTCTCATCTGCCCGCAAACTTCGCCCTCTGTCTCCACACCTGTCCCTGATACTTCAATCCCTTTCACGATACCCCACCCGCTCTCAATAGATTACTCGAGCTTCTCTGTGGCCAATTGGGTACCTGCCGCTGTATCTAGCTTCTGCTTCTTCCTCTCGCAAATTTCTTGGTTATGGGCACCTTTTCTGACTTTCAGGGCCCCCTTCTTTATTGCTTCCTCGGGCAATGGTCGGTAGTAAGGCTGGCAGCGGTACCATGGCACCAGCCTATTAAATTTGACACCATCGATCTCAACCATTATACCTTCCACGCCTTCCTCAAACGGGGTGTCAGGGCCGACCCATCGGCCATTCTCATCCACCGGCTCTGGATTTTGGCTTAACTCATTCTTGATAATTTTCTCAACCTCCATCAAACAAGCCTCATAGGCTTCCAAAACATCCCCACTCTCGCTTGTTCGGGCAGAACTTTTTGCAAGCATTGCCCTAACGTCTGTATGTTTTGGCAATAGCGCATGCCAAAGTTTGAATAAATGTGGTTTTATCGCAGTTATAGAGGAATCCTGTAATAAGAGCTTCTGTCCCTTCTCTCCGAGTCCCGGTAACACCTCCTTTCGCACAATATCCAGGTACTCCCTGCCCACAATATCCATTCTCGGGAATCTCTTCTCCCAATCTTTATCCGCTTGGAAAATGGCCGGGTTGTAGAGATTTCCCTCCGCACTCATTACACCGTCTGCACCCGTAGCATCTAAGCAACGCTGCACATCCTCATGCCAGAGGATATTACCGTTTGCGAATAAAACAACCTCCTTTGGAAGGTTATCTCGGATATATCGTATGACACCCCAATCCGCCATTCCAGTGTTATGCCCCTTCTGGTCCCTTGTCCGGCCATGAACAGTCAAAACCTGTGCTCCAGCATCAATCACCATTCGCGCGTACTCCAAACTACGTTCCCTTGTTTCCAAAATTCGGATCTTTGCTGTAACCGGGACCTCAAGATCTTTATGTAATTTGGATACCAAGCTACGGATAAGTCCCCAATCCTCCTGTAGGAAGGCCCCGTATTTGCCTTTCCGAGCGATACCCTGTGGGCAGCCAAGGTTAAGATCTACACCGTCACAATGCGGCGCTACATGCCGCGCAGCAGAAAATAAATCCTCCGGAGTGTTCGAGCAGAATTGGACGAAAAGTGGACGGTCAGATTCTGAACCATCGAGGGGTGGGTAAAAAGATTGGGATCGGTATGCAGGAGCCGTAGCGAATAGGCGGGAGTGGAGCATGGGGGTGTAGCAGAGGGTGCTTGACGGCGAATGGCGGCGGGAGAGAAGTCGCCATGCCTGTGTTTGTTAGTAAGTTAGAGGTTAAGTAGGAAGACAGTTAACGGACCAATTCTGATTGCTCGACCATGGGAGCTACTATCGTCTTTGGGGAGCCTAGGGAGTTATAGAAATCTCTCCCTGTCAACTTAGGCTTCGGCTTTGGTGGGGCGCCCGAAGTCATTGGAGGGGTAATGGTGGAGTTCACAGTCGTTGAAGAGAGAGGGTGAAGCAATAAGGTAGTAAAGCTACAGGGAATACGCCGGGAAGAGGCGGGAGAAATAAAGGGCTTCAGCTTGAATGGTGATGGTATTTAAAAATTCGAGAGTTTGAGGTGTTCGGAGGTGGGGGAGAGAAATAGTACTCGAGTATGGTAGGCGATGGTTGTGCTCAGAGGCAAAAGAAAATCATTTCCGAGTTAAGTTACGGTGCTGGTACTTATCCATGAGGCTCTTGTGACTGGGAGCTGACATGCTGCATGTTTCCCCATCACCGGGAGAAATCAGCGCCCCGGCAATGTATTATTATTATTATTACAAACGCATCGACTTCTTTCTCACCTTGTCCCTTTCTTTCTTCACGACACTCCCTCAGCTCCAAAATCTCCTCCGTTTATAGTAATTTTTGTTTAATGTATCATCTCGCGAAAGACCTCTACTTTCATGTTACCAGCAAAGAGGAGTACTCTGTTCTGTAAGATCCCCACCTCCGGCGCTTGGATGCCCCGCCAATCCACTGACCACCTACAACTTCCAACTAGCCTCCTGGGACTGGACAATGCTGGGAAAACAGTATGCTACATTTCCTACCATCTAAGTTCCTTCAGAAGCTCCTGAGAACACTCGCTAACCCTATTTAGACCCTTCTCGAAAAGATAAAATCGATCTACCTACCACACGCCCCACCCCCGCCAAAAGAGGGTGGAACAATCCCCACGGTTGGCCAGAATGTTTCCATAATCCCTCTAACTTCTCCAACCATCTACCTCAAACTCTGGGATATTGGTGGTCAATCCACCCTGCGCTCCCTCTGGAAAAGCTACTACTCGTCCGCCCATGCAATCGTTTTTGTCATTGATAGTACGGACGTCCCGCGTATAGAAAACGAGGTTATCGAAGTACTGAAGGAGGTTGTGGAGCACGAAGAGACGGAGGGTGTGCCAGTGCTGGTATTGGCTAATAAGCAAGATCGCGAAGAGAGCTTGGAGATAGCACAGTTGAAAGAGGTTGTTAACCCTATTGTGGTCAAGTTAGGGGCTAGGGATAGTCGTGTTCTGCCTGTTTCCGCTCTGGAAGGGTAAGAGCTAAATTATCACCATGGATTTATATGTATTTACTGACTCCTTATCACAGGACTGGTGTTAAGGAAGCTGTGGAATGGCTAAAGACGAGAGTTATGTGGAATAAGGAGTCTCGACCTCCTACTATGCGCTGATATTGTAGCATGCCTTCTGGATAGGGTTGATCATATCCTTGTCGTTTTGAAATTTCCTTTTTTCTCGGGTGGGATCTTATACGGTTGGGAAGAGGAGTACTAATGGATTTATTTTCTGTTCATGGCGCTATTTGAAATTTGGTTTTGATTTTGTTACGCTCGAACCATTAGTCTTCAGCTGAAGGGTTCTAGGGAGTCAGGGTGCCGTCTGTCACTATTTAGGTGTATACTATACCAACAAGCGCACTCCACGGCGATTTATTACTTAGCATGAAATGAGCGACAACTTTTGTTTTTCTAGATCAACTACTGGATTTACGCGGAAACAGTATTCAGAAAATGGCAAAGATCAGGTTTGAGCCAGAGCTGATGGACCAGGCGCTACTCGGAGGAAGTATTATTCCTTGATCCCCTTCCGCTCCCCGTACCTAGAGTACTCTCTTCTCCTTCGCAGCATCGGGATAACAAATCGGCAGCACACTCAATGCGACTGCCTATGTATCTCTTCCAAGCTCTCGTAAGGGCATCGTCTAACCAAGCCATGGGGAGTGCAGAGATAACTGCCCCCCCGCATCAGTAGGGAGTGTGGCTATGGAGGCATATTTTAGCTGGTTTATTGGCAAGGATATGTCCAAAGGAGAACAGCAGTATGTGGGCGAGTGAAAAGGTTGCGTGAAAAAATCATTCGAGAGGGTATCGTACTGGTTGAGGGTTCATGCGAGAGAACTTGTGAAAGTAGCCCTATCACCCAAGGTTTAGTCAAGTATCATATGCCCTTGTTTTTCTTCTTCGAGCCAATGCTATGCTGGATGATCTTCTGCCAACTTGGGGTCCACCTTTAGAAACTCCTCCTACCTAGGAGTTGGTTTCTGACAACATTGGTGAATAAGGAATCCCCGGCGACAACCTCCCCAAGGAACGAGGTTTATTATACTTTGTGCTGAGTATTTCTCCCCCACCCGTTCACTTCTTCGGCCCATACCCGTCCTTATCTCACTCTCCTGCCTTTGCGTGTCTGTCTTAATTTAATTTTACCATCTCTATTAAATTTCTACGTCAATAGGGGTGCCTCTTTGACTCCTCTCTTTCCTTATCAAAAGCAGAAAGACCCCCTAGCTAATTCTAGCCATTGAATTCTAGATACGAATTGACTATAACGCTATAGTATTTTCGCAGTTCAACTAAACTTAATACTTCTAGGTCTTCTATACCCTCTTTTCACGTCAGCATGCCCAGAAATCCTCCTCTGTTTGCTCACTAGACTAACAACTTCAGCACACAACTCACGTTTCACCATTCTAGCCATCAAAGCCTTTCTTAGGTCTTAAACTGAGGCTGCACAAATCTTTTTCTGGTATAGAAGACTATTCAAGATGTCGTTGCGCAGACTGGGCGTCTCGAAGAAAGTATGTGTAACCAGTACCATTCATTTGCGATACATTCTCCGTACTCCAGCGCACGTCTCCTAACTCAGGATCAAAAGCGCGGTAGTATTGGAGACCAAGCTAACATCTTATTTGTTAAGGGGGAGGAGAACACCAATTATCCTGAGCTAGACTCCGGCCTCTTTAATCAACTCGGGCCACCAAGCCATAATTCTCATATTTATCCTACTCCACCCAAAGCCACAAGGATAGAGATCATAGAGGAGAGACTTGAACCTCCTTCCCCGCCGTTTGCCCAGGGTAGGATATCAAGCAGAATACGCGCGATGTTCTCTGGGGACCATGCGATACCAAGAGCGCCAGCGGCCCGCCTGGTACCCCACCGTGGGCCAATTGCCGCGACGTCAGACGGTGTCGTTCCCTATCTGAAGCCTCACGAGCCCACAAAAAAAGAATACCTAAATGAAAAACGCTTGCCTCCAATTACTCCCCCTCCAATTACTCCTCCTAGAAGTCCAAACCGGGGTCGTCGTTACCCATGGGAACCTAAAAGGAGACCTCCCCCATCTCCGCTAGCGGAGACACAGCATTTAGTACAGGAACCTCCAATCAAAATACAGGAACCTCCAATCAAGGTACGGGAACCTCCGGTCGGGGTACGGGCACCTCCACCTCCAATCAGATTCCCTCAATTCAAATTGAGCTTCGGGGAGCTAGAAGATCATGTTCAAAATGGGCTGGATTTATATGAACCAGTCTCATCCTCCTTTGACGACTTCGATGGATCTTACTTTCACCTAGAAGATAGTGATGGCACATGGGACTCACAGGATGGATCGAGCCCCAATCTGTCTCGTAGGAGAAGCGGGTTAGTCCGCAATGTTTCCGCGAGGAAGCCATATCCGCAGGTGGTGAAAGTCTCCCACATGCCGTCTAGTGAAGGACAAATTGTGAAACAAGGAGTCTTGTCGAGGCACATGCCCTCACCAAAAATAAATCCGCCAGTCTTTCCAGTCGGCCTCCCAGTGGATAAGGCGACAGATTCCTGGCTTAGCGATGGGGAGGAGTCCGAGACGGATGATTCTCAAGGCACTCCGAGCCCCAAAATGAGCGAGGAAGAAGTGGATAGTAGTTTGCCACATGAATTCCGTCCTGAAGTGCTAACCCAACCTCACCCGCGCAAGGGACGCGAGATTGCCTTGAAGACTCGGCGCGAGCGCGGTAGCAATCTCCTACCGCCAGCCATACATCTCCCAGCGCATCAAAGATCCGCTAGCAATGTAAAAGTAGTGTCGCCATTGTTTGGCTCTGAAGCTGCTACGACTTCTGCACTTCTTTTGGGTACAGGTAAAAGTGTAAACCCGGGAGATTCTGTGAAAGTGCTGCTTAGTCGGCCAGTGATTCATTATAGAGATCTAACTACCGCAGGAGATAAATCTTTCACCTGGCAAAAGGGATCTCGTTCTGGGGCCTCCCAGCCACCCAACGATAGGGAAAATACCAAGGGAAAGTCTACCAACTATCCCGGAGAACTCGGAGGTAGAGTCAAAGAATCAGGGAGCTATAACACCCCTTCCAGGTATCCTTCTAATAGCGACAAACCGAGTGCCATTTACTCCCGAACGCAGCTAACATCCCAAAGCGCAAGTATGGAAACTGTCGAAGCCGGAGAACTCGGAGGTAGAGTCGAAGAATCAGGGAGCTATAACACCCCTTCCAGGTATCCTTCTAATAGCGACAAACCAAGTGCCATTTGCTCCCAAACGCAGCTAACATCCCAAAGTGCAAGTATGGAAACTGTCGAAGACCCCTATATAGACTCTCCCGTGGCCACAAGCCCCCAACTGCGCCGCCAAATCGCCCTCATTAATGAGCACTGGGTCCCCACCAACAGATTCCCCGTAATCACCACTCCCGCTAGTACAAGCTCCCCTGGCAGGATTTTCAAGTCGCTAGCAACCCTCACAACCTCCAAATCCGCCCCTCAATCTTCAGCAGGATCCCAGAAGGGGGGTGCCTCAATACCCACATCTAGCCTGGAACCGCCAGAGATACCAAGGGCTTCTGAAACACGCTCTTTCAGGATTAAAGGAAGCGATCCATGGCTCGCGAAGCACTTGCCACAGGAAAACCCGGCCGATCCGTTCCCCTGGGAGGCCTCTGTGCTAGAGCCGAAGGAACCACAGGTCCCTAACCCCGATGAGAATTTCGAGAAGTTTCTACAGGCGAGGGCTAAGGAAAAGGAGGCCTCACACCATCCCGGCAGGAGGAGGAGGAAGCATTTGGGCGGGCTTTGGGAGAAGCAAGGAGATTGATAGGTGGTATCCCCCACCTCTCCTTTTCTAACCACTAGGGATGCGTTGGATTATTAGGTATGTTTTTTCTTTTTCTTCGGATCTTGCGTACGCATATGGTGGGATATGCGCCATGCGAACTCTTCACCACATAATGGATAGGCATTTTTTCACAGATTTCTTTTCACCCAGAGCGGGTTTGCGGAGAGTTATGGAGAGATGGGAGTATGTTGAAAAGGATGGATGAGCAAGCTAGCGCTTGGAACTTGCGTTTGAGTGTTAAATTAGCTCTTGTCTTGAGCATTCATGTATCATATCTCATAAACGCGCATATGAGAATCTCTGTTGAGCCTCTATTTATTTTTCAATACAGTCGCTATTATTTTATCTGTTTTCGCTATATTTCTTTTTGCTTCTTCGTCTTGCCTTCGCTTCCCAGTCGCTTTTAACCAAAGCAGTTCTTTCCCCATCAGGCCTTGCACATCATACTACGGTTTGACAAACTATTCCTTTCTTTCCCTTTCTTTCCTTCCTCCATCCGCAGCAAGAATATAGCACTTTAACAAGCAAACAGAAGACACAATCTGGCTCAAGATATTGAGGGATAGCCCTCGCTTTCTCGCCCATCTTGTTTTGCTTTACTTCAATCAGTCCAAGTCGCTGTTGGCGAGACCTGTTATTTTATCCTTCACAATTGCTAGAGTGGTATTCTATTCTATAAGTATTATAAGAACTAGAATAATTGAACCTCGTCCAAGGACGTTGGAATTGCCTTCTCTGGTAAAGTCTGGCTCTTTTTTTTTCTTTTTTCTTTTTTTCTTTTGTCTTAAGTTAGGGCCGAGGCGGCCAGTTTCCGCACCCCCCATACCATCCAAGAGAGGGAATTTTGAACGTCTTAGCACGAGGTTCAACTATTCCGGTTCTAACGGCATGTGTATTACTATGCGATCACAACTTCGCACTCGGTCTTGGCAATATGTATTTAGGATGAGTTATGGGACAAGCGGCGGAATCCGCTAAAGATTGGGAGCTTCCGTGTTAATAGAATTCAACAAGCGTTAACGAAAATAATTATTATAAAATTTAATGAAAGAATATGCTGCCCTTTAAGCGTGAGAAGAATGAATTCTGCGGCTCATCCTGTCCACTTATGATTTTTGTTAAATTTAATGACTTCTTTGGGACTTTAAGTGCAGTACGGTACTGTACCTTCTGCGGTAGTGGTTTTTTGTATGATACTATAGCACACAAAAGATACATTGATTGATCCTAATGATGATGAACTCCTGTTCATTTAGGTTTGAGCTAAAGATTGTCAGGATGTAGGTGGACAGCACACTGCTAGTCGCTCACTTAAACTCTCGTGCTAAGAAATTAAATATTATTATCTTACAAGTAGCCAAAAACCAAAACCAAAAAAAAACCGAACTCGCCACATTCTTAGACTAGCTAAATATTAAGGAAAGTGGTTACTAAAACTGTGTCTGTATATTGGTTCGATTAGGGTAGAATAATTAGATGAGAAAGAAACTTGTAATACTAATGATTGGCCGAGATATTACCGTCACCCAGGACTATAACAAATCATGACTAAGATAGAGAAAGGCAGTGGGAAATGTTTGGAAAAGATCGGAAGGACTCGAAGTAGCCTCAAAAGAAATGGGGGGAGGAAAAGAGTAACAGAATAAGCTCATAAGAAAAAAGCGGGTAGAGCCTCTGCATCCGTGTTGAGCAGCTGTGTGCGTACCGGGACCTCAACTTAAAAACCCTTGTGCAACCTCTTCCTGAGTCCAGAATCTAACTGCGGGGGGTCAATATCTGTAGCGACGTAACTGTTCCAGGCAGCGCAAGTATCATTCCAAGCCCCGTCCTTGTTGAACGTCTTCAGTAGGTCATTTTTCCTTTCGATAAACTGTAGCATGAAACCTCCGCTAACGTGCCACGCGATATGGCAGTGCAGGACCCAGATGCCCGGATTATCCGTCTTGAAGGCGATGACAAGGTACCCACTAGCAGGCAGCATGGCGACGTCGCGGCGAGGCGGGTTGGTCCAAGTTGCGTTGACCGTGGAGGCGTCGAAGGTTCCGTTGTCTTGGGCGATGAGGTAGAAGTCGTGGCCGTGGAGGTGGATGGGGTGCGTAACGGCGAGGGTTGTCTGGATGACGAGATAGTACCATGGGTTCGAGCCGTCGATGGTCAAGGCATTATAGCTTGTTGGGGGTGTCTGCCCGTTGAAGACCTGAAGAAGGGTGGGGTTCGCCCAATCTATCTTCCCGGAGCTGCCGTTTAGCTGCCAGTGTAGTGTGTTGTCGGATACAGCCACGGTGACGTTTTCCTGCTGGGAGATTGCCAGGTCTGATCGCGGGACGTTCAGCGCGACAACTGGGACGAGCTTGCTCTTCGACTCATCGTTGCAATTATCTTCGGTTGAGTGAGCGCTCGTAGTGGGATCTGTTTTCGTTGCTTTGGAATACCGAACTATTCCCTTGATGTTTGATGCATTAGGGTTAGAAGCACTGCAGGTAGTTTGTGAGGTTGCGCGGAGCCAGTAGTTATCCGCTGCTTGGTTCGCCTCGATGATAACTTCATACCGCTGGCCGATTCCAATAGAAACGACATCAGTCGTGTACGGCTTGATAGGGACAAAATCCGCGGAGATAACGGTCATAGTGTGGTTGTCTAGAGAAATCTTGAAAAAGGTATCCGTAGCCATATTGATGAACCTCAGGAGGTACTTCTTCCCGGGTTTGAATTCGGTAAGGAAGCGTTTCCCGCCGCCGATGCAGTTAGCATCCGTGCTTTGCGAACAGTCGAACACGTTCGTGCCATTGATCAGCCCGTTTACTGCTGGCTGAGGGCCAGTTAGGGGAATATTTTGCCAGAGCGAGAATACAGTGTCATGGTACCAGTCGTCCAGCATTATTGGGCCAAGGTCTTCATCGTAGTTTGCGCTCGCTGGCCCATTTATCACGAGTGCACCAGCGGCACCGTCGGAGTATTGTAGGGAGAAGTGAGAGTGGTACCAGGTGGTCCCGTATTGGCTTGCGTGCCATTCGTAGGTGAGGCTGTAGTTGGGTGGTAAAGGGCCTGTGAATTTGTTAGCCACTATATTTAGAGACTAGGGGGGGGCAAACGAACATTGAGTGACCCCGTTAGGGCCATCCTGCTGGGTGGTGCCCAATTGACGGATTCCGTGCCAGTGGACAGCCGTTCTGGGAGATTGTTAGCCGCCATTGTTCATATATGGTTTTGTTCAGGAGGAAGGTAGCATACCCGTTGAACTGCAGGTTGTTTGTAACATGGATCCGCAAGGTGTCACCCCAATCTACAGATGTCAGTACGATATTCTATAAAGGAGTGGATGCACGGCATAGTGACATCACAAAGGGTCCTTCTCACCTGCATAAAGCGTAGGGCCGGGGAACGTTCCATTGAAAGTTAACATAGTACGATTGTATCCATCGGGAGCGAAAGTCGTGTTCTCGACTCTCAGCCAGTACTAATTGGCAACCAAAGTTAGGAATTGACCACCGTGTCTTATTTTTTTTTCGCGGGGGATGTTGGTTGTTTTCTTGTATCTCCTTACCTCACGAATCCTCCCCGTGGTTGGAAAGTTTGTATAATAATCGGTGTTGATATTCCTTACTCCATCCCAGCAGCCCCTGGTAGTAGGACCATTAACGCAGTTGGGGCCTTGTCTGGGAAACAACTCTGGAGCCAAAACCTCAGTAGTAGGCGCCTTGAACGAGGAAGGGAATGCAGAAGCAGTGGTCGCAAGAATTGCAACCCAGAGGCTGGTGCTGGGGCGCATTTTGATGGAAGAAAAATGAAGACTAAGACGAAAAAGAACGACGGGGTGGAAGGTGGGGGTGCGAGGCGGCGCGGCTGGGGAACTGGTAAAGACAGGATAGGAGCCACTGAAAGCTCGCAGGGGATAATGCCGCCTATGGAAGCTAGGGTGGAGAAAACAAGTATCGAGGGTGTGAGGTTTATATAACTTTTTGAAGCCGAATGAACCACTCTTGCGACCACCGCTGTTCCAGCATCATGGGGGGCAAGAGACATCCGAAAAATGCGAAGTCGACGCCTGGAGAAGGGCCATACTGGTCCGTGCAGAAATTGTCCCTCCGGGGGAGGAATAGGTGGAGGGGGGGGGTCGGAGTCTCCGCCGTGGATGTTGGTGCAAGCTTTCTATCACAGGTTGGGTAACGCTAACATTCCCCATACTACACACATACAGATAAACGTCAGTTACTTACTTAGCTGGTAAATCAATTAGTTAACTAAGGAACGGCTAAGCCCTCTAACCTCCTCCCGCAAACAAAGTCCACGTCCCCCACCCCCTTTCTAGCCATGTTAGGAACTCTCAGACGATTTCGAAATACGTACACCTGACTCTCGCCTCACTTCCTTCCACTATATTTGAAGGTAATAGAAAAACCTCCCTAAAACTAACTAGTGTGGTGGTACCTTCCTCGGGTTGTGAACGTAATATGGCATACTGAACCTTATTACTACCAACGTATTTACACGTTTTTGGAACCGTTAGTAGTAGTTGATACTAGGTATAGGTCAGGAGGTTTGGGAACTACCGGGTTGCTGCATGGGGGCCCTTCTAGAGGTATCCTCAGATATTATCGTGACCTCTTAGTAATTCTCCTGCAAAGAGCGTTGTTCTCCTTTTTTTCTTAGGTAACGGCTCCTACGGCACTCGTACATCGAGACACGGCGGAAAATGGGAAGGGTTTTTGGACTTTCACAGCGATTCGGCACGGACAGCAAGCCGTTGATGTTATCTCGGTGGAGGCAGGGGTTACGCAGTGGCTCATCGGATGAGTTCAAGATTGTACCTTTTTGCCCTAAGGCCAATTGATGCCGTCATTGATACCTGGGTCCTGACGCGCACTCTGCTAGATTAGTAGATCCCCTGGTGGGATATCGTGTATGCCGGATGGTACTATAATATGGTATCATACCTCCAGACGCTAGAGAGATGAAAACAATGAAATTCAGAGCAGCCAAGAATTGAGCAGCCAGCGGCCACTTTGACATAGGATCAGGAAGTGCCAGTCAAGGCACTAGCCACAGGCCGGCCGAGTGGCAAAGTCGGTGGAGACTTCTCGTTTCTTTGCCTCTTGGTTTCATTGTTTCGTTTTCGAAGGAATAGGATTATATCGTACTATAGTTTTCCCAGTATATATTGTACCGCTTAGATCCGTGCCTAATGCCCCAACAGAGATTTAGACCACGTGGTAGAACCTATATCAGCACGCCAGGGATCATGCAGAAATGTTTATTAGATGTCAGGTCATCACCCTAGATATCAGATGAATAGGGGTCCACTATATTTCTCCCTTTTTGTTTTTGGTGGTGAGAAAGAGAAAAAAAGTAAACAGAAGAAAAAAAGTTCCGTCGATATTGCTAATAGCACGGTAGTTCTCTACCTTCCTTACTTCCATTCGTCCCCTTAATACTTTTACCTGCGCCACGAAGCTTCGCCCCAGTATCCTTCCTATAGTAGACGGTGACCCGGTAAATTTTTTACCAGTCTCCCCGTGGGGAGTTATGAGTTATGACCATTCGGCGGGATCAAGTGTGGTGCCGGCCAACTTGCCCGCACCCAAGGTTCCTAGAAAGTCCGGACATACTGAATTATCAGCAGCCAAGGATGTTGAACATCTCTGTCAGGAGAAAAAACCCATCGCAATACGATTCTAGTCGGTTATTTTGGATGCACTAATAGAATAAAAATAGGCTAAAAACTATTAGAGGCTTCGCAAAGGACTTCTTAGCGAAATTACTAGACGAACTATTCCTAGAGTTTTTTCTCCCATCCCAACCACAACAACTTCTTGTACTCGAAACTTCTTGTACTCGAGTATAACTTGAGGTGAAAACAAAAGGGTGGACCAGTTGTAATCTGTTATTTGAATAATTTTAGCGGAGGGGATTGTATTATACCTTCTAAAGGAGAGACAATTCCTACCATAATTGAGAAATTTTTGATCAAGTTGGCCTCGAGGGGATGGTTTTTGTTGTCTGGAGGCATAAAGCTAGGGTGCCTGCGATGAGGTTGCCGTAGTAAATAATTAACTCAGGCCAACCCACAAAATAATCCCTGACCTATACCAGGACACGCTTCCCTGGCACTCATACTCGCTTTGCACTCCGCTGAATCTTTTTTCCATTCATTCCCGGTTTGCGGTGTGCGATGAGCTGCTTTCAAAGAGTTTTTCAATCCTTCCTCCTCCCTTTCTTTCCCTTTTTTCCTGACCTTGCCTCCTTGAAATAATGGTAATCCCTCATGCCAAAAAACGCTTTCTTTTGATATGTTCTGCGTCTCGCTCGTAGCTTTGTCATTCCTACACACGGATTGGGGAGAGCTGCTCGCGGGGGTCGCCTACCTTCTAGTTAGTACTGTAAAATCTGGTACAATCCAGTGTCAGACCAGCAGCGGGAATTGCAGCATCCACCCACCCTAGGTTTAGTGTGACAGGTTACCAGAATTGCGAATACCGCCTACCAGTTAATGAGATCCAGCGCGTTTAACAGGTTCAACCTTTGCCGTATGAGGAAAACACTAATCCTTCTTAGGGGCCCTTGTCTCTGAGGACGGGGATTAGGGACCTGGCAGAGATGGTGGATTACTGGTAATTGAACGGCGTTTGTGAGCCGAATTTTGGCGGTATGCAATAGAAGCCGTGTTCACGAATATCGTTCAATTATTAGTATAGGGTACGGTACTGTATCACACTTGCTCGCTCGCCTTGGGATCTGCGGGAGCGTAGGGAAGTGGGTAAAATTGGCGTTAAGCCATTACCGGTAGCACTACCGAGGCTTGCACTCGTACCCCCGGGCCTAGAGCCTATAGTCGGTAGATCGATAGGTATGATCCATATTTTCGTGGAGGTCGGATTTGTGCTAGGGGGCCTACTAGGGCGCCCTTAGCTCTGCGAGCACTAGTATAGTACTAGTGCCGGTATGATACCGTATTTACTCCTGCGATCCGCCAACTCCAGCACTCCAATAATCTCCGAATTCAGAGACAAAAGGTCTGAGAAGGGTTAGTGCTCTCTGTCGTGGTATAAGATCAACATTCAAAATATATTGGACCTCATTAATTAACTGGTATGCTCAATTCTGTTAACCTGACGGACTAAACCTATCCTGGGCAGACCGGGCTAGCGAATCGCAAGAGTCAATACGGTGATCCTGCTTTTACTAGTACAAAAAAAATATGGTGTAAAGCCTAAGGGATGACGCTATCAATCTCCAACCTAGCTTGGATGATTAGCCACTAGGCCCACCAAAAAGCGTGAGTTTAGCTGTGCCTAACTTGGCCCTGGAGTGGAAGAGAACTCAAATTTGTACCGATATCAGTATTAGTGCTCCGCTGCATTCTGAAGAATAGTGTCTAAAACGTTCGTTGCTGGGATACTAATCGCGCTCTAGGCGGGCCTTGATCCCTCCTTGCTGTCATTTCACGCGGTGCAAGAACCGACTACTTGCAAAATTTAATAGTCTGTCCCTGACCCTTGCTTATGGACAGGGCAACCACTCCGCCGCATGTTGTTTGTAGGAATTGCCGTGCTGCCACCGGCCGCTCTACCCAGGGGACTAGCTTTTGATTTTGGTGAATATCTAAATTTATCTATCTACTCGCGATATGGGTAAACGTTTAGTAGGGTCGAGGAAACGCCTTAGGATTCTCATCCCCACCCTGAGCAAGCCATAGAGCCTTCTCAAGACGATTCCCTTGAGTATCGCTGCGGGACTTGGCCCTGAAGTAGAAGGTAGCTTGTACCTATGAGCATTGAACCCGTATTTTCAATATCTAGGATGTTTCAATCCCTGACTATTTTACTATTCAATAACCAGAGTTCGACTGTTTTCAAAAAAGTTACAGAGAATTAAGTATAGCATCTGTGCCCTGTACTATGCCACATGAGACTCACAATGGGTTCTCCCTGCCCATCTTTTGTATGATAAAAAGCAGCTATATAGGTACTATGTTTACTCATTCCGCCTAGATATAAACATGTGAGATTAAGGCAAACAGTTACTTCATTATATCAACAACCCGCCCTACGCGCCAAGCATGTTTAGCTTTCTATTTCTATATATTGGTATCATAGGGAAACTGATTTAGGTATGATATTAACAGCCAATAGATGGTGAAACAAATACCTTGTCATGATGGAGGTGAAAGGATCGCTCAGACGTATTGATGGAAGGAGATGCTGAGGTGTGCGTTGTCTATTGGAGGTTGCTAGCTAATGGTTATGTAGTGTGCTTATATGTCCACACTTCTATGCTCCTTCATAGTATGTGCGCTTCCCGATATCTGCGCTCCTCGAGGTTTCCAACACTACAGCATCCCACCCCAGGACCACTATACCATCATGTCACACAGCACAATTTTTTGGCCCTCACTTGCAAACTCCACGTTGTCTTTGGCCAGTGGCTTCATTGCGAATCGGGTTTCTGAATTGGTGGGGTGGAAGCTATCGCAATTGGAGTTGAGGAGAGTGATAAGATAAGTAATCGGAAATATGCATTATCATACCAGTACTCGAGTACGGTACACTCCCGTTCGCAAAGTCCTTGCACAAAAAAAGGTACTGTGGCAATGTCTTGGCGGCAACAGAAGTACCCGGACAACCCTCTGCTAAACATGTTGAAGTTTGTTCAAATGTGAACTAAGGCACGATCTATTCTATATGGATAATACTAGGCAGGTACGAGGGGTGCTGCTGGGACACGCTAAGCGAGGAGGGTGAATAGTAGTAGAGCAGATTGGTAGTAATCAATTTTATTCGATATCAGGAGGCACCGCCAAATCCAAGGCATGCGGCCACCGCAGCATTACTTTCCATCCGGTAAGCCAACGGAACACGATATCCTGCCTAACCTCTAGTACCTCTGGTCCGGTACCAACCGCACAACCATACCCAAGACCGCATCATTCCCATCAACACCATCATCGGCAGGCCCATCCAGATACACCATTAGGCTCCGGGCAACAGGCAAATCCCAGAAACGCACCACCACAAAGCAAGGTCATGAGTAGCGTACAGGCAATCCCAACCAAAAATAAACTACCTTCTTGTAGCCCAGACCCCCGAACAAAAGAAATCCTCCTCCAATACCATCCGACAAAAACACTACCAAGAGCCATATAGCACACCGACCATCAAAGCCCCAACCGGCAGACCGGCCTCGCAACCCAAAACAAAAACCAACAGCAACGCATAGATCAACCAACGTCTTCAACAGACCGCCAGTTGTCTACCAACAAATCATAATCCGGGGGCCGATAACTGTACCCCGTCACCAAGCAACCACCAAAGTTATCCCAGGCACCAACATACGGTAGGTGAGCAGCAAGCTCACATCGCATTCGTCCCAGGCCCCTCAAGTGGTTGTTCCAACCCCCACCCTTATTACCCTCCCAGCCACAGGGGCACCGAACCCGCCAAAACCGTCTGGAGGCAACCCGACCGCAAGGACACATATGACCAATACCCGGATCCGTCCGGGCTCCCCACACCACCTGCTTCATTACCTTGCCCGCAGCAAGGATTCCTGGACCCACCCTCCCCAGAGTCCGTCAAAATTCATGAACGCTGGCCCCCCTTCTCCCATCGGTGGCACGCGCATTCTCGTAGGCCTCAACAGCCCCTGTTGTAGTCCGGTGTCCATCCAGGACCACTGGAGTCCTTGTCAATCCGCCAGATGGACCGGCGGCGACACCATTAGAAACACTGGCCACAGAGTGACCATCAAAACTTCCTTCGTCAGCCGTCGAGGCCACAATACCTTCATTCCCCCCGGCCATCACAGCAAGTCGTCCATCAGAGGCTGACCCACCCACCACAATCCTGCCATCACTCACCACATCCTCATCGTCCAAGGAGTCGGGGCCAGTTCTAGCGAAAGAAACCGACCTATCACAAAATGACCTGTCATAATGACAGGTATCCGCGTCCAGAATAATAACATCGGAAACGACCGACGAGTCAGAGCCCACAGAGGGCACACCAGGCAAACGCACAACCAGACCACCACCAGAAATAATCGGCCCACCATTAGGAGGGGGCATGTCGCTGTCGTCACCCCGACTAAAAACAGAAGCAGGGGGAGAAAATACAGAGTCAATCGGGGGCCCCGCAGACTCACAATCCTTTGCCAACAGATGTAGGCGCTTGGAGAGGACGGAAACATGGTGTCTAAGTCGAGAGACCTCAGCTTCGAGAGCAAGGCACTTGTCGACCGACCGAGATAGAGTAACCCCTGTACAAGCAACAGAGGCAGCCGAAAAAGAGGAAGACTTTCATTTGACCATAGCGACCAAGAAGGAAGACAAGAGCAAAAGAAGAAAGAAAACCGTAGGTAAATACAATAAATAGTATCGTAAATAAATAATAAAATCCATGACAAGCTTTGAAGCTAAAGACTTGAAACTATTGCGAGATAAGAATCAAGGAAGATAATAGGTAGAAAACCCGAAAATGTAACACGTCGCTCTCTGGCGAGAAGGCGAAAAGACAAATTGGTAGGAGTTCTGGTTCTTATTCTATCTAAGCGAGGTGGGCGATAGCAATCATATTTATACCGAAGTGCGAACACCAAGTGTAAGAAAGAAATATAAGGGAAACAAAAGTGCGAACAATGTTTAACTCTGAAATCCTGCCAAGTAAATTCTAAATAATATGCATGCTTCTGAAGTGGTGTGAGGAGATTATTAGGAGATAATTAGAAATATTATGACCGAGAAAGGTGCATAAATATGTAAGAAGTCCTCCGTAAAACTCCGAATATCAGATAAGAAATGCATAAGGAAATTCCAAATATTATCCCTGAATAGGTAATGAAAATGCCGCAATACATACTCTAGCTGTAGTAATGTAAACGGTGATAGGTGGTACCAAAACCTAAACTAAGTATAGAAATATACGACAGTGATCATGAAATATAGATAGGAAATACTATGAAATTTCAACACTTCCCCACATTATCTACAGCCCAATAATGATACCATCCGTTCATGCGCTGGTTTTGCTAGGATTTTGGTGCAGATATCGGCGTGGTTATTTACTGATTCAACCTTAAGGAGGACAAACAAATTGTCATGTAACGCTTCGCGGGTGATGAAGTAATTGACAGCGATGTGTTTAGTTCGAACGTTAATCTGAGGGTTGACAGCAAGGAAATTTGCACCGGTGTTATCGGCATGCATAGCGATAGGAGCAGAAAGACGGAGATCAGAGAGGCCTTTAAGGAGCCATTGGATATGGCGAGTACCGTAAGACATAGCAACAAATTCTGCTTTGGTAGTTGATTTTGTGACGGAGGATTGCTTCTTTGAGAACCAAGAGATACAACAGTTATTGAATAGAACAATGTAACAGGAGGTGGATCTTCTGGTATCGATGCATCCTGCAAAGTCGGTGTCAACATAAACATCGATAGCATTTATCGTAGTGTAAGGGTAAAATAAGCTAAGGTTCCGAGTTCCATTAATATATCTAAAGGTGTGTTTAGCAGCCTTTATATGTTCTTCAGTAGGGCAAGAGGAGAATTGTGCGAGAAATGAAATGGTATACGCGAGGTCGGGTCTTGTTCCAGTAACGAGGTACATAAGAGATCCTATCATTGATTGGTATAGTGTAACTTGATCTTTTGGTTGTTCCGTAGTCCCTTTCGTAAGTGTAATTCCTTTTGGTAAGGGGGTGGATACAGTGTTAGAGTTTTCCATTCCAAATCGTGAGAGGATAGTTCCGACGTATAGTTCCTGGGTAAGAGCGATGCCTTCTAGCGTATAGGTAATATATAGGTTGAGTAAGAAAGAGGCTTCCCCAAGGTCCGAGATCTCAAATGCCGTTTTCAGGTCTTTGATGAGAGCGGTAAGGTGGGGTGTATCGGCCGAATATATTGCAATGTCATTCACGTAAAGCTATAAGTAACAGTCATACTTATTGTGGATAAACATGCATGGGTCTTGGTGTGATGCTGTAAAGTTCTTGGAGATTAAGAATTTTGCGAAGAGAGCATACCATTAATTCGCTGATTGCTTAAGTCCATAGATGCATCGGTTAAGTTTCCATACTTTGTCTCCATCACTAAACCCTTGTGGTGGTCGCATGTAAACTTCTTCTTTCAATTTTCCGTATAGGAAAGCAGATTTAACGTCAAATTGTCGTAGGCGCTATTTATTTCTGGCACAGATTGCAAGGAGTAATCGTAGGGATTCATATCGAATAACGGGAGCGAAAGTATCTTCAAAGTCGAAGCCAGGTGCTTGTGAGAACCCTTGGGCAACAGCTCTTACTTGATATCTTTCCAAGGTACCATCAGCTTTCCTTTTAGTTCTAAATACCCACTTACTTCTGACAATGTTCCATCCTATTAGTTTATCAACAACTTCGAAGGTTTTTGTTACGGGGAAACTAACTCGAAAGAATAGAGAAAGCTAGGCCGGATCGTATTCGAGGTAACGGAGGGAAGTCAGGAAGGCTCAGGAGATGATGGTTCGATAAAGGTAAAGTAATAAAGTAAAAGTTCTCGAATCTTTTAAATTTTGATAACTTGTTATATTGTTAAGGTCTCTTCTCCGTTGCTTGATTTTCTCAAACTCCGGGGAATAGCCCTTACTACTTATACTAATTTCTCGCTACTTCCTGATTCCTAACAATCTTGTATCTTTCTAAGATTTCAGCTTCGTCAAAGGAAGTGCGAACACTCTTTGACCCTGAATAATTGCCCCACTCGAACTCAGAGAACTCCTGACCTCTATTTCATCTGAGGGTGTCCCCACTCCACCAGTAGATAGTCTTCGATCTCTTTGTCCTAATAGACTAAGATCATATATGTGGTCGCAATGCCAATATACCAATAGTCTTTATCGTGAACTATCAAGTAATCAGTCCGAATAGCCAGATAATAACACACAATGCAGTATATGCATATGCACCGGATAAGAAATAAAGTCCTCTCACTTTATCTTTCCAATCAGTAATCATACTCATGGAACGTGAGTTCTTCCGGTATTCCGAGTAGTCAACATAGATGCCTCCAGTTGCTCCTACCACGGTGAGCTAAGGTTGGACATATGCTCCTCCATTACGGTGGCGCAGCCTCTACTAATAATACTGGCGAGCTATTCTCATGTGCGTAACACTAGCTCCCTCTTCAAAAGGGTTTGTCCCCAAAATCCTTCTTGACATATAATACATAAGTAGTGATAAACATTAAATATTAAATCCTTTTAGTACTCTACAAGGTAGGGTAAAAAACCTTCCACGTTTGCTTGGCCACGGCAGGAAAACCTTTCCGAGTAATACTACTTAGCCCAATGATGGCATTTCCGGGTTTTCCCTATGAAACATATCTACCAATTCCTTCGCATTTCCCAAATGCTCGGGAGGTTCCCAGGTGTTTTCATCTTCAGAACACCCTTTCCACTTAACAAAATAACGTATTTCATGGAATGTTTGGGGTCTTCCTCTAACCCGTCTTTCATAAGAGATTATTTCACTCTTAACTATTTTCTCCACCTCCCATTCAAGATCTCCATCAATCTCTTCAGGTTGCATAGGTGGTTGTTCTCGAGTCGGTCGAATGAAAGTTCGGTAGGGTTCGAGTAACGATACATGAAATACCGGATGGATTTTCCAACGGTCCGATAGTTCGATTTTATAGGCAAGGTTTCCTCGTTGTTCTAGGATTTTAAAAGGACCGTAAAGTTTGGGGGCTAATTTCTTCGAAGGGCGTTTTGTGCGAATATTTTTTGCGTTGAGCATAACCAGGTCTCCGATTTTAAAGTCTGGTTATTGCTTAGCCTTTCGATCATGATATCGTCCCATGGCTTCCTTTGTCTTTTCGAGGGATTCTCTTGCTTGTTGATGTATCGTTTGCATCCAGTGAGCATACATATTAGCTCCCGGATTCTGGGCTTCTCGTTCTTTTAACCATTCAGTCTGAGGATGATAACCGTAGTTTGCGAAGAAGGGGGTCATTTTGTGTGCAGTGGTTGTCGAGTTGTTGTAAGCAAACTCGGCAAGAGGTAAAAGGTGGTACCAATCATCCTGATCGTAGTTGACAAATATTCGGAGGTAGCCTCCCAGTACTTGGTTCACTCGTTCTGTTTGTCCATCAGTCTGAGGGTGGTACGCAGTCGACATTTTTCGTTTGATGTTGAGTTTTGTGCACAATGATTCCCAAAATTCGCCAGCAAACTTCGCGTCCATATCTGAGATGATTTCTGAGGGTAGCCCGTGATGTTTCCATACTTCTTTAAGGAATGCTTCTGCTACATCTCGTGCAGATACTTTTTCTTCTAATCCGATAAAATGTGCCATTTTCGTGAACCGGTCTACTACGACCATAATCTGTGTATATCCTGCCGAATTTGGTAGTTGAGTAATAAAATCTACCGAGTCGAAGCCCAAGCTGCAAAGGGTACTTGTAAGGGTTAAAGTAAACCGAATCGTGCATGTCTTGGAGACTTAGCCTGTTGGCAAGTAGTGCAGGATCGTACGTAGTCGTTAACCCAGTCAGAGAGTCCTTTCCAGTAGAAGTCTCGAGTAATAATTTCGAGTGTCTTATCTTGTCCAAAGTGTCCTGCTACTTGCGAGTCGTGCATCCTTTGGCGATAAGTGTTTGCAGGTCTTCTTTGCTGGAATATATAGTCGGTTCTTGTAGTAGAGTAGATCATCAGATAGAGTCCATTGTTTCGGCAATTCCTTTCCCTCTCTTGTCATGGTTTCCAATTCTTCCTTTCTCGCAGCCAATCTTGATCTTCCTTTGCTACCTGTCAAACTTTTCCAAAAAGTCAGTTCGAACTTCTTAAGGTTTGCCTTTGCGATAATAGCGTTAGACAATAGAATTGTCCTTTTCGAAGTATCGGGTGGTGGTTGATATCGGAGGTATCATAGAATTCGTGTGTACCGCTTGAATGGAGAAAGCATATCGTTGGTTGAGTTTCTTTCAACTCCAGTCCTCATCCCGAGCTGCCAAATCCTTGTCCAGCTCTTTCTGTCTCATCCATCTCATCCACTTCCATCCAATCTTGATCATCTATCCTTTCCACTACGAGTTGCGCAATGCGATCTCCTTTCTGAATTTCGAAATCTGAAGAGCCATGATTTACGAGAAGGACTTTGATTCGCCTCTATATCTGCATCGATAACTCCAGCATCTACTGATATAGCCTTGGTTGCCAAGCCACTTCTTGGTGCAATACGACCGTAAGTACCACTTGGGACTGCAATAGCTAATCCGGTTTTAACAAGGTGTCGATTCTTAGCTGGGATCGTTAAAGTTTCGATACTGTAGAGGTCATGTCCTGCCGCAAGTTTGGAACCTCGAGTTGGGATTCTTGCATTTTCTGAAAGTCTTTGAACTCGTATCTGGTTTTCTGTTTCTGACTGAGGAATTTCCTGATATAACGGTGAAGAGGTTTCCCCCCAAACAATCGCAATTTGAAATTTGCCGAAGTGTTTAGGTTGTAGAATTTGCTGTTCGCGATGCGTAGCTCCCTCTTCAGGCGGTACTCCGGCCGCCTGCTTAAAGCATCAGGTTTTCCTCCTTTTGAGCCTGGTCGATAGACGATAATGAAGTTGAAGTCACATAATTTCTGTGCCCAACGAATTTGGCGTGCCGTCCAAGCTTTTGTGGTCAGAAAGTATTGAAGATTTTGATGATCGGTATAGACTGTAATTGGCTTTTCCGTTCCTTGGAGGTAATGTTTCCATTCCATAAAGGCAACGAGAACAGCCAACAATTCCTTGTCGTGGATGTCATAGTTCATTTCTGCCGAGTTGAGCTTTCGGGAGTGGAATGCGACCGGATGTAATCGTTTCCCTTGAAACTGTGAGAGGATGCAGCCGAGGGCGTAATCGCTTGCATCAGTCTCAACTACCGTATCGCGTTCAGGGTGAAAGTGACATAGGATCGGGGCCGTGATGAAGCATCGCTTCAGGTATTCGAAGGCCTCATGTGGTCTTTTCCCCACACAAAATTCCTTTTTCTCCTTTTAGCAGGTTGGTAATCGGGGTGCAAATCTTCGAAAAGTTTTTGATAAATCGTCGATAGAAATTTGCGAAACCGATAAAGATCTGGACCTCTTTCACCGATGTTGGGGTTTCCAAGCCTTAATTGTCTCTACCTTCTTCTCATTCATCGTAACTCCTTCCTTGTCACAACATATCCAAGAAAATCAACTTTTTTAACATGAAATGTACTTTTTTCCAATGATACTGCCATCTGGTATTCCCGCAACCGTTGTAAGACTTTTCGAACAAGAGAGATATGTTCCGTAAGCGATTTCGAATAAATCAGGATATCGTCTATATAAACGACGACCCCTGGTCGAGAATTCGCGGAGGATTTGTTCATCATAGTTTGAAAGTTGCTGGTGCATTGACAAGACCAAAAGGCATGACCTTATATTCGTAAAGTCCATATCGAGTTCGAAAAGCTGTTTTCCATTCATCGCCTTTGCGGATTCTAATCAGGTGGAATCCATCCTTCAGATCAAGTTTCGTGAATATACTTCGTCTCGAACCTGATTCCTTAGTTCCGTCATCAAAGGAATTGGATATTTGTTGTGGATAGTAACCTTGTTGAGTCCTCGGTAGTCTACTACCAACCTAAGTCGACCGTCAGGTTTGGTACGAAGAGAATAGGTGCTCCCGCTGGAGACTTGCTTGCAGTAATTTTCCCTTGTTTCGTCATATCGGCGATATAGGAACGAAGGGCTTGGAGCTGTTTCTCGGACAAGGGGTATATAGGACCCCATGGTGGTTGCGTATCAGGTTTGAGATCGATCGCATGGTCAAAGGTACGACGAGGAGCTAGTTTCTCGCTGTTGAGGGACGGAACAAATCGAGGTAGTCGTGGTAGCATTCTGGTAGACGATCAATAATAGTAACTTCTCGTCATCTTCTCTCTCAATTCTTCCTATAACTACCGCGTTAGGATCACTAAGGACGTCTTCGTCCCACTCAACTGAAATTCCTTCGTCTTCTGGCAATAAATGTGATTGACAGCAATCCGCATTAAATGACCAGGTGTCCCGGTCTGCGATATTGCTGATTGGATGTTCCTGATGCCACCATCCAAATGGTATAATCATACGATATTTTCCTGCCGGAGCTATTTCGCAGGAAACGAGGGAGAGGTGATAGTTTTTTCCTATTTCTAGGTAAAGGGGATGAGTATAATGCGATCCGCCGGAGGAGATAGTTTCGCCAGTAAAGCCCTGGATCTGTACTGCGTCGGATCGAGATTCATAAGGTATGTGAAGGTCATGAACGAGTTGTTCATTATAAGGAAAATATTTGATCCGGAGTCTAGTAAGACTGGAATCCGATAGCGATTTCTGAGGATATAGATGTGTGCATGTCCTTCCGGACAGTTATAACGCAGGGGTTCTTGGGCAATAGTGTTTTTCCGCTTGCCGGACGGAGTAGGAAAACTCCTGGCTCGCTTAGAAGCCATGTTAATTTGTTGTCATAAGGTGTTTGTGACAACGCCCGCGTCGTTTCGACCACTTAGGTCTCCTCAGACAAACTAGATTAAACATAATAATTAAAAATTAACTTTATACTCCCGGGCCGCCCACTACAAGCGGTCTTTACCCCATGCCGAGGGGTTCCCGAAAACCATAAAAGAAAATTCACAATAGAGCGGGAAACTTAGCTGAAAAAACTTTTCTTTTTTTTTTTTTTTTTTTTTTTTTTTGATTTTTTTTTTCCTTCTGGGGTTACCCGTTGCCACCCACACCTTAGGGGACCTTCGCGCAACATAAAAAGGGGCGAGCCCGCTCTTTTTCTACCGCTCCCCTTTTTTCCCCAGCTTCCTGGAAAAGTAGTTGGCCGGAAAGCCCTCTGTCTTGTCCACTTTCCGGTGGCCTTCTTTTAGGTCGCACTGCCTCGGGGGGGGCAGGAAGGAGAGTAGTGAGAGTCAATGGTTGATACTCGCCTCAGGAAGTTACCCATCCTTTCCCCCGGGGTGGGCAGTAATTTTGCAAATAGGGTGTAACTTTTGCATAAAGGTGGTAACTTTTTTCGGGTAAAAAATTAAAAATATTTTTTCAGTTTGTTGGTTCCGCAAGCTAATTTCGTAGATGTCATTTTCGATTATATCAATCCTTGTTGGTTCCTGCCGGCCGTAACAATTTCTTTCCTGCTTGCTTCTCAAGATCAAGGTAAGCGCCACTTCGTTGTCATTCTTAACTAGTCGGTTGGCTCCGATGTCTGTCCACTAAGTCAGGTAGATTCGGACTTATGGACCTAGGGAGACCAATAGGTATTGATAAATCGTTTTATGCCATCTCGGTGTCCGATAATTCCCAAATAAGTGAAGGGAGGAGCGATGAACCTGGTTGACTTTTGAGGTGGGTTTTGGGTGCGGAGGTGGTTGCTGTACGGCTAGGGTTGTTGTTCACCGTCAGAACGGAGGTTTCGTTTTATCCCGTCCCTTATTGTTTAAAAAGGTTGTTACCACAACAGCTTGCCTTCTACACTTCTGCCATCGGTGGTTGTCAAGGTGGCAACGAGTGCAACGGTTCTCCTTTTTTCGTTGAGCTACCAGTTCGTCAGAAATCCTTTATGAGCCTCCTTCCAGTTGGTATGTTCGTCTTTGGAATTATTTTTGGCCTGTGCAGGAGTTGTTCGAACAGCTTTCCATTTGGAAGCATATTCTTTGCGACCTTTATCGGTAAAACCATCGGGTCCCTTTTTTGAGTTAAAACCTTTATCATGGTTGACTTCTCGCTTTCGTTTCGTCGTCGCTGTCGGTGGAGTGATTATCAATTTCGATATTTTCCGCCGTTCGAGAAGTTCCTCCTCTTGTCTTCCAACATCCCGAAGAATTTCCATCCATTCTTCATCATTAGCAAACTTAAAATGAGAAAGTCGCCTAAGAATGTCTTCGGGAAGTTTACTCTCCACTCTTACCCTCCACGCTATTCCAGTGAGGCCTGCTTTAATGTTCAGGTTTTCAAGAAGAAGAAGGTAGGTATCGATTCTGCCCTTGTATGTGACTTTATCCATTTCCTCAAGGGCTCTTCGTTCTTCTTCAATTCTGATATATCGTTTGGTTATTTCTTGTCGGAATCGCTCCCACGTGGAATAGGCGGGGTCTCGAGCGTAACCACCTAAACCCCCATGACTTTTCGGTATTTTTCCGAAAAAGGTGCGACTTTGTTGCCCTTTGTTTTACCGAGAGCAAACACAATTCGATAGCTATGATCTTCCCATTGCGCAGGATTGCGGTCAAAATAATCTTCGCAAGCCGTTAACCAGTTTCGTACGTCCTGGTTATCTTCTCCTTGAAAGAAGTAAGGAGGTTCAGCGATCTGCTTTAATGGTCGCTGTGGTTCGCTAATGTTTCGAAAGAATTTTAGCATACCTCTGGTACCCGGGGAAACGTCTCTGGGAATGGGCGTTTTCCGAGGAGTGCCTGCCGGCCTGCTGCCCTTTCTGCCTCGGTCGCCTTCTCCATCGTCATCATCGTCATCTGAGTCGCCAGGGTCTGGGTCTCCACCAGTATTACGTGGCGGAGGCGGGGGTAGTGGCAGGTTTAATCCTTCTCTTCCTTCAACTCACTTTCCTTTGTCTAGAGGAGTTGATGCCGAATTTTTTGTTTTGTTGGTAACATCATGTGTTTCCAAAGGTTTTGATCGATCTCGGTTGGAGGGTCCAGGCTCGTCATCTGCCGCTACTGAAGTAGCTACTGAATAAGCCATTAATTGGGCTTCGAATTTTCGGACAAGGTTGTTGTTTGCCGTTGTGATTCTTTAGCCTGTTGATTCAAGATCGCTTATACTTTCTTGTGATTATCGTTGAATTGGGTGGCAGTTATTTCGTCCTGTCGTTTCAACATTTTTGCTGCTTCGATCTTTTGTTTCTCGAGTTCCTTTTTCCATCTCGCCTCTTGCTGATCGAATCGGCATTTCAGATAAAACAGTTGTTCAGCAAGTTCGAGGTCTCGGCTTTGGGAGTCTTGGTTATCGCCAGCCCGTTGCTCTTGTTGTAACCTAAAAGCTTCTCGGACTTCTTCTCTTAACCGATCTTGTTCCACTTTCATCGCACTCTGGAGTTGAAGTAGGTATTGTCGGTGTTCGGCGAATTCAGCTTCGGTAACTTCCTTGTTTCTGGCTAAGCGTCCATCGAATAGTCGGAGGTTGGTAGATACTGCCTGAATTTCTGCTGTGAAGCTACTTAAAGCAAGGTGTGTTTCGTCCTGGCTTTGTTGGATTTCTCCCAGGATGAACCGAAAGGCCTCTGCTAATTGGGTTCTGAATTCCACAAAGGGGTTGGGGCGAATTCTGGAAGGTCTTCGTGAACTCGGACTTGATGTTGCAAGGAAATATGATCCTGTTCTACTCAGGGCAAAGGACCCGGTAGTAGGCGTATTTGAGTTATCGGTAGATGGTACTGATCCTGTCAGTGTGGAACTGTTGTTACTAGTATCCATTGGATTGGTAGGGGGTGGAATGGGGAGTCTGGTTGTCGTTGATCAGACATGATGAAAGGTACGCAATATTGAGGGGAAGTAGCACTCGAAAATTGCAGGGGGTATGCTAATGTTTTGCTATAGTAAACGCTTTACTGTAGCTTCGGTAGATTCGGAAGTTGTAATTTTGTTTCTTATCATGGATGTTCCAAATCGTTTGGAGTGCTAAGTTCCGGAGGTTCCTTTTGTATTTTGGACAACAGACTGGAAAGAAGTTATGTGGGATAGCTCGTTTACACTTCTTGCAAGAAGGGCACTGGAAGAAGCTATCGCAATCGTAATATTGCCTTGGCATGTGAGAGGTTAAGATATCGTGGAGGAGCCTTGGTGACTTGAGGTTAACAATATAGTGTTACGGGGTAACTAACTCGAAAGAATAGAGAAAGCTAGGCCGGATCATATTCGAGGTAACGGAGGGAAGTCAGGAAGGCTCAGGAGATGATGGTTCGACAAAGGTAAAGTAATAAAGTAAAAGTTCTCGAATCTTTTAAATTTTGATAACTTGTTATATTGTTAAGGTCTCTTCTCCGTTGCTTGATTTTCTCAAACTCCGGGGAATAGCCCTTACTACTTATACTAATTTCTCGCTACTTCCTGATTCCTAACAATCATGTATCTTTCTAAGATTTCAGCTTCGTCAAAGGAAGTGCGAACACTCTTTGACCCTGAATAATTGCCCCTCTCGAACTCAGAGAACTCCTGACCTCTATTTCATCTGAGGGTGTCCCCACTCCACCAGTAGATAGTTTTCGATCTCTTTGTCCTAATAGACTAAGATCATATATGTAGTCGCAATGCCAACATACCAATAGTCTTTATCGTGAACTATCGAGTGATCAGTCCGAATAGCCAGATAATAACACACAATGCAGTATATGCATATGCACCGGATAAGAAATAAAGTCCTCTCACTTTATCTTTCCAATCAGTAATCATACTCATGGAACGTGAGTTCTTCCGGTATCCCGAGTAGTCAACATAGATGCCTCCAGTTGCTCCTACCACGGTGAGCTAAGGTTGGACATACGCTCCTCCATTACGGTGGCGCAGCCTCTACTAATAATACTGGCGAGCTATTCTCATGTGCGTAACAGTTTTATTCTTCTTTAGTGCATTGATCTCATCATTCATAGCTGAGGTCCATTCTTCCGAATGTGGGCTATCTATAGCCTTACGGTAGGTGGTGGGATCCTCGTCGGGTAACTCGCTCATAGCATATCCGGTATCTTTATGACTTCCGTGTTTGCTCATTTAGTGCTTGTATCCGATGGCAGGACGATTGGAGATCCTTCCTGAAGTGGGGGAGGGTCCAGGTACTTTACCAGATTGAACATTCGGCACAGATTGTTGCTGGTTGTGTTCTTCGAGTATAGAAGGGAGAGGTTCACTGGAAGGTGCGTCAAGTATTTCAGGATTGGTGGCCGGTAGATGTTGCTCTTGGGCCGCTAAAGTAGGTTCCTTCGTGGTTGGTTGAAAGGTTGGTTTATTTGTTGTCTCTTCAGGTTCCTGTTTTATAGACTTATCCGTAGACGTTGGTGCTAATGAAAAGGATAGGGGAGAGACTTTAACATAAGTTTCTTCAGCGATTAGTGGTTCCATGGTGTTTGGTCCATGCGGTACTATCGTCTTGGTTGTCCAATGGATTTGCCGAGTTTCTGAAACCTTATGTTCCGAAGGGATATAGATCCTATATATTTTATCGGAGGAGGTGTATCCGATAAGATATCCTTCGATTGCCCGGGGCATTAGTTTCGTTCCAGGTTGTCTTTTCTCCTCTGGTAGGTGAACGAATACTTTGGTCCTGTAGGGGCGGAGATGGTTAATCCACGGCCTTTTATTATATAGAGATTCATAAAACGTCGATTTTCCTATGGATCGGTTAGGGAGTCTATTTCAAAGATAGACAGCAGTTGCGACAGCTTCAGCCCATAAAGCTAAAGGTAAACCCGTCAACATAGAGCAAGTAGCAGTAATAATGGTACGGTTGTACCGTTCGGCGATGCCATTAGATTCATGAGAGTAGAGAGGTGTGCGGTCATGTATGATGCCATGGTTTTCTAATAATGTTAATATGGATGTATTGACATACTCGCCTCCGTTATCAGTTCTGAATCTTTTGATAACAGCATGGTCCTATGTCCAACGTTCTTGGATGAAGTTAGCAAAGACTTTGACCGTGTCAGATTTAGCATAAATAGGGTAAACTCAGGAGTCACAGTATCGAGTGCAGTCATAAATGAACATAACATGGTAGTTTGATTTGCCGAAGGATGTTTTCGAGAATCTTCCGCTAAGGTCGGAGTGGATTAAATCGAAAGGAGTACTCGCTCGTTCTTCTTGTGATGAAGATATAGGCTTTCTTTTAGTACTTTTGGAGGTAATGCAAGTTTGGCATTGCCAATCTTTCAGAATTTTGGGGATGGTGGAAGTGTCGGAATAATAGTTGCTTTTGAGATAGTCGGGCAAAGGATGTCCAAAGGCCTCAATGTCACTGTTTGTAAGTTATTTTCTTTGCCATTTCTTTCTCTTCTTGCACAACGTAATCATGTCCGTCAAGCTTTCCCCAATTAACCTCTCTTTTATTTTCCCTAAAAACGTACATATCCGGTCTGGAACTAACCAAAGAAAACCCTTTTCTCAAAGAAACAATAGCACGCTATGATAACAAATTACAACAACCCAAACTTGGAACCCAAAGAACACATTCAAGGTAGACAGGAGAAACATGACCATCAGATGTTTTGGCCAAGATCTTGACTGTACCACGGCCACATGACTCTATTACAGAGTTATCGCCTAACTTAACGGTGCCTTTCTCAGTCTCGAAGTTTATAAGAAGGTCTAAGTTGCTTGTCATGTGTGAGCTTGCGCCTGTATCAATAACCCATCGAGGGTTAGAGGGAGTTTTGGTACTGGTTCGGAGGGAGGATAATGTACTGACTGGTTCTGGAGTTTCTTCCGTTCCAATCTTTACCGTGTTACTGGCATTTCCTTCTTTCTTCTTCTTCTCGTTCTCGTTCTTGGCCTTGAGTTTATGACACTCATTCCAGATATGTCCTTTGGCACCAGTACCACCATAGTGTTTCATACACCAAGTACATTCCTTGTTGGCCGAGAGTCCCTTTCGGAGAGAGTTCCTTCCAGTAGCCTTTCCTTTTCCTTTAACATCAGCACTATTTTATGCTTTGTTATCTGCAGAGTTACCTGCAGAAGGAGTTTTCAAGTCTAGCAAACTTTGGTAGACATAATCGTAAGTAAGGTCCTCCTTGGTTTGGAGGTTATCAACGATGTTACTCATTGACTCGGGAAGGGAGCGGAGGAGGAGGGCTACTTTAGCCTCTGAGGATTCGAATACTGTTTTAAATGCAAACGGTAGGGGGTATCGATCAGTGGAGGCTGCGGTAGAACAGCGAAGTTGTAGTCGATTCTAAAGGGTATAGTACTTATTAATGTGGTCTGAAATAGGGTCCACAGCATCGTACTTAGTATCGAAAACAGAATTGAGTTGGTCGAAGAAGGAGGAGGTATTTTCTCTAGCGAATTTATCCTTGAGTACCGTCCAAATTTTGGAGGGGGTTTTGTGGGTAGCGAGGAGTATCAACCATTGGGAATCAACGGTTTGAATAAAGTATGTTGCCGCATACTAGTATCAGTTCTGGTAGTTGCCAAGAGCAGAGTTATCGTCATCGTCATCATTATTATTATCCTCGTAGTCTTCAGCTGTTTCTATTCCTAAAACAATATTCCAGCAGTCGAACAGTTCAAAAACATATTGGGAAATGTCTCTCCAAAGACGGTAGTTTTCCGGACCGGTTAGCTTCGGTACCGAGCTTAACTTGTAATTGAGAGGCATGACTTTCTTAGTGCTGGACTTATGGTTGTCTCTGGAATGTATTGAAACACTAGGCGGAGGAGAAGGTGAGGGAGACGGAGAGGGAGGCTTGGGTGCCTTTCCTTTGGCCTTGGATTTTGATCAGGTAGATCTTCCTCTATCCGAAGGAGGAGGAGGAGGAGGAGGAGGAGGAGTGGCAGATCCACCAGCTTCACTGGTATCACCAGTTCCACCAGTTTCAGACATATTTGAAGGTAAAGTGTGAAAAAATTCTTCGAAAAAATGATAGGAACTTGTTTCAGCACTTCTCCAGCACCAATTCCTACCTTAGTCTTCTGTGGACACTTATAAGAGATGTACACCGTTTTGTAACTTTCTCTTCCTGTCGCTCTCGTTTGATTGATCAGGTAATAGGGTTCACAGAAACTTTGGTTGAGTTAGGTGCCGGGTGTGTTGAGGGGAGAAGGGAAGTTGCGTTACAATTAGGGGTTACCACCTTTTAAGAGATGTAAAAGGGGTTATGCCAAGACAATCGCCGAGATATTTCCGTTTCCACAACAACAAGAGGGAGGCGTTCAACCAACTGGAAGTTGAATTGATTGAACTATAGGGAGGTAGCATGTAAGCATATTTCTTATAGAGTAAGAAGGGCCTGGGCTCATAACCTGTTCAAATGTGAACTAAGGCATGATCTATTCTATATGGATAATACTAGGCAGGTACGAGGGGTGCTGCTGGGACACGCTAAGTGAGGAGGGTGAATAGTAGTAGAGCAGATTGGTAGGAGTTCTGGTTCTTATTCTATCTAAGCGAGGTGGGCGATAGCAATCATATTTATACAGAAGTGCGAACACCAAGTATAAGAAAGAAATATAAGGGAAACAAAAGTGCGAACAATGTTTAACCCTGAAATCCTGCCAAGTAAATCCTAAATAATATGCATGCTTCTGAAGTGGTGTGAGGAGATTATTAGGAGATAATTAGAAATATTATGACCGAGAAAGGTGCATAAATATGTAAGAAGTCCTCCGTAAAACTCCGAATATCAGATAAGAAATGCATAAGGAAATCCCAAATATTATCCCTGAATAGGTAATGAAAATGCCGCAATACATACTCTAGCTGTAGTAATGTAAACGGTGACAGGTGGTACCAAAACCTAAACTAAGTATAGAAATATACGACAGTGATCATGAAATATAGATAGGAAATACTATGAAATTTCAACAAAGTTCTGGGCACAGTAATAGACTTTAGATTGACTCACAAAAAGTATGCTGGAGTGACCAAGGCACAGAGTAGTGGTAGCTACAAAGTTAACATGTATTTCTCATGGAGTAGATCTGTGAGGACTGGCGATGAGGGGGAAGTCTTGCACCAGTACTTGTGTTGCCGCCAAGACTTTGTCCCGATACCTTTTCTTGTTCAAGGACTTTGCGAACGGGAGTGTACCGAGACAGGTAGTACTAATCACAAATCCTACCCCTAGATAGCCAGCCCTACCGTAAAAACCGAAATAATTAAGAATGACACTAGGACGTCTAGAATTTCCCCTTTGGATTAGGGGGGGAACATACTCGGTACAACGAGAGGATTCCCCTTCGGGAGTCACTTGAGACAAGGAAAAAGAAAAAATACGACAGATCTCACCAGGAGAGGCAGCTCCAACGTCCTAGCGAGATCCTCAATTATTTCGGTTTTTACGGTACCCTTACCCCGGGCACTGTCTTTATAGCCTATAGCACCATACCTTACTGGTAGAACCTCCCCTCCTAGTCCTACAAGTACTTGTGTTATTCAGGAGCTGGTTACACGTACAGTACCAGGCAGATTGAGCCCGAACACACACAAAAATTTGTATGGCGAATTGTCTGTGCACATCCGTGCGCCTATACTAAATTCGGCCTCAAATGTTCCGGCTCAATATGCCTGGTACTCTACTTGTACTCGTACTCGTACACGTACAAGCTCCCTGCCTTCCCAACACTCCCATGCAACACAGCTTCCTAACAAGCCATGAAACAAGCTTCAAGGCATAGACCTTAGCTCTCAAAAGTATCTATTAATAATATAATATATTATTACCATATTATTGGTATAGGATTTGTTTGCTGCACACCATAACTTGTAACAGTATGCACTTTAAATAATGAAAGGATGACTATAGAAAATGAAAAAAAATCCAAGTCTCATCGCAGGTGTTCAATTACCTGTGGTGGGGGAAGAATAATTACTAGCGCAACAACTAGAATAATTAAGAATCGTGCTAGGACATTGGGGTCACCTCCCTTAATGGGGTCTCTCCTATTTTCTTCTTCTTTCACGTTGTCCTAACTGAGGGCTGAAAAGGATTCTTTCGCTGTGTTTTCTTCCCCTAATCCAAGGGCTAAAATTCTCGACTCCCTAGGTCATTTGCCATTATTCTGGCTTTACGGTAGTTGGCCAGACTAGTTAGCTTATACTTGTACTTCCTAAATGCCCCAGAAACCTTTTCCTAGTAGTCACAAGCATCACCTGTACACATACGGTACCCAACTTGATCCAAGTTTGCTCACCGCCAGTCCCAGCCGACTCCGATCTGTCCATTTGTTAATCTATCAGCCTTACTCCCCCGCCCTCCTCTCTCCGCTTCCTTCCGCCAATTCCCTAACCCTCCCAAACAGAGGAACCATACCTCCGTCCTCTGACCAACTTCTTTCCCCAGGCAAGAATCCTCCTGAAATAAGCATTGAATGCCAAAGGAATATGCCCCCCTTGCTCCTAAGCACTTCTTGCCCATGAAAAATACTCGGGTACAAAACTCATCCACCCCGCTTCTGTCCCCTCTGGCACTCCCTCACTAACAAACAGGCATTAGCCCTCGCCGTTAGGGGCAATGCTTGCAAAATTAGACACTACACACACTCTCTCTCCAGGACCTTAAATAGATCTGGGAACATGCGTGCACGCACGCATATGAACCCCCAATTCAATCATAGGTTATAAACAGGGTTCGATTACGCAACTATATACCCCTGTGGGTTGAAAGCGGGCCGACACTAGGTCAGGATGCAGGGGGGTGCTGGGATCGGGGAAAAAACTTGGCTTTCAACATAGGGCTATGGATTGTAGGGGCTCCTGCCATAGACGGATCGAATGAAGAGAGGTCGGTTGGTTTGGGTGCCTAGTAGTTAGCTTATGATAGCTCGGGTGCGGTTGATGACTACGTAGTGAGACGGTATTTGTATGGTCGTTTTTTTTTAGAGGGTAAATTGGCGCCTGGGACTCAACAGCGTATAAACACTAGAACTAGTTAGGCATCTCGGGATACAGGCAGGGGATACTAACTATCTAAACCGCGAACCAGTGTAGCGAAGAAGCAGAGGTTACAATAGCGGTTGCTAACCCCATTCATATCATAGGAGGTATTCGGATGGCTAAGCTGAGTGTGGGCCGACTGGAAAGATGCTTGAGTAGGCTGGGTACTGGCGTCCCCAATCATACGCCACACAGATGACTCGCATCCAAGACCATGCTCAAAAAGTTGGCTTCTCCGAGCTTATGCAGTAGTAGAGTAGTATGGTGCAAGGAGGGATATATTACGGCAAAGCAACCTAAGTATGTAATAGGAATGAATGGGGCAGCAGCTTCCGGAGATTGGGGTTTTCCGTCTATCATAGACCTTGGTCCTTGTATGGCTAATCCCGGATATCGATAGGCCAATGAGTTTCAAACAATCCTTGCCTTGGCAACTATGTTCTCGAAGGGTAGGATAGCTTCGCCGCGAGGCTCAGATTCGGGCGAGCCCTTTGGGGTCGAGAAAGGTCACCTAGCATCCAAGGACTTAAGTTATAGAGCGATAAGGGTGTAGGCGGGAACCGAAACTTGTAGTACCGCAACTGAAGGAAATGTCTATAGGCAAGAAAACTCCAGGTTCAACTCCCCGAAAGGGTGATGTGAACCTTTTTTTCAAAGTAAAACAGGTAAAACAGGGAAAATAAAGATTATCAAAAGGACAAGCAAGAAAAAAATCATAATTATTATCATCTAGTTTTCCTAGAAGTTTACAGTCATAAGAGCCAGGTACCGGAAACCTTGATTACTCCCAAATTCCCTTAGGCAGAGTTCACAAGACCCCCCTTTGAAGTTGCGACTCGAGAGCCTGTGAGAAAGCTATTCAAGCATTTCCAGGTATTCTGGTCCTACCAGTCAAGGGCGCAGGTTTAGTCACATGATGCTCCTCTGCTTTTCTCTACTAACAAATTCGCTCGGACGAAGGAAAAGGCTAACAGAGGGTGTTAGGTGTCGAAAGCGGAGTGATAGCTGGTGATTTACCTCTCACAATGCACTAAAGTCCTATAAATGATGACGTCAGAACATCTGGTTCTTTGATCTTAAAATGTTCTACAGATTAGAGGGTTGAGCTTCCTTAGGGCTGGTTGTTCCTTTGTAGCCGCTAGCTCACAAACATATTCTTTGAGATACTCACCGGCCGCCGTTATCGGCATCTCCTGCGTTCCTCTTTCCCGTGGGGACCCTGGCCTTTTCGGCTCCATTTTATTTGTTCCTCCCCTCTCTCTTCTCATCGTCTCGTTTGCCCTCTTTCACCCCACCATTTCCATCTCCCCGACTTTTCGGGCAGGTTTCTGTAGGATTCTACATATTTATTTTTTGAATATAAAATCAATATATAACGGCCGGCCCACATAGTAGACTAAGTACTCCGGCTCTTATCTTCAAGTCTTTTAGGACGACTCGCCTACTAAAAATACCATAGGTTGCCATAGAAGCCCACACAAGACTAGGTTAGCAAACCGGAATTCCCAGGTGTTCATTTAAATGTGTCAACCCCCAGATCCCAAGGGAGCTGTCAGGACATCCTCCCCGCTCGCAGACAGCACTCCTAAAGATTCTATCACCTATCACATGCTCCTGTCATTCGACCGCAGGTCTGGTTTAATGGCGGGGAGTTAACACAAGAGGGATATCTTACCGCAAATCGTCTAATCATTGTTACCAGCTACCTCCCTCAGCATTTATGTTTGTCGGTAGGGGGAGACTACTCCGCTTCTTTGAATGAAGGGTCTGAAGGGATCAGCTACCCTTTAATAGGAGGGTATTAAGGGCACCATTGCTGTCACATCTGGGAGTAACGAGGGAGCTCCCACGATGACGGTACGATCTGCGGGTTGTAGGCGCCCGTGTTCCAGAATCAACCCAAGCAAAATTAACCGAATTTTCTCGTAGAATTCTCGGTATTCGGGTCGAAGATGAAAATACCTCTTTCTAAAAATCCAGCTTGTTTATAAGCTCTATGTGATACCAGGGTTAATCAGCATCCCTAAGCTCGGTTTAACTAACCCCGGAACCCATCCCCCCAATCCCAATGCTTCCCGAGTGATAGAGCATGAAGCTTCTGATCACCGACCATCCTCAACAAATTTCTCCTAGGTTAAGATATAATGGACAAAATGAGTATATAACTCCCAACATAAGAGAGCAGCTTACCCCAACCTCAACAAATACTTATTTCATAGCTGTTATAACCCTCGGGAATCCCGAGGGTGCCATTTAACCCCTGTAGGTCACCCGATATCCACCCACTAAACCTTAAAAGAGCGACTCCCACCTCTCCGGTGGGCTCATTGAAATTGGACACTGGAAAGTGGTAACGCCGAGAATATGCGATTGGGCGATCACGCTATCTGAAAAGAAAACAATGGCATAGACAGCAGAAACCTACCGCAGTGTAGTTGCTTTGAGGCGCTAAGGAATTTAACCCGCGAGAATCCAAGATTCGAAGGAAGTTTTTAGCAATAACAAAAAAGACTCGTATAAATCGGGTCATAAGCTTCTGATTTCTCCTCGCACCTAATAATATCATGATGTTATTCTAGCATATCATGTTTAACATCCCTACTCTCAACCTCGGTTGTCCCCTGAAGATCTTTATTTCCTAGTTTTTTTTAACACAATCTTGCTGATCAGCAGAGAATACTGACGATCACTTTTCGCGATTTTTACTGACCCTGAGTATAGGACAGCATATATTTTATGGCGTTTCAGCACAGACAGCAAACGGGCCCTCCCCTTCCGATCCGCCCCGAAGGCCGCAAATCCACTATAGACTGCCATTGGCTAGCTCTCGTGGAGGACAAGTCGGGCAGATGCGTGCGATGATAAGGTTGTGCATGAGGCTGTTTTGCTATACTCGGTTCCCGGTCGGGGTTTCGTGCGACTTGGCGGCAGTGTCGCGTGGTGGTCCCGCGGTCTGGGGAGAGGCGCATGACCACACCTCGAGACGCGGGCAGGACCTAGCGAGCAGCACTTTAGCCGACCTGTGAAGCCGTCTCGAAAAGGTCAGACACAATTCCCTGGAACGAGGTCGCAAGTCACACATATTAGGACACTTCTTCGGTTTTGTACTCATCTACATGCCCTTATTTACCGGCATGCTAGGATCTGAGCAATGCATACAATTAACCAAAAGGGATACTTCATGAAAATAAGGTCGTGAGACTTGGAATTCTAAAAGGGGCTGAGGTTTTGCCAGTCGAGATAATAGAGAGGTAGAGGAGGACAAAAGAATTTGAGCTGACCGCCGGCCAAATCTAGAGGCGGGAGGAGAGGTTTAAATAGGCAAATCAACCACAAGCAAAAGACACAAACTAACCGACCAACGAACTCCCCGAGGAGGTAGGGCACCAGAATACTCAACTCTCTCCCCAGGTAGCCTTGAACCTTTTTGAACCTGCATCCGAAGCAGAAAACAGCACCAGCACCCAATATTAAAGAACTAACAACACTATCGCCCATAGCAATCTGCTCACTCCGGCGATGTTCCCATCATTTTCCTCCAAAGGTTGCCCACCAAACGTCCCTCCCAGCAAGCGACCGCCCGAACCCTGGTCCTTAGCTTATACCGGTATCTAAAATCTCCTAAGATAAAAAACAACTGGAAATGGCAGAGCTAGGTATATGAATGGCGTAGAGTGGGTGATAGCAATAGGGTATAAAAGGTGATGAAGCGGGTTCTGAGATCCTCCGAGTGAGGACCTGTGATTAGCAGCTATGAAAAAAAATATTATATTCCAAATACCTACTTCTACTTACGTATATGTCTAGAATAGTCGGAAATCGTGCTTAGGCTTTCGTATTCCCAGCAGCAACGAGTGATACCCCGTGACTACTTGTGTCACCCACCTATGTCCATGCCTATTTCTCGGCCCTGCTTTCTTCTACCCCCGTTCTTCTTCCCTCCTGTTCCATAAGCAATACAAACCACTTGCTTGCTTGGGTCGCCACTCTCCGTTCTCTCCCCTTGACACCTCACAACAAGAATAAACAAAGGTCAAGTAGACAAAGGCAGTGAGTAAGTGAATCCGTAAGTCACCTATGGCCCCTAGGTTACTCGCTCGCAATTAGGTCACCGCTTTTTTTGAACAAGAACGCCCACTTACAGACAACCTGAATAACTTGGTAGCTTTTTATTTTATTTCTCTTGTCTCGCTTTGTTAATGTAAGTTCATAATTAGAGGCCAGCATCCAGCGCTCAAAGAGAGAGAAATCTTCTAGGAAAACTCATTTTCTCTTATATACCTAAATGAACTTGATTGGGTTTGCGCCCCCCCCTCCAGAGCCCTAACTGGCATCCTCCAGTTCGTTCCCCCAACTAAATTTACGGAAACCAGTGGGGTTGAGCCACGTTGATGTTAGCAATAGCAGCGGTAGTAGTATACTGCCTTGGTGTCAAGAGGCTGTATGCGATAGTCGCTCATTAAGTAACGAAGCAGGGCGCCAGCGGTAGTGCGAGCATGAGTATCAAAGCTAGATACATGGGTAAATAAATAAATCCGTACAACTTGGGAGAAAGGGGAGGAGGGAACATAACCAAGTGACTATACGCCACAAGGCACAGTGAAACCATGGTGCGGGCATAGACGCGCATACAGTACATACAAAGTGCAGTGCAGGCCGTTTGAGTGCTCCGGCCTCAATTGTCGAGGCCTAGCTATGGCCCATCGCTCACATCGATGGTATGAAGCGCGGGAGAGCGGGGCTGGGTAAAACTGACAAATCAATACTGCGGCACAGTACCCCTTTTAGTAGTAAGTTAAGCCAACACCAATACTACAGGCGAAAATTCTGTATCGTGTACGGTGGACAAATCCTCTGTCTAGATTGTAGCTACTGCTATAATACCAATCACCAACCACTGAGAAAGAAGGAAAGGAGTCGTGGGGCTAAGAGTCCAAGGTGCTTTTTTTTTCCAACAATCTCATAATATGAAATGATGGCGGTTGGACAAGATAAGATGATTTTAGCAAAATTTTCTAGTTTTAGGAAACGGAATATGTTCAAGCATTCATCATGTGATCCATTAGGAACGTGTGATAGAATATTAGGTAAGATTTAGAGCATCATAGCTCGAAAAATAGCTATAAAATAACAAGGTATGATACCCTTCTCAAAAGATGGAGTAAGTGAGAACAAACAAACGAATCGCAAAAGAGCATTGCCAAACGCAAAAATCTATAATGTGATAACCTGCAAATGCAGCCCAGTCTATCAACTAAATTAAATCATATTCCACCCTCCCGGAAACGGTGAATTCCCTCTTCTCATATTTTGCACCCTCTCGGTCTCCAGTCTCCCCTTTCCCGCACTTCCTGCTCCCATAACGGCTGTCACATCGCTAACAGCGCTAATAGTACTCTCCTGCCTTCCTCCATCTGCCCCTCCGACGCCGCCTCTATCACTGAGGGCGCTAACAGTGCTAACACTACCAACACTCAGCACTCTCTCTATCTCCCTATCAACCCCCCCCGAGGAGAGATGATCCCCGCTCTGAAAATTCCCTCTGAGCGGGTGTACATCCCTGCGTACTTCCATAGGCGCCTCAATTGTAATGTCATCGCTCCAGGGCGCGGGGTATACGTTCTGTGGGAAGGTGGGAGAATTCCTTCCTCTACCCATGCCCTCTCCTAATTCCTGCCCCTGCTCGTCCTTCTTCCCACCAAATACGCGACTAAAAATCGACAATGCCGCACTCCCCCCGCCACCGTCTCTGTCCGTGCCAGTGCCCCTAGAGCTGCACAAAACCAACCAAACAACTCCCAGAAACCCCACTGCCTCAAAGAAAACCGCAGCCCAGGCAACGGCAATCCCGCTCCCGCCCTTCCGCGCACTCACCCCACCGCCTTTGCCCTCCTGTACGCCATTCAGAATGACAGAGGCCACCAGACCAGACTGGTAGAACAGGACTGCTGAGAAAACCCCTGTGACCACAGCTAGTAGCCCAACGCCTAGGTACACCTGTTCCAGAATCGTCCAGCGGGTTCCGGCGAGGGGTGTCACGAACGCGAGCGTTATCGTCGTGAGTAGGAGCAGGCCGAGGCAGACGATGGTTAGGATAGGTGGGAGTGGGGAGAGTGTTTTCTGGAGCGCCTTTGAGAGGGCATAGAGGGGGGGTGGGAGTATGCTGGATGAATTGGTTGTAGTGCGGTGGGAGGTGCAGCGCCACTGGATTTCTGGGGTGTAGGTGCACACGCCGAAGTATGAGATCAGGATCGTGGCACTGGGGGGAGGTGCGGGGGCGCGGGGGCGGAGTATCTGGTGGATTGTGGGATTGTTGATGTGTTCTGCTCTTGAGATTACCAGATGCGGTCTCTTACCCTTCCCGGCTGGCAGGTGGGTATTCGTTGACCTATCAACCTCTCCTAGCCCCGCGGCGCCAGTAGCCTCTGCAGAATCTCTAGCAACCAACATCCCACATCCCGCAGCCTCCGCCAAACCCCTCCTCGTGACTACCGCCGCCGCTTCCTCCGTGAGAGGTTCCCTAGACACAGTGCTCGTCGCCACTCGGGTGCTCTGCCTCGCGGTTATCTTGGGTGGAGTGGTAGTGGTCTGTGCCTCTGTCCCGACACTGAGGACTGCACTGGCTGGTGCTGTGGTTGCTGTTGAAGTCGTTGTAGCTAGCTCGGTCCATTTTAGCTCGATGTTATAGAGAGCACGGACGCCGGCGGTTTCGCTGGTTGAGCCCGAGAGGAGAAAGGCTTTTGCACGTTAGCTATAAAAAGCTGGAGGGGTGGGGAGGAGGCTACCTGTTAATATGAGGGACATGAGCAGGCAGAAAGCAGTGACCAGCCGGCCCCATGCTGTTACGAACACCATTCCCGATATCCTGTAAGTTTCCTGTATAATATTCTCTGAGGTAAAGTCGTAGTGACGATGGTAACGAAGTATGTCCTTTTGCGCTTTGTTCAGTCCTTTTCAGTTTTTTTGTCTTGAAGCACAGTTCACGGGGATTATTCCTATATATGCTTTTTTTCTTTCCGTTTGTTCATGATAGGTTGCACATCTTGAAATTGAAAGTCTTTCTCTGCCAGGCAAGGTTTTCTATCCATCTTTCATGCTTGTTCGATTACTATGAGCCGATTTCAAGTATGATAGTATGCTCACATGTCGTTAGTTTCCCTTTTTCAAGATGTGAAATGTTGTGGTTCAAGTTAGTAAGGTTGGAGTAGAACGGTTGTTTTTCGGGGGTTTGGTTCATGATGTGGTTTGAATATAAGGTCTGAGTGTTTTCAAAACACAGTGGCGGTGAGCTGCCACAGTTCTATTGTCTCTATATATAGTAAAGAGCGAAATTGTGTTTATCAATGAAACATGGTTTCGTCTGTCAACTTCTTTGTATGGCACTCGTACCAAGAATCGGTGCCATATATGAGGGTGACCTCAAAGCGCATAGGATGATAGCGGTATCACCGCTCCAGGGTGATAAGCCAAAAGCCTGAAGCTTTGTACCCATGCACTGTAGTTGCGTAGCCAACCACAAATCTCAAGCACTTTAGTTGTCTCCCGCCAGGTGCCTTTTGTGAAAGCCCTTCCAAGGGGATGGTCCGGTGATTGGGCCATTAGGGTCCCGCGCTGGGCGTGTTTGCAGCTTCGTAAACTGTGTGGTATGATATATTCGTAGTTTATCGACGCTAAAACCGAAAAACCGAAAGAAGAAGGGAAAAAAAACTCCCAGAACGTAAGAACAGCTTGAACGGCGAAAAAAAAGCAGATTTCCGGTATTGTACTCGAAAATCAAAAGCTCATTTTCGACCGTCAATACTAACTTCCAAAAACCGCAGAAGCGACCAAGTGTGAGACCCTCTATTATGCTGCCAGATTTACCTTCAAGTGCGCTCTACGTGTATACCGATAGCAGAGTGTTTGTGAATATCAGGGAAAGGGCGTTTCATTGTGTTTGTCAAAGAAACAGATGTTCTTTAGCAACCCTACTCCGTCTGTGATGTAACTTACTGTACTGGCCGAACAAAAAGGTCCGGATTGTCCTAAACCCGGGTAAAGGACTCGTGCATGGCATCGGTAACTTGAACACATTAACCCTTATAATAGTTATCACCCCAGAAACCAAACAACGGCCTCACACTAGCAGTTTACTTAGGTTTAGGGGCAATCCAGACTTTCTCTTTCAGCCAGTACTCATACTCGGGCACAGAGCAAGGGGAAAGTCGAGTATCCAGCATAGTACTGTACAATACCGCCCCGCCGCCCAGAGACCAACCACTCCAAAGACCAAAGCCTTTTTCCTTTCTTCTCAGCTGCCATATTTGCTAGTGTGAAGTTTTTAGGGCGAATGGGGGAATGCCGTAATATTCACTTCCGTACAGGAGCAACAATGCGAGCGAGAGAGACAGAATAGATTTGTATCTGATGAGTGAATAAAAAGTAGACGAATTAAATGAGAGTCATCATGAAAAGCAATGCAAGCTATAGGGTCTCTAGCTTTAGCCGACTCAATCCTTATAAGAGATAGGAAAGGAAAAAACTGAAAGGAAGAGTAGGAAACCCTCCACTGTCCCGCATTTCAAACCATACAGATACATAATGAGTGACATAGTTGGTAGCTAATGCTAGTCTGTTCGATCTTCAACATACCATGTTTCCGCTATATAAGTCAAACGTAGAAAAAGAGAATTTCTAAACACCCGGTGGTTCCAGTGAGAGTGAGAAACACTAGGGCCGACCGTAGTAGGTTTCAGCAGCTAGTACAGTACACTGCTTACACTGCTTTAGTTTACCCTACTAAATGATCAAGCTGCCGGCATTTTGGCTGGACCAGGTTTCTTAGAGGAAAGCCGCAAGTTAACCTACAGTTGATAAGGTGGCTTTAAACATGATGCCGCTTGTGCACAAATCATGTGGTCTAAAAATTTCTACCGTCTCTATCTCAGATATACCGTAATAACACGTCGAGAGACATACTGGTACTATTACCCGAAAGTACCGGTATTTGGAGTGGCCTCAGAGAAGAAATCTTCAGTTACTCTCTCAGTTTATCCAACACTCCCTCTCATCATCCATTGATATTTTTACCCCACTGACTTATCATGTCTTACACACTTTCTAAGGCAGTGACAGGGGCGTCACAAACTTTCCCCGCGTTTTAACGGGCTAAGAGATAGCAAAGGTTGTTTTATTGCGTTTCCCGATGAAACACGCACTGCACAGTACTGTACTAGCACTGTAGTTTTTTCTTACATTGATACTCTGCCCGAGCACTACAGATTAAGCATGCAGGCTAGTACGGCAGAATATACCGCAGCCGTTCACAGACTAACTGCAAGGCTTTGGAGCTTACCGAACTGATCGACCGATGGTAACACCCTCCACAAAAAATTCGACATCTGAAATCAATTGACTCAGCCTATGAAGGCCAAAGATCATATCAACTCAGGTAAGAGCTACCGTACAATCATTGCCATGAACAAACACAAGGCGAAAGTAAATTGTCGGCACCATGTCTAAGAACACTGGCTAGACTACCGAGGTCCAAACAAACTCGCACCTCCCTTACTTTGTTCCCGCCCCCCACGCAAGACTGCCCTCCCCCACGCTGCAACCTCCTCAAACCACCCCACTGTCGCTTCTGTTCCAAGATACATTGAGCCAACCTGGCAAGCCCCCTCCCCCAAGACCTGGTTGAAGAGATGGACAGAATTGCGCGGAATGGGGCTGCAAATCAAGGCGAGTGACTTCTCTATGACGGCTAATGAGGCTTTTAGTACGAAATAATGACCTTTTCCTCATGAATCGTGCGATCATACCTGTTTTATTATTATTATTATTATTATTACTATTATTATAACCCAATACCGGTGCTCGAGTACCATAATAGTCACTTAGCACTTATTTTTTTTGTTTGAAAAATCCCAAATTCCAAGTCTTCGCCCACACAAATTATGTCCGTGCACGCCAAGAACGAGAAATTTCAACTGGGAATTCGGGCCTCTCGTGTGAGAAAAGATAGGTGCCAAATGACCCTCATGCGGATTACAGTAGAATCGTGGATTGATTACTGGTATGGAGCATACGGCATCGGTACATGCTATGAAAGCTTTTTGGTTGTGAGAGTGGACAAAACATATGAGGCGAGCGGCGAACGGGCCGCGGAGGGTCCTAAAGTGCAATTTACCCAGCTTGCTGCTGCAGCTTGAGAAAGTCTTGACATCAATCAATCGCGGGATGGATTTCTCGGCCTACGCGGTGGCAGACGCGGTATTTTATCATATCGATGCATCAAGCGTCCCCTCCAGAAACACCACGTATTGATAGACAGTGAATAAACCCGATACGATACGGGGCTCGCAGGGTCGATGTATCATCTCATTCTTTCTCCATCCCTTCCCTCGGCGAACGGAAATCTCGGCCGTGAAATGGCACGGTAGCTTATTGTTACGGCGTTTCAACGGCTATCTAGCGGATCAAGAGAGAAAGAATTGGCCAAATCAAGCAGCAAGGGCTCTCTTTCCCCCGGAAATTACCCGAGCAGCCCATTTGTAGACAAAACCTCACTTCCCATAACAAAGCTTGGACGAAGCTTTGACCTGCGAGCGAAGAGGGGGGGAATAATTTCTAAGAGTTCTTGAAGCACCCTACCGGTAGTTTATATTACTCCAATAGGTGATATCGGTAGCTATCATAGCTGAACTGTGTGGGCGAAGGACAAGGCACAGGGGGGCGGAGACTCCCCCAACTGGGGCACTGGTGAGATGGTTCTAGAAGTTGCTTCCTGGGGGATAGTCCAGCCTGCCGTAATCCCCCGAAAAGACTTCTGACCGGATAGATACAAGCTCCAGCTGCTGCGGATTTTATTACCAGACAAGCCCTTTCCAATCCAATCCAATCCGATTCGAGGATAGGCATACGGTATCGTTACTGCTCACCATGGTATTTCCTACACGCACCCCATATCACCCACCTTACATGCCGGTGTTTCGTGCTCGACACTTCGAGCTTAGCGGGTCTCAAGTTCGGCTTGTCGGCGAGAATAAGTTAATGTCGTGTAACCAAACCAGAGAACAGACCCCCCCCACTGGGAAAAACGGCGTTTCCACGAAATCCAGATCACGCGACCCTATCTGCTTGATAAAGTATCTTGGCACTTTCGTGGGACCTTGAGTGGGGAAGGATTTTATTGATTGGGCACGGTTGAAGAGGCGAAATGCCTTGGTGTCGCACGCGTCATTGAGGCTCGGCGGGGGTTAATATCGAAACTTTTTTTTTTTCGTTCTTTCTTCGGGTTTCCCCTTCTCTGGATTGTCGCAAACCACGTTGCACCATTACCGCCTCCTCATGGCGACCCGGAGGGTTTCAGGCAGGCTGGGGTGAGCTGCCGATTGTCCCACTTGCCCTGTCTGGGAGTTAGAGTTAGACGGTAGTCTTGCTCAGGTTAGACTAAAGCTAAAGTATATCTTCGACAAAGCTACATGGTGATTAGGCGGAAAAGAACTTCATGCCGGTTGAGCATGTCTCTCTCCCAACGGATTTTCTGTTAGGAATGCATCTCGGAGGGCCGGTTCTAGAGCCTTTCTCCCTCTTGCCGTGCGATGGGGTTTTTGTATTTGTTTATGCTTCTGTTCGTTACGCTGCACGCGTATTTTGAATTTTCCTGTGGTATGCAGTATGATATGTGAACCGCAAACATCCCGGAATACGATGCGGCCTCAGGCCAATTTATGATAGGAGGATATGATATAGGCTCTGCAAGTCCGGTACCATAGGAATTGATTTGAACATTCTTGATGCATCATTTTTGCTGCCTCAAGTCACAAGCAGGTTTCTGCATCTACTGTACCCGGTAGTGTAAATGGTAATAATGCGGGGTATCTATCACGAAAAGTAATGATTTATCATACGGAATTTCATAAATATATCCCCCAAAATGTGCAGTGGACGGGCAGACGGATGAGAGATGCGCCGATGGTTTGTAGGGTACCAGTGCCATGGGTTTAAATATAAACGGGCGAATGAAACCAAAGACAGTACTGTACTCGAGTACGAGTGATCGCCACTCTCTGTCCAGAGGAGCTCGACTCAGTCGTAACCCATTAGTTGATACTTGCCTGTCCTGTCGAATGCTCGTAACTGCGGCATATAGTGCAAGTGCCGATGCCATAGAAACCTTGCAGACCACGGTGAGGCAAACTTGGTGGATGAAGCAAAAGCTAGTCTATGGACCATGATCCGTCTACGGTACCAGTGTTTGCGAGAGTCTGAAGGCATTGTGTGATGGTACTTCCAAGAAAATAAATCAGCACTGATGCTGACGTCCTGTGTGGTTGTTCACACCAGCCATGCAGTTGGACGAGCAGGGATGAGGACATCCCTCCCAGACACCCAATGGTATTTCCCACTCGGCACCTGGCGAGCTGATTGGCCACAACAAACCGTCCTTCCAAGAAAATAGTAAACGTGCCTGCTCATCGTCAGTGCTCGACAGACTATAAAGCCCCATCCATCCCACGAGCCCCCCAACTCTTTCACCATCTTCACCTCTCTCTGCCGCCGGCATTCTTCGACCCACCCCTAAATTCCTTTGCCATTTTCACACTTTCTCAACGCTTCTCAATCCCACAAACCTTCAACCCCAGTTCACCCTTCTGCTCTATTGAATGGTCAACCCCAATTCTCTTTCCGCTCCGCTCCCCTCAACCTCCCCAACCGCCCTACAGCACGGCTCTGGCGTCACTCACCCCGTTGCTGCGGAAGAAGGCTGTGATGACCCCCCACCTATATTTTCGCCTCCTGTCGGTAACGCGGCAGGAGGCGCCCCTTCTCACCATTCGGACACAGGTCCGGCAAACCATGACCAGGACAATATCTCAAGTTCTGGCCCCCACGTGACTACCCGTGGTGAACCTAACCGCCTCCAAATCACTACTACCGAGAGCTTTCAGGGCAGCCGTGTCTACGATTATGGCTCGCCACCAATTGGTTCTGGCGGGACTCCCTCGCCACCCACAGCTGCTCAAAGCCCGTTTTATGAAAACACGAGAAGCGAACAGAGTTCTACGACAGCTGTCGATACACTCGTCGGGGATGAATCCACCCTAGCCGATGAGGTAGCACCGCATGCAGCCACTCCGAATGCTCTCGCTTCGCTCTACAGTGTTGATATGAGCTCCGGATTGACCACGAAGGTAGCAGCGGAGAGATTGTCTCGAGATGGGCCAAATAAGCTTACTGACACCGGGGGCATTACCTGGTGGAGTGTGCTTGTAAGGCAAATTTCGAACAGTTTGACACTGGTAAGATTCAGCCCCAAAGCCTAAAGGGCATTTCCTGTTTCTCTCTTCTGCGGTTTTCACCCCAATTGGGGTCTCGAGCTTTTGAAATACACTTCTCTGCCTCTCGAAGCCACCGAGATTTGTTTTCATACTGTATTTAGCCCAATCCCCCGGAGAAGAAACTAATCCGAGAGCCCCAATTTCCCTAACTGATCCCCTTCCCCACACCCGAGCAGCTTATCAGTGCATTTTATGCGCAGAAATTAGTCACTATTGATTGGAAAGAGCAGGGTGAAGATAAATAAGATATTAAGCATTCATTCATCTTCTGTCAGCCATGGGGGCTTGCCCTCGAGCTGGCCAAAACTTTTTGTCTTGTGTCCATCAATGTCTTTTTTGAAGGGAAATTGCCCATCGGCGTGTGGGGGGAACTGTGTTGCGCCGAGCAGTGTATACTCACGATTTTTCTTTCTTTTTCGTTCATTAGAGAGAGGACAAAATCCAAACTCATGAATCGCTTCTACATTTGTTACGCGTTGTTTGATTTGTTTCTTTCCAACCGGAGGCGGAAACGAGACCAATCGAGAGTGTGCTCTCCTCGTCTAAGATCATACGGAAATTTCGGTGCCCAACCAACAACGCAACAGCTTTGCTAACGGATGGTTACCTGACGGGTCTAGGTTCTTGTGATTGCCATGGCAGCTTCTTACGGAATGCTCGACTTTATCGAGGGATCCGTTATCACTGCTGTCATTATTCTAAACATTGTCATTGGGTTTGCTCAGGATTATCGCGCAGAGAAAACCATGCAATCCCTTCATTCCCTTTCGGCCCCTATTGCAACAGTCGTCCGTAACAATGGGCGCATCGAAAAAGTTAAAGCCGAAGAAATTGTTGCTGGTGATATTGTCTGCGTATCTGTTGGTGATGTCGTCCCGGCGGATCTCAGGCTTTTCGAAGGAATGAACTTTGAAACGAACGAAGCTCTTCTTACGGGAGAGAGTTTGCCAATTACCAAAACCCCACTTTTGACCCTCCCCCACGCCGATTACTCATTGGGAGATCGTACCAATATGGCCTATTCTTCCTCCACTGTCTCTAAGGGACGCGCTGTTGGAATTGTTGTGGCAACCGGAATGAACTCGGAGGTTGGAAGGATTGCCGAGCTACTTCGTGGGAAGAAGCAAGATGTGGGTGCATCATTCATTGCAAGAATCTGGGGTAAAGTTAAGAGGATCATGAAAAACGTCCTCGGTCTTGTCGGAACCCCGTTACAGGTCAAGTTGAGCAAATTTGCCCTACTCTTGTTCGGTCTTGCTATATTGTTGGCTATAATCGTCTTTTCGGCAAACAAGGTAACCATGTCCTTTCTTCGTGAGCCAACCTGCGCTAACGTGAGGATCATAGTGGGATATCGATGATGAGGTCCTGATTTACGGAATTTGTGTCGCCGTGGCCGTCATTCCCGAATCTCTTATTGCCGTCCTCACAATCACCATGGCTGTCGGTACTAAGACTATGGCCAAGGGCCATGTTATTGTGCGAAAGATGCAAGCCTTGGAAGCTGTTGGCGGCGTCACAAATATCTGCTCAGATAAGACTGGTACACTCACGCAAGGGAAGATGATTGCTCGTAAGGCGTTTATTCCTGGATTGGACGACGTCGTCAGTATTCAGGATACCTCATCTCCGTTTGACCCTACTAGTGGGATCGCGACAATTGGGGGCACAATTATTGATGGGGGCATGGTTGAGAAATCAAAGCCCTTGGAGCAATTCCTGGATGCCATTGCCCTTTGCAACTTGTCTGTTGTGCGCAGAAACGATGATGTGTCTATGTCTTCCGAAAAGCCTACCGAGAACTGGTCTGCGTCAGGAGAACCTACCGAAATTGCATTACAAGTTCTTGCTATGAGATTCGGACATGGAAAGCCCTCTCTTATTGATAGCGGAAACTGGGATCTCTTGGCTGAACATCCTTTCGACTCTACCCTTAAACGCATGACTGTTATCTACAAGAATATACACACCAACACTGTCGAGGCGTTTATGAAGGGAGCCGGAGAAGTCGTTGTTCCAAATCTCAACATCCCAGAGGAGCAGAAAAATGCAATCTTGAACAGAGTTGAACGACTTGCTGGAGAAGGACTTCGTGTTCTTTGTATAGCACAGAAGACTCTTCCCTTCGGTGGAAAGTTCGGTACCAACAACCGTGCTGATGTGGAATCGCAAATGAACTTCCTTGGACTGGTTGGTCTCTATGACCCGCCGAGACCCGAAACCTTCGAGGCCGTCCGCAAGTGTAAGGTTGCCGGTGTCAAGGTCCACATGCTGACCGGAGATCATATTCGAACGGCAACAGCGATCGCTCATGAGGTCGGAATTATTTCTCCTGCAATGCCTGTCGCCCAGGCTGCTACAATGGTTATGACTGCTGGTCAATTCGATACCCTTAGTGAAGATGAGATTGATAAGTTAGAGGCTTTACCTTTGGTGATCGCTCGTTGCTCTCCTGCTACCAAAGTCAGGATGGTTGAAGCTTTGCACAGGCGTCGTGCCTTCTGTGTCATGACCGGTGATGGTGTCAATGATTCTCCTGCGCTGAAGCGGGCCGACGTCGGGATTGCGATGGGTCTCAGCGGTAGTGATGTCGCTAAAGACGCCAGCGATCTCGTTTTAACTGATGATAACTTTGCCAGTATTGTTCGCGCAGTTGAGGAAGGCAGAAGGTTGTTTGATAACATCCAAAAGGTAGGATCATTCCCCTCTTAACCGCCTGCACGCTATTGTTAAACATTGTCTTAGTTTATCATGCATCTCCTCATTTCGAATATCTCTCAAGTCGTCTTACTATTGATTGGTCTCGCTTTCTCCGACAGAAATGGTGTTTCCGTATTTCCCCTCAGTCCTTTGGAGATTCTGTGGGTCAACATGATCACCAGTTCCTTCTTGGCATTAGGACTTGGTCTTGAGGAAGCTCAGCCCGATATCATGTTGCGACCTCCTCATGATCTGAGGCAGGGTGTTTTCACTTGGGAGGTTATCACCGATAAGATGATTTATGGTATTACCATGGGAGCCCTCTGCCTAGTAAGTTTTGTTATTGTTGCTTACGGGCACGGCGGTGGCGATCTTGGTTACGACTGTAACCATGCCTACAACGACTCTTGCACCAATGTCTTTCGTGCACGCGCCACCGTGTTCGCGGTATTATCCTTCCTCTTGCTTCTTACAGCTTGGGAAGTCAAGCATTTCTCCCGCTCCTTGTTCAACCTCGATCCCGCCCGTCATAAGGGACCTCTCAGCATTTTTCACACTCTCTGGTACAACCAGTTCCTGTTCTGGGCCGTCTTTGCCGGTTTCGTCATCACCTTCCCTGTCATTTATATTCCAACCTTCAACACTGTCGTGTTCAAGCACATGGCTATCACTTGGGAATGGGGTGTCGTTCTCGGCTGCTCAGCTGCTTATTTGACAGTTGTAGAGAGCTGGAAAGGAATCAAGAGGTGGAGGGGTATAGGCAGTGGCGTATTTGCTAAGACGGGGGCACAGCTCGAGGATGGATTGGAGGTTGCCTCCGGGGTCTCAAGCGGAAGGACGAGTCGTAGTGGAACAATTGTCGAGGCGGAAGAGAGGAAAAATTAGGGAAGAAAAATTAGGGTTGATGGATCAATGAATGTTGTGGAAAAATGTTGTGCACGTCGGGTTTATGAGGTGGTATGAATGATGCAGAATGAGATATTATGATGTGTTTTCCTTTTTTGTGCTTTAGCTACGTATATTCTCGCTTATCGTTGTAGCTACTTTCGCTTTCAAAAAATAAAAATAAAATACGTATATGACGCTATTTAATTCTAGATTGTGGCGACCGTTCCAACCAAGTGCCTATTTGGACTTATATCTCTTTTGTACAGTAGGCTACCATATTTTACTGACTCGCTCGCCCAGTAACAGACTCAAGGGCCAGACTTCATGCTCCCCACCAACGATCCCAGCTCTATATATTACTGATGAACGAAATCTCAACGTTGAAGCATACACTATTCCATTCACAGCCTCCCCACTTACCTTCACCACCACTCACCTTCAGTGAGAAACCTAGCATCAGTGCCCCACGCTACCGTTAGAGCTCAAATACCGGTAAGTAGAGAATCCGCTTGGCAGTGCGAATTTGCTCCTCCAGAAGAGGGGTAAAAATCACCAGAAAATTGACCTCCTGGTCAGGTAAAAGAGAGTGTACTAGACATTATGATACTAAGAGACGCAACTCCAACGCCCTAGCACAAGGTCCGACGCTTAATGTTCTAGTGAATAGTGGGGGAACTAGAGAAATACTTGCCTACCCACCCGGGTTACCCTCTCCACGTCATGCGCCCTGGGAGTGTGCAGGGAAAGTCTCGAGGGTATCTCGATTACCGTATGTGGCGGTGTGCTGATTGTACGTTCTTGTGAGATTTTGTTGTCGGCAGGTAGTCACATAGCGGGGTACGGTACAGGTTTACCTGGCGAAGTTTGGTAATAGTGGAAGTGGCAGACCACCCCTGAGCACGCCGATAACACCACGCTGTAGACCCTCTAAAGTCCCCATTATTATCTTAAGGGAACGGTTGCTTCTTGCACAGGGTTTGTAGAGTATGCTTGCGTTTGTTGGTGGGCGGGGATGCAGCTTGGTAAATGCTTGGTTGGGTTTGTGTGATAGTGATGGGCGAGTTGGGAAGCCAACCCACGAGCGGAGCGGAGGTGGGGTGGGGGGTCGTGCTTGGGAGCGGAGTTATAGACTATAGTACCATGGTTGTTTCTGTTCTGAGAATGAGGGGTGGTTTTGAGGGTTTGTTTGCTGGCTGGCTTACCTGACATGCATCCTGCGGTGCCAGGTTGCGGTGATGGGAGGGTTGGTGGACGTCTGGTATGGATATTTGTTTCATTGGATCTGTAGAGGAAATAACATCTCACTTGGATGGATACTAGTTGGTTGATCTGCTATGAGAACGTCCTCTGCCGTCCCCTTCAGCTGCAAAATTTATTAAGCACCCTGGGTTTACCACAGGAACGTGTCCTAAATTTATTTAAACTTATCTGTCTCGGTGGGGGGTTCAATTGGCTCGTTGTTTCGTGCATTCGTTAGAGAACCGCGGGGCTTAGGGCGCTTCAGGTGTTGATATTCCCGTGTTAGTATGATATTGTGGTATCCGATGTATAATACCGCTAACAAAAGTAGTGCTGGAAGTTTTGGTAAATGTGTGATTTCGAGTGAGATGGTATGATGCTCTACGGACCTTCAGTAACTATTCGGAGGGGAGGGAGGTTTTATATCAGGGACGGGGGTCTCCGAAAGGAGTTGTAATAGCTTTTTGTTTATGCGGGATTGGAGAAGCGGAGAGATTCACGGATCTGCTGTGGGGGATAATGGACTCAGCGGATGCAGACGTTTTCGCCTCATCTGGCCTTTGCATCGAGATGAATGTTTCCGAATGGTTGTATTTAAGCAAGAGAATCACAAGGGAATTTTCTAGGAATAATAGTGATCGACTACCGCTAGAATGAGCAAAGCCCCTCCCCCTGCCTTCGATCATGCACTGAACTGTATCTACTCGCTAGGTCCGCTATCGGTGGTTAGGCCCTTAGCTTTCGCAATCCGAGAGAAAACATCCCGAAAAGAGACAGGGTTTCCCAGACTGGTGTAGCTTATTTAAAATGAACCCGCTAGTGTTCGCGATTTTGTTAACCTGACCCGCCGGGCTTATTACTGTTTCAGGTGGTGGATCAAGCTGGTAAATACGGTACAAGGGACTAGACCCCGCTTTTCTTACGCTCTATGGAATATCATTGACGAACTATACTCAGTAACTTCCTCTCTTCAACAGAGCAAGCAATAAAGACCGGAAGATGTCTCACTACACTACCAATGATATGGCCAACTTCTCCAATAATCGGAACTCTTTCAATGTGTCGAACAACTATACTGTTACCGATGATCGGTCTCAACTCCTAAGCTGGTTATCACCCCTGGATCCGGGGTTACAGCATTGGGAAATCCAAGAGCGCCGTGTCGATGATGTCGGAGAATGGCTCATACACAGTGGGGAATTCAAGAGATGGTGCAAAATGGGTGGGGAAAGTGAATGCGACAAGGCAGAGGTTCTGTTTTGCTACGGAGATCCGGGGGCGGGTAAGACATTTATCAGGTAGCAAGGATTATTCCCTATGGAGGCGAGAGGGTGAGCCTGTGCTAACAACCCGTGATGATAGTTCGCTCGTAGTGGACAGGTTGTGCGATCAGGCCAGAGGACAAAACACCACCGTCACCTTCTTTTACTTCGACTTCGCGGGACGAAAGGAGCAGTCTGCGGCTAGCGTGCTGGGTTCCTTGCTGAAGCAGATTGTCAGTGGAATGGAAATAATTCCAGAGGAAATATTGCGGGCTTTGCAAGAGCAGAAAAAGGCCATTGGTGGACGCAGACCGCAGCTCGCGGATGTCGTGAAGATGCTGCAGCTCATCACGTCCTCACAGCACACGATTATGTGTATTGACGCGCTGGATGAATGTGTGGGGGTGCAACGAGCCAAGCTCCTCGGCTCGCTGAACCAAATCCTCGCGAAGTCCCCAGGCACTCGAATATTCGCCACCGGAAGGCCTCATATTCGGACTGAGATCGAGAGGCGACTTGTCGGACGAGTGGTAACCGTATCGGTTAGTCCCACCAAGAACGATATCATCACATATCTTCGTGTTCGACTAAGCGAGGACGACACACCAGATGAGATGGACGAGAGTCTGGAGGTCGACATTCTAGAGAAGATTCCACAAAATATATCGGAAGTGTACGTAGGGGCAATAATGTTGCCAATCCTACCCCAAATTATCCGCTAATAGATATCCAGGTTTCTACTTGTTTCTTTAAATATCGAGGCAATCTTACAAGAATCGACGATATATCGGAGACGACAACAGCTCAGCAAAATCACAAATGGGTTAGGGTTAGGAGACGCCTATGGTGCGACAATTGAACGGATAAAGGCGCAGAGTGGGAGCAAGTCGAGGCTTGGGATGGAAGCATTGATGTGGATCAGCTGTGCGGAACGGCCGCTGAGTGCGGATGAGCTCTGCCACGCCCTCGCAGTCGAGCTAGGGTCCCAGGGCTTCAATACCAGCAACATCCCTTCGATGTCAACAGTGGTGGGCTGTTGTCAAGGGCTTATAACTGTGGATAAGGAGGCATTAACTGTACGACTAATCCACTTTACTCTCAAGGAATATCTCTCCGCCCATAATATCTTTAGTGGTCCTCACTCGGCAATGGCAGAGATCTGCCTCACCTATCTGAATTCCGAACCTGTCAAGGCCCTTTCACTCTATCCCTCTTCCGACGCCCGAGACATGAAATTTCTAGAATATTGCTCTCTATACTGGGGAGTCCATGCAAAAAAACAACATTCGGACTGTGCCAGGTCACTTGCATTGGAGCTCCTTCGGGAATACGATGGTCCAGGCCACATATCAACAAAATTGCTTTTGGATAGAGTAGAGAGTCTGGATCATTGGCGTTTTGATAGCTATGTTCCGTTTAGTGGACTACACTGCGCATCGTTTTTTGGAATTGTTGAGGTTGTGGCCACTTTGATAGAGAGGGAATATTGTAATTTCAACGAAGGAGATTTTGGGGGGTATACGCCACTTTCATGGGCTGCGTGTAATGGACATGAGGAAGTGGTGAAAATGTTACTCAAGCGGGAAGAGGTCATCCCAGACGAGCCAAGTAATAACGGCATAACACCACTCTTACGTGCTGCTCTCTATGGACATGAGGAAGTGGTGAAAATGCTACTCGGGAGGGAAGAGGTCAATCCCGACATGTCAGATAATTACGGCGGAACACCGCTCTGGTATGCTGCTAAGGAAGGCCATGAGGAAGTGGTGAGAATACTCCTCAGGCGCGAAGAGGTCAGCCCCGACAAACCAAGTAATCACGGCGAAACCCCCCTCTCACGTGTTATTCTCTCTAGACATGAGGAAGTGGCCAAAATACTACTCGAGCGGGAAGAGGTTAGCCCCAACAAGGCCGATAATGACGGCCAAACACCACTCATGCACGCAACCCAGCATGGTCATCAGAGGGTGATGGAGCTGCTACAGATTCACGAAGCGGTAACCTACAGCACACTATCAGGCCTAGGAGAGGCCACCCCATAGAAATCACCACTATCCTTTCCATCACGGAGCCCGTTACTCGAAGGAGCTCTCCATGGCCATCGCCCTTTGTAGGGGAAGGAAATTCCGTGATGAGAACCCAGATATCATATATGTTATGACGTCCGACTAAAACGCCGTGTCTAACTCGGCCAGTGAGGATACGAGTTTATGTTCCCAGAGGATAGTATGGTTTGGTCGGTGTGGCGAAATCTTTTTATTATCGTGAGAAGGTTCAGTTTGCGGCTTTTAGTCCCCACACTACCCTATTTAATTTTCCTTTATCTCTAAATTCTTGCCTACACCTTTTTTTACCTAGTCGCGTGTTTTCTTCCCTTCCTTTTCCCTTCCCCTTACCCTTTTCCTCGAGCGATAGAATTCCCTAGGTGATAGATAGATTGTATATAATATTTCTTTAGAGTCCGATATATGAGAAACGGGGTACGATAGCGCAAAAATCCATAAAGCAATTGTGAGCTATGTCCCGACCTCACCTATGATAGGTCACCCGATACCATAAACAATAGGACTTAATTGGTGGTATGGCATCGCCCTTGGCGGATACAGAACAGCTACCCCCTCTATGGGCATGAGTATGGAGGGTGGGGAGAGCCTAGCAGTCAGGCCCCTTAAGTAACTCCATCGGTCCCGCTTGTGGAGGGATCAACTTGGTGCCATAGGATTGCCACGATGCACGGCGCCTCTAGTGAGGCACTTATCTCACCTGCTTCTGCTAGTCACAGCTCTGTGAGGAGTTACTTGTATTTCTGACTGATGGATTTGAGGATTTCATTGGTGCTTCAGCGTATCATTCAGTTAATAGGATACGCTAGTAACTTTACCCAGATTGTTTAATAGAATCTCAGGCTTTTCATCCCAGTAGTCTCACGGGATCCCTGGGGGCTTCTACCCATAAGTCACATATATCCTTTCTTTTTAACTAACTTTGGTTCTAAATTCTTCGATGGCATGCTCTTTGGTGGATATTCGTACTGTACATGATTTACTAGTTTGGCCCACAGAGGATTACCGGGGGTTATGGAGAGGTTGAGAGTTTTCGAGATATTTTAATTGATTTAATTTTGAAAATCCTGCATAATTCATTTACAGAAGGCTATTACGGTACGGGCTTAGAGGAGGATAAGTTAAAGTTTCTATTCGTGTATATACTATACCTTCTAGGGTCAAGTTCATAATTTAAGACTACCCTATGAAGAAGTGTGTCTACCTGCTTTGTGACGTACCCGATAGACCAATTCCTGTATTTAAGGGCTCACCTATTATGTAGCTCCATGAAGAGCATTTGACTAGACAAGCCAACAATCTAACTTAGCAGCCACGGTAATCAAGATCCTCTATAAAAATCTCCAAAAAGGCAAGTATTATGCATCTCTCAACGTAGTTAAACTATATTGGCAAGATATCCCAGGTGCTGTGGCTGATGAAAATTCTACAAGGTCTATAATACATAGTTCCCTTTCTAAGAAGTGTCACTTGTTCCAAAACTTTTTTGCTTAGGGTCTTTATCCCCCAGAATTTCCTCACGCAGAGTGTATACCAGAGAAACATAAGTCAAGGCACCAATCTAAGCGCAGCAAGAACCCGAACGCAGATACTGAGCTCGTGTCTCCGAGCTAAAAAATTGGGACCCGTTTACGTTTATAGCCCACAGTCGCTTTTCTAAAATGCGTTATGATACCGGAATTATAGACGACAAATGCGCTAGGAAATTGGAGCCCTCCCGGGTCGGCACGCGAGGGATCGCAAGCTCAGTCCTCACTTAGGAGGGTTCGAGGAATACGGTATATTGCGCTTAAGTTACTAGAAGAGGGAACTGTAACGCCCCAGCGCGATTACAGCCGCACCCGGCTATGATGAACGCCAAGAATCAAGACCCCAAAGTCCCGTTCACTAATTTTTACTATGGACGTTCGCTCTAGCGTACTGTACTGCTCTCTACGATAAATTCATTATCGCGGTTGTGACGTGCTGTTACTTATAGCTAGAGATTCGTTACAAGGAGGATCATTATAGCTTGCTGCCGCTGTATCTCCTGTTCGAGTTTTTATGGTGAGAACACACGACATTCATCTATCTACCTGAGAGTCATACTGTACCGATACGGTACCCCAGGACAAGGATTTGGAAAAATATATAAGGTCAATCATCCGTGCGTATCTGTGCGCGCAAACAAAATTATACTCTCAACTTAATGCCCAGGTGCCCCTTGTCTAGGACGAGCATACCGGTAGTACGAACGAACGGGGGCGGTGCGGGGGTCAAACATTGAAAAGTGCCACAATCAGTGATGTCCTAGAACTAGGTCATCTAGAAAAAACGGACCCCCTCAATACCGTATTCAACAAGAGCTTGGAAAGAGTTTTACTTTTTTTCTCGCCAGATGTATTGAATTGGGTGCCAAATTCAGCGGGGACTAGACTAAGGACTACGAGTAGAAGGTGATGAATAATTAGTGATTAGTAACGGGTATTCTCTTCTGTTATCATGCCTTAGGTTGACAAACTCACTTTTTTGCCTTCCAGATATGATACCGTACCTCTCGTTTTCCACCCACCTGTTTTTTTTTGTCATGCCCCTGCTGAAGACTGAACCTCCTCCATCAATTATATTTCTGTAGGGTCGACTGAGGCGAGAAGAGATAGCGAACGTGTCAGGGTCATGTTTCTCCACTACAAGTGAAGTTTTTAGGTTTGCACCATACCATTATTCAACCTCTAAGCCTTGCGCTGTGCTACCGGTCGACGTTTCTTAATTTTCACCGGGAACTTCCATGCAAACCCGCAAGATCGATGCTTGATATAATAACTTACATCCCAATTGATCAGTCAGTGAGTCAATTGATCAATCCTACCCATCACTCACACGCGGGGGAATACACCACCGAGCCACTGACATGCAACCTACCTGCCTCCCTTTCCTTCTTCCCCTCGGCTCAATCCACGCAATCTAACCAAACCCTACCTATTGCCCCGCCTTCGCCCCCATCCATCCACCATTCCCTGATCTAGCCTAACCAAACTAAACAAAATGAACGCTAAATCCTCGTATTTATCATTTTACTCCCCAGTCAGAGCAGAAAGATTACCGTACCGGAACTCGGAGCGTTGAAGCCTCGCTAAAAAGAACTACTATTGCATACTACCTGGATCCAAGCAAAAGGGCCAAAATTAAGTGGTTCTCCTAAAAAAAAACCTCCGACATCACAAGTGCAGAAGCATAAAGGCATCTTCCATCATGGCACGAGTGACGCGAAGCTCTCAGGCCCCCAGCCAGCCATGCATTCCTAGTCAGCCATAACTATGATGCGTCATCAGATTTCTGCGGCCAGTATGCAAAGTGCTGATTCCCTAGCCTAGAGCAGACATATCGTATTTGCACGATACCGGTACGAGATATGATAGACCTACGATACGGCACTCGCAGACCTTTGCGAAACAAAAAAGCAGGATATATCTCGGCACCCTCAAAATACGATCCCGGCACCGGCCCGGTACTGTCCGTTCGCCTCATGGCGGGAAAAGGTGGGGAGGGAAAGAAAACAAAAAGCATCGAGGGCGGACTTGAGATGTGGGGGGGGGGGGCATGGTACTCGTATGCGCTGTTTTCGCTATGATGAATGGAGAGATGAATCATTGGATCAATTATTCGGGTTTCGGCGCTTTTATTTCCCGGCTGATTGAAATGCTCCGAGGTGATGATGGTGACAAGCGTCTGATATGATATGATAGGGGGCTATCTCAAGGCGGCTTTCTACGAGTCCCGTACCGCAGCGGCAATGCAAAAAAAAAACGCGTGCGCAACCAGTACGTGTAACTCAGGTCCTATTTGGCAAAAAATGGGACCGTTCTGTTGGGCGACCGTTTCTGCTGTGAAAATGACTCTCCGTTTTGAAACGGGAGGAAAAGGGCCGTTTGTATGGGGAAACGGAGTGGAACCGTTGTACAGTACTATATCCAAACGGGCTCTCAGCGATTTACTACACGTCCTTTTGGTTGCAATTAATTGAAAATTGGCTATTTTCACAGCAGAACTGGCCGCCCAACGGAATGGAACTATCGCAACCAGACCGTTTCTAGCCGGGGAATTTGTTTCGTCGCACAAAAAAAAAAAGGTACAGCACTGAACTTAAAAAAAATTTAATGACAATTCTCACAGGCCTATCAAGAACGCAAGACACATCCGATTCAGCTGAAGTTTAGGTATTTTGAACTGCTTGACTGCGGCTAATCTACCGTAAGATGAAAAATAATCAATTGCAGTGAGAATTGCGTCGTCGCCGTGTGCCTACGAAAATGGCGACAAAGGACAAACTGGTGACCTTTTTCGGATACCAGGGTTGGTCCGTAAACATTCCCGACGAATTAGCCAATGAATGGTTGTCTCGGTATGTACTTGTAGCTAAGCCTACGGTATTGATCGCAAGACGATGTTTTATTTGCCAGAAGGGGTATCTACGACAGTTTGACCAATACCGGTACGATGGCGTTCACGGATTAACTAACCCGTCCGGGTGCTGGCCCATATCTCGCGAGAAAGGGTGAGGAAAAGAAAAAAACCACAGAATCACTTCCGACAAATAACGTACCTACTCTGACTATGGCAAGTGACAAGTAACTGGGCCTACTTGCAAATTTCCAAATTCCTTGGCATCAACTTCGGGCAATAGAATAGAAGGGAAAAAAAAAGATAATAATACCAAACTCCATTCCGAAAAGTGTATGAAAAACCATGCTGAAGAGCTGCACACAAAAAAATAGAGAAGAAAGAAAATCAAAATCCCATCCATAGCAAAGTGTGATAATACATGAGCATGGCCAAAAAAGGAAAAGATAGAACACAGGGTTATTAGGGCCATGAGTACACAAAGCGTAACGGTATCAATGAATGTGCGAAAGGTACCGTGAGGCATCATCAAGACTCTCCGTCGGTATGAGAACAAGGGGTAAGGAAGGGGAAGGGGGTGAATTATTGGTTAGTCTGTCGTGCTGTACCTATCGATCGATCGTCCTATTACCGGTCATTCAAAAGGGGAATAAAAGAAACATGATGAAAAGGCGATGAGAAAGTGAGACGAAACTGGGGATGATTTGAGGGAAAAAGTGACAGTGAATTTAAGGGTTAGAGTTAGTGCTGGGGATTGTAGGTATGTAGAAGATATGAGCAAAAATATGATGGGGTAAAAAAGAACTACGAGATTTGGAAACGCAAAGGCAGACAAAAATAATCTCAAGAGGACAAACAAAAAAGGGGATAAAAAACGGAGATCAGAGATAATAGTTGCTACTCTTTCCACATGAACCCCCAACCCCACCGTAGCCTTCCCCATCCGCACCATCCCATCCAATCCGATCCGTAGTACGCCCAGAGCAATTTTTTTTTTTTTGGCAAACAAGGTTCTTGACATTTATCAAACCCCATGAACGAAAGGTTGGTCTACCTAACGCTCCCATTAACTCGAGTCCGGAGACGTGCATTCTCAACGGCAGTTTCTTCACTCCTCTCCTCTCGTAATGCGCCTGCACCGTCTGTGTTGAGGACTTGTCGTCTCGACTCGTCGGCCTGCATCTTTGGCTTCCCATTCGGCATTCTCGGCTTTAAGCCGTTGGTTCCCCCGCCGTTCACGTAGGCGGTGGAATTTATACCTTTCTGGGGAACGCCTGTGGTAATGTTTCCCTTTGGCTTCGATACAGTCCTATCTTTCGCGAGTTGCTCTGCGGCTCTCTCGCGGGATGCAGCATAACGGGCTGACACATCGCCACCAGTCCATTGAGTTCCGAGCCAGCGATCCCAGCAGATGAAGAAAGGTTGTGAGAAGTTTGTCTAGCGGGTTGGTTAGTATTCCGCATGAGCGAGAGAGAGAGCAGATAACGAACCTTGATGCCCCAGCCTTGGTGGTGTACATCATGATATCCTGCGTTGTTCCAGAAAAAGTATTGCAGGGGATCGAAGGGCAAAGCGTATCCGCAGTGATCGTCAACCGTCTTCATGGTCGAAAATGTGAAAAAGGTCATAGCGCCGCGGATCCTAAGACCAGAGATCTTGTAGGCCATTCCTGCTCCGATGGTGTCCATAAGGAGACCTTCGAAGGGATGGTTGTAGAGAGCGCCGAACGCGTAAGGAACATAAAGACGATGATGGCGAGAATGAAAGGTCTCTGGGTTGTAGGTTATGTTAATTTAGAGTGGAAGGCTCCCTTTCTTATCGTCACGCATGTCGGAGCACTTACTGTAAAGCCATGGAATCTCGTGCATGAGCCTATGCAAGAAGTACTGCCATGTATCCATGATGAAGATCGCAACCCAGAAGCGAGCAGCGGGTAAGAGATACCAGTAGGCAATTTCCACGAGCTTATATCTCCAGTCTCCCATCTCTGGCGAGGAATCTGCTTGACCGTCCAAACCCAACATTCCTGTCAATCCCGCGAGCACTTTATCGCCACCGATCGAGGTAATCCCCGCAATCACCTTCTCCTCCAGCGCAATGCCATCAATACCCACAGTAGCAAGACCGTGTAGGACCCATCGCTCGACCGAAACAAATTTCGAATACAAGCCCATTATCTCCCACCATTCTCCTCCGATCATTTCCTCTGGCTCTGATACACCGATAGCAAGCCCCACAATGGTTTGTATGACCTGTTGTACTATTACATCCTTCACTACCTCGCGGCGAGTTACGTGGTTTCTTTTGAGGACTTCTTCGGGCGTGTGTAGCCGGTAGGAAGAGAGGAGATCATGAACGTCGAGAAAGTGGAAGAAGAGGGAGAGTGCCCAATAAGCAGCTATCGGTAAAATAACAAGGACAATTGAATCCGGTACCCCCGAGATGAGAGGCGGGAGAGGTTTTAAAAATGAGGCGGGAGGGGAGGGAGTAGTAGTTGTATTCGTCAGGTTCATCTATGCTGTATTATTATTATTATTTGTTGAAAACAGTGTTTTTTTTTCGTCTGCCTTCCTTCGCAATCGCTGTTGTGCTGGGTTCGACGAGATGTACACCGGGCGGTTGACGTCGGGGGTTTGTTGTTATGGACGGCTCAATTGAAGCGCAATAAAGGAGCGACTAAGATTTGAAGGAGGAAGTTAGGGGGAGAGAGAGAGATAATAAAAAAAGAACAAACGGGCAAAAGGGTTCTCGTCCTAGTGACTCTGTGGAGTGAGAGTGCTCGATGATGGGACGAGAAATTGGGATCGCGTGAGGGTGGTGACAGAATGAGTGAGGTCCCTTTTGAAGATTTTCAAGTGGGAGATTAAAGAAGCATAAGATGACAATTTGGTGTGATGGAGCTGCCTTCCTGGAATGCTCAGAGTGACACCGGAGAACGTGGATCCGGCTGGTTGTGGCTTCCCACGCTCGCATAATTGGGCAGATGAGTGCCTTTTTATCTGATGGTCGGATAACGGAGTTGGCACAAAGAGTCCTGAGTAATCCGGCAGTAGGACTCCCGATTATTAATTTCTAATTAGACGCATTCAGCCCCCGGGGTTGGAAAACGTTCGCGCAAGTTTTTTGATTAGAAAGACTTTGCTGAGTGCAATGCAATGCCTTTGTGCGTGCAAAAAACTGATGGGTCAACTTAAAAGCTGACACTCGAAAAACGCTTTCCCAGCCCTCGACTCGAGCACTGGTATTAGTACAGACAGTATCCTCTCGCTCGGAATTTTTCTAATATCTTGGGGCAGCGGTTATTAGCCTTTCTAGCCCCGGTTTCCTCTTTTTCTCTCATACGTTGCGACCATCCCGTTACGTTTCCTCATTTAAACAACCGAAGGGAAACGGTCCTTTGTAACTTATGAGACGATAGAACGGAAGGATGGCATACAGGCTCTCAGTAAACTATTCACTTCGAGCACTATTGTCCCCCTGGCGGTCAGAGGCGGTAAAAATTCGCGACCAGCGCTAATCCTGTTTTGGGACTGTGATTCGTTAGCGATTAGTGGTTGTTAAGATGCTGAGTCACTGGCTTTGAGAAGCCAAATTCCGAACCTGAAATAGCTAGCTACTGACTAATCTAGACTTAGCGAACTGGTTGCGGATTTTACTGTCTCGGACCGGCCGAGGGACATAGTCGCGCCTCGTTGCTAGGAACGCCAAGAATTCATGATTCTTCGTTATGGCGAGGTTTAGGAAGAAATTCTACCGTACTCGTACAGCGGGGGCCGTTTGTACCGTATTGTCTTGGATAAGAGAAAGTTGTCTCAGGACGTTTGAGTTTCCTATTTTGGTGGGGCGGGAGAAAATGCTAGCAAAACAAAACGCCGTCTTGCTTAGAATGAGACATTCTCTCTTGTTTAAGACACCGGAATACGGTATGTGGCCGGGTGCAAATTCTCACAGGTTCATTCGTAATAGCGAGGTTTCCCGTATAAAGAGTTCCATTATAACGAGGTGCGACTGTACTAGTACTCAAGGAGCGAAAAGGACAAATTGTGTGGGGAAAAAAAAAAAAGGCAGAGACCGACCTAAGCGACATCTACCCCTCCAAGGTTGGCCAACCCCACTTCGCCCCTCCCTGGTTTCTTCATCCCTCTCCTTTCTACCCATCAAACGCTCTTGAATTCAACTACTCTAATTCTCCGCTCTAACGATGATTATTTACAAGGCGAGTCACCTTTTGTGTTGCTCTTGACAGCGTTTCCCGACGAATTAATAACTTTTTTTCTCGCACCGAACCTCACTCTCCCTCCTTTCTACTGACGGACGCTTCGATGTATGGATGGTATTAATTCTTTCTCAAACAGGATATCTTCGGCGGCGATGAGATGATCTCTGATGCCTTTGACATGACCCTCTCTCAGGATGTTGTATACGAGGTCGACTGCAAATTTATCACTGTCGGGAAGGGTGCCGACGTCGGTTCGTTGCACACACCCCGTGGCTTTCATCTGCTTGGCCGGGGAAAACTTACCGAATTATAGATATTGGCGCCAACGCTTCAGCCGAGGAGCAGGCCGAGACACTTGAGGATGGGCAAGAGTCTGTTAATGATGTTATTTTCTCCTTCCGCCTCGTCCAGACAAGTTTTGACAGGAAGTCCTATTTTGCCTATCTTAAGGGTGAGGTTCGTTTTCTGTTGCCCCGGCCTCAGTTTTCTAATATCTTCACCCGTAGGATACATGAAGAGAGTCAAGGAGCATCTCACCCAGAATGGAGCCTCGCCGGAAGAGATCAAGGCATTTGAGGATGGTGCTAAGAAGTTTGTGGAATCCCGACTTACGAGTCAGTCGTTTAAGGACGCTCAATGGGAATTCTACATTGGTGAGAGCATGGATGTGAATGGAATGTATGATCTTTCACTTCCTTCCCACCATCAGTTACTAACACTATCCTCGCCGCAAAATAGGATCGTTCTTCTCAACTACAGGGAGGACGGCAAAACTCCATACATGGTTTTCTGGAAGCATGGTCTTAAGGAGGAGAAGGTTTAAATTCTAGCGTCAATCCTTTAGTCATCGTGAGGAAAGGGAAGTTGATAGATTGCCGTATTTTCGGACCTCTTTGTTTTCTTCTTTGATATCGCTTGAATTGAACTATTGTTTTGCGACCTACTAGCATCCAAAGGTCTTATGTTTTCGAAAAATGCACTTGATTTTCAACACAGTATCTTAAATGATGCGGTGCCGGGCGTCTGAAATCGACCCTCTCCACGACCAAATCCAATATGGTAGCGAACTGGCCCCAACAACAGCGAAGTTTTCAGAGAAAAACTCTCTATAGAGCTACTTAAGATCGACTCCTCTTTAGTTCTATGATAAGATGAGTATTGGTTGTGAATGGTAAGAGGGGTACTTTGAGAAAAGCGCACTAGATTTGTGCTGAGGCGCTTCTTTTTTGTAACGTATTGGACACGGGGGAGTGAATCAGATAAAATGCACTAAAAAAGTAGAAATCTGGAAATCTCAATTGATGCGCAACATAAGAGGAGATTCATAAGGGGAGGAGGCATTTCTGGTAGCACATCATCTTAGATTTGCCTGTCTTTGAGTTGAGTTCGGAGGTTTTATTTGTCGAGTTCCCCATGGCGAGGATTTGTGCGAAATTCACAGACAAAACGATTCACCTCTGCGTCCGATCCACTTCCCGGTCCAGTACGTTATGTAGTACAAGTATCATACTAAGCGTAAAGAACGTGAACAAGAGGGTCTTAATTCAATATTTTATCCTAGGTAAACCTAACTGGCATATTCCTGGCATTTAAATTCAATAAGGGAATCATCCCCGACAGAGCCTCCTGTCCTGTAGCAAAGCCGGGTCAACCTGTCCAATACCATGCACTCGGCAACAATCCTTTTGGGTACGGTACCATTAGTCGGCGACCGGGAAATATATGACACTATCGAAAAAGTGAAAACCTTTGCAAAGAACTACTTTGCTTTTGGCCCATCATAAAATAGTGAAGAAAGGGCCAAAAAAATAAATTGAAAACGGGAAAGATAAGTCTAATGAACTCTTAGATTTTTAATTTTTTTCCTTCTTTTTTTTTTTACAGTTAGAAAAGATCTCTGTGCGTTGGTTAGCCTGCCCTTACTTAAAAGTAGTGTGTTTTGGGTAAGTTGCGCTAAGGATTTATCCAAGTTAATACTGTATCCAGCCTGGTGTTTCCAGCCGATACTTTGAGAATGGGTGGGTATCCTGGTTGTATTCAGGCAACAACCAACGGAACCTCTAAACTTCCCCCGCTTTCTCAACTCACACTAATTCAATCAATTGACCCTCCTCGATAAACTACCGTCCGCTACATTCAAACCAGCGGAAAAGCCAAAATGTTTTCATCTCGCAATGATAATAACAGCAACTCTTTTAATACCAACTCTTATAATACTACCAATTCTTATAATACTAATAATGTGTCGAACCACTATACCATTGATCAGAGGGCAGAAATTTTGGACTGGCTATCCCCACTTGAGCCCCGAATCCGACATCAAGACCTTAGAAATAGCCGGGTTAGCAATGCTGGGGACTGGGTCATTAAAACCGAGGAATTTAGGAGCTGGCGTGATGGAAATGGGGAAGAGAGATCTGATAATGCAGCACTGTTTTGCCATGGGAGCCCAGGGGCAGGCAAGACATATATTAGGTAGTTGAGACGGGATCGCCATAGACGGAGAAGAAAGAGCAAGAGAGTGGTATTGCTAACGAGCCGGTATATTAGTTCACTTGTGGTAGATACCTTGTGCGATCAGGCTGAAGATAATACCGCCGTCGCCTGTTTTTACTTTGACTACGCTACTCAGAAAGAGCAGTCCCCAACAAATATGTTGGGCTCCCTGTTGAAACAGGTGGCTGGCGGATCAAGAGAAATCCCGGAAAAGATAGTACAGGCTTTCAAGGACCAGAAAAGGTTCCTTGGTGGCCGAGGATTGCAACTTTCTCAAATTTTAGAGCTGCTGGAGATCACCTCGTCCTTGCAGCATACATTTATATGTATTGATGCTCTGGACGAATGTGTGGCAGTGCATCGGCTTAAGATTCTTAATTCACTAAGACAAGTCCTCCAAAAATCTCCGCGCACCCGACTATTCCTAACCGGAAGGGCACATATTCGAGGTGAGGTCGAAAGTCGTCTTGCGGGTCGAACAGCAGTTTTACTCATAACTCCAAAGAAGGAGGATATCACTGAATATCTCCGGGCAAAGCTAGAGGAAGATACAAATCCTGACGCGATGGACGACTGCCTAGAGGCTGATATTATGGAAAGAATTCCCGAAGCTATTTCGGAAATGTATGTACGAGGAGTAAAGACAATTTGAAGCCCTTAAGTCATTCGCTAACGGACGTGGATCCAGATTCCTGCTGGTATCCCTAAATATTGATGCGATTTTACAAGAAACCACCATCTATCGGAGGCGGCAAAGGCTCAGAGCAATGACAGATGGCTCGGGATTGGGCGATGCGTACAGTGAAACCCTGGGTCGTATAATGGCACAAGGAGGAGAGAAAGCAAGACTCGGGATAGTTGCTCTGTTGTGGATTTGTTATTCGGAGCGGCCGTTGCGTGTGGATGAACTATGTCAAGCCCTCGCAGTTGAGATTGGATCGCCAGATTTTAATCCCGATAATGTTCCCCCGATATCAACATTGCTAGGATGTTGCCAAGGTCTTCTCATCGTCGACAAGGAAGCCTCGAGCGTTCGCTTAATCCATTTCTCCCTCAAGGAGTATCTTTGTACTCGTTCCGACCTCTTTGCTGGAGCGCACTCGACAATAGCGGAGACCTGCTTAACTTATCTGAATTTTCAGCATGTTAACGACATGCCACCTGAATCCATATCCGACCTCCAACGCATACCATTTCTTGCCTATTCCTCTTTATATTGGGGAAGCCACGTGAGAAGGGGACTTTCGAATCGTGCAAAGTCACTAGCGGTAAACCTCTTTGGCCGGTATAGCAATCACATATCTGCTAGAGTCCTTATGGAGGAGCAAGCAGAAAATCCGGACCCCTTCGCCACCCTCGAGGATGGCTTTGTGTTCTCCGCGTTACACTGTGCATCCATATTCGGAATTGTTGAGCTTGCAAGTACTCTGATAGAGATGAAAGGTTGTGATATCAACCAAAGAGATTCTGTGGGTTTCACACCACTCATTCATGCTGTCATGAATAATCACGTAGAACTAGTAGAGCTGCTGTTAGCGCAAGGAAGCATCGACTCTACCAGACCGGATGAATTCTGGGGCATTCAGCCACTCTCGTGGGCTGCCTCCAAGGGGCATGAGGGAGTAGCGAAACTTCTATTGGCGCGAGAAGACGTCAACCCCGACAGGCCAGACACACCCGGAGGCGTAACTCCGCTCTCGTATGCTGCCATAGGTGGGCACGAAGGAGTAGTAAGGCTACTATTGGCGCGAGAAGACGTCAACCCCGATAGCCAAGACACGTCCGATGGCTCGACACCACTCTCTAACGCTGCCCTAAGCGGCCATGAAGGAGTAGTGGAACTGCTGTTAGCGCGAGAAGACGTCATCCCTGATAGACTAGACAACAACGGCCGGGGGCCAATTTCGATTGCTGCCATGATGGGGCATGCGGGGGTAGTGAAGCTACTCTTAGCACGGGAGGATGTTAACCCCTATAGGACAGACAATTATAACCTAACGCCGCTCCTGTTGGCTACCAAGAGAGGGCGTAAGGAAGTAGCGAAGCTCCTCCGGGCCCATCAAGTCGCAACCCCCGGTACGCATTAGATCACAGAAGGCACGGCCCCTACGGCCTCTTCGAACGCTCCCACACCCAGCTCTCGCAAGCACCGCAGAAGCAGAGGTTTTGTTCCTGTAGGCCTCATGCCCTTAGCCTCCTTCTCTCACTCCTGCCCCACCTCCCACCCCATAAATACTGTTCTCCAGATCGGCTGTGTCCCACACCAAACTAATGTGGATCCGACCTGGAGCATTTGGGCTCCGCAAAAAGCCGACATACAAGGAATTTTGGAGGTGCTATCTGCATCCGCCTGGTTGTGATGAAGGTATCGCCAAAAGGTAAGGGAGGAGTTGCCGTGAGGTGGGGGGGCATGTGGGTGGGAGAGTATGAATGGCCAACGGGCCGACGATTATTGTGTATTATGCCTAGTTTCGTTCGGTCTTCGTTCAGGGGAGTTTTTATTTAATTCGCTTCGTTTGTCATAATAATATTATTCACTTTTATGGCCACTAGAAGAAGCCCAATCAGTTTGCAATTTTTACCTCCGCGTCAGGATCTACAATAATAATATATTATTATTATGGGCAGCTGAAAAGAGAGGGGGGGACAAAAGCGTCCCTTGCTTAGCGTTGAGAATCCCCCCCCAAAAAGCCAAAACAACAGCATGGTGTAGAAGACATGAATCCTTATTTTTGACAAACTTAATCCTTTTTCCATGTCGTAAAGTTCCTTCTAAGTGTCCCTTGCCAAAACCATTTAAGATACAGAGATATATCTGTTCCTATCGCACTGTTCGGGGGGTTTTAAACGCTGAGAGTTTAAGATGCACACCAAGTGGTGTTGCAAACTGCATACCGGCACCGTGATAACTATCTTTTTGCCACCAAGTATCCAAGGTATCAATCAACCCCCGACTGTGGTCCCCAATCTCCAAAGTCCAACTAGCGACCAACCATCCGCCCCTCACAACACCCTGTATAGTCTGTCTAGCTAGGCCGGGTATGCGTATATCTATCCCCTGACTTACGCGGCCCGCTGGCCCCCGGGGCACCTCTCCGTGAACCCATCCGCCGAGTGATACTTCGTGAACGCGGGTACTTGTAATTGCCCTACCAGGGCTTCGAACCTCCTTAACCTTGACTAAGGTTCAGCCTATTATATCATTCCGGCCTGGAGACTAGCTAGCTGCTGAATACGAAATTTGTGCCCAATCTAAAGCTACTCGACAGAAGCCTTTGTGAGACATATCTCATATTAGTCATGCGCCCTCACCAAAGGGAAATAATTGGATAATAATATTATTATCCCATGGGCTGGTGAGACCTGCATTTTCCGGATGTTCCTGTTTTGTGCGTGCTAAGTATGTAGATCTTTACCAGCTTCAGAATAATTGATTGAATGATGGGCTATGATGCTGACTGTGCAAAGATAGCCTGATATTAACAAATACCTGGGGGCAAGTTTAATCTTGGGACAATGTGACACCTTGGGGCTATGGTTACCACATAGATATCAATGTCCCTCCACCCCAAGTTTTCATTTGCGTCCAAGTATTACTTTCTCAATAATTCTGAAGAAGGTCAAGATCGGCATACTTGGCACGAACAAAACAGGAACATCCGGAAAATGCAGGTCTCACCAGCCCATGGGATAGTAATTGTGCCAAAACAAGCCACATCGCCCCGCTTTCTTCAGCTCTGTTCACAGAACGTTTATAGACTACCCTGGTCCCCCCTACAAATCACTGCACCATTTCTACACTCAACCAACACTTTGGATAGAATATCATGGCCCAAACTTCACATTCGGTCAGCTTCGGCGACGGCAATGCCCACTGCGGCAATGTAATCGGTAGTTTCAACAACAACACCTTCTATAAGTCCGACGAGGATGCACAAATCATGCGTTGGCTCTCTCCACTAGAGCCAAATGACAGACACCAAGGCGTGCGCACCGAGCGGTTCGACGGTGTAGGAGATTGGTTTTTGGAAACGAGCGAGTTTCGGGAGTGGAGGGGTAGTGAAGGTGGAACCGATAAGGCTGTCTTGTTTTGCTCCGGGAATCCGGGAGTGGGGAAGACATATCTGAGGTGAGGGGCGGATACTTTGGCAGAAGCGAGCACCACTGACGGCTAGAAATACTAGTTCCTTGGTGATCGACAGTCTGTGCGATCAGGCGGGGGAGGAAAATATCGCCGTTGCAGCCTTCTACTGCGACTTCCTTTCCCAGCAAGATCAGACAATCAACAACATCGTGGGAGCTATTCTGAAGCAGCTGGTAGGCAGAGGGGTGATCGCGAAGGATGTACGGGAGGCCTTTCAAAAAGCGAAAAGGGAGGTTGGTGGCAGAGGGCCGCGACTTGCGGATCTGATGGGGATGTTGAGGACTACTATTGCTTCGCTGCCCCGGGTTTTCATCTGTATTGATGCCTTAGACGAATGTTTACCGAAGTGTCTGCCCGAGCTTCTCGGGTCTCTGAAAGATATCGTTCGGGAGTCCCCTAGCACGAGAATATTCCTCACCGGGAGGCCCCATGTCAGGGAAGATATTCAAAGATATCTCACCAAGGCAGTTGTAATACCCATTTGCCCTAACACGGACGATATCCGGAATTATCTGGATATGAAGTTAGACGGGGATGCCGACCCAGAGGCGATGAGCAATGATTTACGGGTGGATATAGTGAGAGTTATCCTGGAAAGGATATCTGATATGTGCGTAGGACCATTTAGCATTCCACTCTATCAATGATGTATACTTATCAAAGATTGTGTGCAGATTCCTTCTTGTTTCGCTGAACATCGATGCTATTCTAGGAGAGGTGACAATTCGTCGGAGAAGAAAGAAACTCGAAGAGATGACACAAGGCAATGGATTAAATGATGCCTATACGGCAACCCTAGCGCGACTGAAAGCACAGAAGGGATATAAATCAGTACTCGGGTTAAAGGTCCTGATGTGGGTGTTGTATTCGGAACGGCCCTTACGAGCTGAGGAGCTCTGTCATGCCTTGGGGGTGGAGATAGGCTCTGCTGATCTGGATCCGGAAAATGTTCCTGCATTACGGACACTCCTGTCATCTTGTCTTGGTCTTGTCACGGTCGAGGCGTCTTCGTCGACAGTCCGACTGGTGCACTTTACTCTTCAAGAGCATCTCTCTCGTGATCCGACCCTACTCCATAGTTCTCACTCAACAATTGCCGAGGTTTGCTTGACATACCTAAATTCTAGATGTGTCAGGGATCTTTCGCCTATTGTCCGCTCGGCCCCTGCGACAACGCCCCTTCTAGAATATGCTTCTATTTACTAGAGGATGCATACAAGAAGAGCGATGACGGAAAATATCAAAATACTTGCACTGAGGCTTCTCGATAAATTCGATGAACATATATCTACTCAACTACTATTATTAAACTATAGTAAAGATCGCGGTAACGCCCTGTACTTTGAGGAAGAGGAAGGACCTACGGGATTTGCAGGACTCCACGGGGTAGCATTTCTCAAGGTCGGAGGGATCGTTTCTACTTTATTGGAGATGAAGGAATGGGACGTTAATGCAAACGATTGCATGGGGATGACGGCTCTCACGTGGGCAGCTGAAAGAGGGCACAAAGAAGTTGTAAATATACTTTTGGAGCGAGAGGACATCAATCCCGATCAGGCAGATACCAGAAATGGCCGGACGCCACTCTCGTGGGCGGCTGAGAGCGGGCATGAGGGGGTAGTAAAGATGCTTTTAGAACGAGAGGAGGTCAATCCCGACTGGGTAAACACCGAATATGGCCTGGCACCACTCTCGTGGGCGGCTATGGAGGGGCATGAGGGGGTAGTAAAGATGCTTTTAGAACGAGAGGAGGTCAATCCCGACTGGGCAAACACCAATAATGGCCAGACACCACTCTCGCTAGCGGCCAAGAGCGGGCATGAGGGGGTAGTAAAGATACTTTTAGAACGAGAGGAGGTCAATCCCGACCGGCCAGACACCTTTTGTGGCCAGACACCACTCTCATTAGCGGCTGAGAACGGGCATGAAGGGGCAGTAAGGATGCTTTTAGAACGAGAGGAGGTCAATCCCGACCGGGCAGACATCTGTTATGGCCAGACGCCACTCTCGTTGGCGGCCGGGAGTGGACATGAGGGGGTAGTAAAGATACTTTTAGAACGAGAGGAGGTCAATCCCGACCGGCCAGACACCTTTTGTGGCCAGACGCCACTCTCGTTGGCGGCCGGGAGCGGACATGAGGGGGTAGTAAAGATGCTTTTAGAACGAGAGGAGGTCAATCCCGACCGGCCAGACACCTTTTGTGGCCAGACGCCACTCTCGTGGGCGGTTAGGGGCGGGAATTCGGGGGTAGTAAAGATACTTTTAGAACGAGAGGGGTCAATCCCGACCGGCCAGACACCCTTTATGACCGGACACCACTCTCGTGGGCAGCTATGAACGGGCATGAGGGGATAGTAAAGATGCTTTTAGAACGAGAGGAGGTCAATCCCGACCGGGCAGACACCGAATATGGCCGGACACCACTCTCGTGGGCGGCCGGGAGCGGGCATTCGGGGGCAGTAAAGATGCTTTTAGAACGAGAGGAGGTCAATCCCGACCGGCCAGACACCAAATATGGCCGGACACCACTCTCGTGGGCGGCCGGGAGCGGGCATGAGGGGGTAGTAAAGATGCTTTTAGAACGCGAGGAGGTTAACCCCGACCGAGCAGACACCTTTGGCCGGACACCACTCTCATTAGCGGCTGAGAACGGGCGTAGATTGGTAGTAAGGACGCTTTTAGAACGAGAGGGGGTTGGTCTGGCTGGGCGTGCTGTATATCGCTACTGGTTGTGGGCATAATGGGTAGTAAAACTGTTTCAAGAACGGAGGTGTTTGCACCACCATACAAGATAGTTAGCACTAAACCCCATTGTTGGTTCTCTCCAAAAGACATGCTAGACTTGTGAGGATTCTACTAGAATGGGGCAATATCAATTCCGACGCAGCTAGCTACAGTGGCCGGATATCCCTCCCTCCATTCTAGGCATGGGGGCTAGTGCGTGGCAGGGATACAATTCCGCACTAATCACCTGGGCGCCAGTATCAGAGACCTCAACCACAATCTGCGCTCCTATTTCCAGACCACGATGAGAAGCCTACAGTATTGGGCCTGAAGAGATTTGTTTCCAAGCCCGCGGATAGGGACCACTCTCGACCACACTACCCTAGCTCTCTCTACTTCCTCTAGCCCCTAAAGCTCTAGTATATACCCTCCACGGAAAACTGCCGCCTATCCTAACACTCAATCAACCCTCTCATTTGCCGTCGGCCGGTGTTTTATCATCACCTCTCTTATTTGCCTCTCCCCCTTTTTCTTTTACATATTTCCTTCTTCATCACTAGATGTATCCTCCTTCTATAAATACTTGCCGAGTGAGGGATTGGTGTAGGCAAGACCCCAACAGATTTAGATGTAAATATATTTTCTGATAAGGGCGCTTTTCTAGTTTCCGGGGGCCATTCGTCATTTATTAGCTTTTGTGTTTTTTCTCTTCATCGTCTTTTCACTCTATTGGAGTTCCGGTTAGACTTGGTCTTGTGGCGCTGTTCTTGCCCTTCATTCCTGTTATTCTTTATGTTGTCATTTTTCTTGGGTTTTTGTGGATTGCGGTATAAGGGGATTCCTCACATCCGCATCCACAGTGAAACAAAAACATAAACTCAGTCACCTTGGACTACTTGATCTCCCTTTTGTACAAAGCCTATAAAATCTGGGATTTTTCTCAAGTGTCTACTTAGCCAAACTCGCTTGTACTAGTATCGTAACTCTTGGTTACCGGGGATGGTGTTTTTTAATTTTTAACTTTAATTTTTAAAAAGCAGGAAGCATAACAGACCTTAGCTACAGAAAGAAAGATGCTCACCATTCAAGATATGGCTTTGCCCCAAAAGCCGTTCTCGTCTTCCAAAACTAAGAGCTGACCCTGAGGATCAATAATGCTTCTAGTGATCATTGCTTAATCTGGACACAATGCCATCATAACATCCTGAAATAGGTGTCCAGGACACAAACAGCAATTGTTTTTTCAACTTTCTCTCCTTCCTAATAATTTTCTAAATCGCCATATTATTATACTTGTAACGAATGTTCCAACGATAACCAATGACTACTACCCATACCAGCATTTGTCACTAGCGCTCATATCCTCCCCACAAGCAACTCACGGCGATTAGCGTTACGCCACCTTGTGAGACCTGCCTGTCGCTGGCTGCGCCTATCGTGTCAGGGTTCTTGGCCCCTAGGAGCAGAACACTGTGCACTACAAGGTGGCACAGCAACCGTAAAAGACTACAAAACTACCCCGCTTCCTTTACTCGTATGGTTGTGGCTCTACCAACCAATCCTCCGCCGCGAGCTGTCCTCACCCATTCGAACCAGCAAAAACGGGAAAATGTTTTCCTCTAGGAATGATAACACCAGTTCTTTCAATACCAACTCTTTTAATACTACCAACTCTTATAACGTTCATAATGTTTCAAACCACTATGTAGTTGATCAGAGGTCCAAAATTTTGGACTGGCTATCCCCACTGGAACCTCACATCAGGCACCAAGACATTAGGAATAACCGGGTCGCCGATGTGGGGGATTGGCTCCTTGAAACCGACGAGTTTAGAAGTTGGCGTGATGGTAGTGGGAAAGAATCTAACAATGCGACACTATTTTGCTATGGAAGCCCTGGAGCAGGCAAGACACATATCAGGTAACAGAAACAATATTTTATGGGGGAACGAAGAACGTTATTGCTGACAAGCCGAAATATTAGTTCATTAGTGGTAGATACTCTATGCGACCAAGCCGGAGAAAATACCGCTATTGCCTGCTTTTACTTTGACTACACCTCCCAGAAAGAGCAGTCCCCAACAAATATGTTAGGTTCCCTGTTGAAGCAGGTTGTTGCTGGTCTCGAAGAAATTCCAGAGCACATAGTACAAGCCTTTAAGGGCGGGAAGAGATTTCTTGGTGGCCGGGGATTGCAACTTTCCCAGATCGTGGAGCTGCTGGAGGTCACAGTGTCCTCACAGCGTACGTTTCTATGTATTGACGCTCTGGATGAATGTATCGCAGCGCACCGGCTCAAAGTTCTTAGTTCGCTAAGGCAGATTCTCCAAAAGTCTCCAGACACTCGAGTATTCCTAACAGGAAGGGCACATGTTCGAGGTGAGATCGAAAGTCGTCTTAGACGAGTGACAGTAACTTTATTCATAAGTCCTAAGAAGGAGGATATATACGGATATCTCCGGGCTAGACTAGATGAAGACACAAATCCTGACGCAATGGACGATTTTCTAGAGGCCGATATTTTGAATAAGATTCCCGACACTGTTTCAGAAATGTAAGCGCGAAGAGCGGCGACAATTAGGCCCCTCTTGCTCTTAAATTGCCCACTGACAGATGTGCATCTAGATTCCTGCTGGTATCCCTAAATATTGATGCCATCTTACAGGAAACAACCATCCACCGGAGGCGGCAAAGGCTCGGGGCAATGACAGCTGGCTTAGGGTTAGGCGACGCGTACGAGGTAACCCTGGAGCGCATAAAAGCACAGGGAGGAGAGAAGGCAAGACTCGGGATGGCCGCTCTAATGTGGATTTGTTATTCGGAGCGGCCGTTGAGTGTGGATGAGCTATGTCAAGCCCTCGCAGTTGAGATTGGATCACCAGATTTGACTCCTGACAATGTTCCCCCAATATCAACATTGCTTGGATGTTGCCAAGGACTTATCATCGTCGACAAGAGAGCTTCGAATGTTCGTTTGATCCACTTTTCTCTCAAGGAGTACCTTTGCTCCCGCCCCGATCTCTTTCCTGGAGCACACTCTACGATAGCGGAAACATGCTTGACTTATCTGAATTCTCAAGATGTCAATATCATCCCAATAACATTCGAGGACATCTCGGGGGTCCCCTTTCTGCAATATTCTTCTGTATATTGGGGAAGCCACGCTAAGCGGGAGCTCTCGAATCGTGCGAAGTCATTGGCTATAAGACTCTTTGGCCAGTATGGTAATCACATATCTGCCAAGGCCCTTCTGGAGGACCAAGCCGAATGGTCTTTGATTTTTGGTCTTCCAGAGGGTGATTTCGTGTTCACTGGGCTACACTGTACATCCATATTTGGAATTGCTGAGCTTGCAAGTACTTTAATAGAGATGGAGGATTGTGATCTCAATCAAAGAGATTGTGCCGGTTTCACACCACTCATCTGGGCTGCCCAGTATGGCCATGAACGAATGGTAGAACTACTCTTGGCACAGAAAAATGTCGACCCCGACCGGCCAGACACACCCGATAACCGATCGCCGCTCTGGTGGGCCGCCCTGAATGGCCACGAGGGTGTACTGAAGCTACTATTAGCACGAGAAGATGTCGACCCCGAGAGACGAGACAACTATGGCCAAACCCCATTCTCGCATGCTGCCGCCAAAGGGCATGAAGGAGTATTGAAGCTACTACTGGCGCGGAAAGATGTCAACCCCGAGACTCTAGACAAGAACGGTCGAACCCCATTTTCGTACGCTGCCCACAATGGACACGAGGGAGTACTGAAGCTGCTTCTGGAACAGAAGGATGTCGACCCTGATAGACCAGATAATGATGGCCAAGTCCCGCTTTACTATGCTGCTTGCTGGGGGAATAAGGGAGTAGTGGAGCTGCTATTGAGACAGGAAGGTATCGACTTGGATAGGATAACCAATCACGGCTCAACAGCACTCCGGGGGGCTACCGCGAGAAGGCAGGATGCGATAGTAAGGCTACTCAAGGCTCATAAAACCCCAACTGCCAGCATGCCCTAGGTCCCAGAAGCATTACTTGTCCTGAGGACCCCTCTGTACATGTTCATGCCTGGCTTTCGCAGTAACCGCAGCAGCATAGACTTTATCCGTGAACTCACTCCCTTCGCCTCCTCCTCTCCTCCCCCCCTTCTTTTCTCATTCTCACTCCACCCCCATGGCATCCGGTCCCTGTACACGGATACCATCCTTCCAATCGACTAAAGTTCATACTCCCGGACATGTTTCCCATCGGGAATGTTTAAGTTTCATGGGAGGCTCGGCCTTGGAAGGCTTTCCAGAGCTAATATCTTCACCCCCCTAGTTGTCGCAGGAGTGTTATTCTTGCCCGAAGGGTACGGGAGGGGTGTCCGTGAAAAGAAGTATAAAAATGAACCCACGCGACGCAAGGGTGAATTGCTGGGCATTCTTTTTTTCTTGGGGGGTATAGGGGCCAATAGGCCAGTGATTCTTGTGTTATATTTCTAGTTTCATTAATTTTAGGAGGTTTTTCTTTTGCTTAATTTTTAATTCTATTCGTTTGTCATAATCTAATTTTTTTCAGCGGATTATTATTTTCAGTCCTTGAGATATATCAGGGGTGTCAAGACTTTCTGTCCTCACTTTTCATATTCCTCGTCCTGGGGCAAACGTGAACTCTAGTATCCACGACTGGTGCTGAAATGACCGAGGGTTGATTAAGAAAGAGAGGTGGGGGGCGAGCCCGACTATTTACACAGGAAAGACCCAGCCACGATTTCCCAGGTTCACGCGGCCTCACTCGCCGCATCGCCGCCGCATCGCCGGCTGACCTACTACCCTGCGGCCAACCATACCAGATATGGAAGGATGCTCCAACAACTGGCCTAGTCTCTACCACGAGTGACTAGACATGAATGCAAAGATAAATATTGAATTATCCAAGCCGGCCGTCCGGACAGATTAAAGGAAATCGTCAGGCAATGAATGAACCCCCCGTAGGTGTATCTGCAGATACGTCCTCGCCACCACCACCACCTATTTTATGTGGCGAATAGCCATCGAGGGGTAGTGGATACAGGTCAAATAGGTCAAAGTTAACCATGTAGCATGAGCCTCTATCTCCCCGTTTCCTCAACAACCCTAGCGAGCGAGACCTCCTTCCTGTTTAGAATAAACGAGGTGCAGCAACCATTCTTACCACATTTTCCTATCTGCATACACCAGCTAGGAGGATCTGATAGGGTGTGACTTGACCGGTATACATTGAATTACTTCATATTATTGCTATTATTGCAAAGAGATTAGAAACTACCTGCTGGAATATTTCTTAACTTGATAGAAACTAGAATTTTCCATAATGGTATCTAAGTAGAGTAAATAGTGACTAATTACTCTTCTAAAACGCATTTGAATCTTACCGTAGCGATAAAGTACGGGTACAAAAAGATCCGTACGGCAACCCAACGGCAACCCCACTACCACTATAAATTTATTACCCCTACAACCACAACTACTTAGGATAAACTGAAAATATGTGTAGACATACAATAGATATAAGAAAAGCTATATGTAAAATTAGAAAGCAAAAAAATCAATACTTGGTATACCATCCCCTTGCATCTAAGACAGCAGCAACCCTACTAGGCATAGACTCCCACAACCTTTCCAGAAAATCCCCCTCAATATCCTGAGTCCAAACCTGATTTAGAGCTACTGCTAGATGTTTTCTAACAGTATCTGGGCCCCTCTTGGTCTTGTGGATGTTGGTCAAGTGCTGGTGCAGCTTTTCCTTCATCCTCTTCCAACAGTGCTCAATAGGATTGAGGTCAGGAGAATTGTGTGGCCATTCCATAACCTGTATGTTGTTTTCCTCAAACCAAGCCATGGTATCTCTTGCAGTATGTATCTTTGCACCATCCTGCTGAAAGATAGGATCCCCAACTGTGTCCTCCACCTCCTGCCAGATATCAATTAAACTATCCTCCAAAACTCCAATATATACAAATCTATCCACACTCTTGTCAAAAATAGGAATCAGAGGACCCTTATTTCTACCCCAAATACAAGCCCAAACCATCAGCTTTATCCCTGGCCCCTTGGTAACCCCATGAATACAGTCTTTGTGCCACTTTTCTTCAGGTGTTCTGAATACCCATATACCCTTAGGATCCTTAGACTTTTCAACCAAGGATTCATCACTAAAGATGACTCCTTCAAAGTCTTCCTTTGCCCAATCCTTATACTTTATTGCCCAAGCTAACCTCTTAACAGCATGCTCATCCTTTAGAAGAGCTCTTTTCCTAGCTCTCCATTTCTTTATGTTGACTGAGGCCAAAGCTCTCTTGACTGTTTGGAGAGAGGAATGTGGTGCAACATCATTACACAATTCTGATAAAGTCTGGTGGCATGTCTTCTTGGACTCTCTGACTAGGTGGCCGTGGGTTCTGGAATCAATAATTTTAGGTCTTCCAGGTATGAGAAGGTTTTTTGCATCACCCCTCTTTTGGAAGCAGTTATGGAAAGTTTGAATAGTGCTCTTTGAACAGTTTAAGAGCTCTCCAATTTCTCCCAAAGAGATTTTTTTTTTCCTCAGAGCAACTATTTGTCCTTTCTCAAACTCTGTCAGGTAGCCTGTCTTGTGTGGAGGCATTGTGGTTGAGGGGTGGTTGATTGTAGGAGTGGGGTGTTTTGAGGTGTCGCGTGGTAACCACCGATCGTACGGATCCTTTTGGCCTAGTACTTTACTAACTGTCGTTGATTCAGTTTTGATGCTTAGCTTAAATGTTTAGCAAGTATGCTAAGGCTTAAGGAAAAATGAGGAGTTCCGAATATACAAAGTGACTGTTGCTAATAAGCCAAGCACCAATGGTAGGCCAGTGATGAAGGCTGAGGCGCATAATATATTCTTCAATAAGTATATCCCAGCGGCGTCCATTGACCATTGGGGTCTGAGATATATAGATCCACGATGACTAACGGATAGCACTTGGAAAAATTATCACCTTATAAAGCCATATGCTGACAAACTATAAATGAATACCCTATGATATAATACAACGGTAAGAGAACCCAATCCAAACCCCAATATACCCCCCGGAATACTCCTATCTTCTTGCAAACGTCAGATTCACCCCAAGGGAGGTCTGTCGAATTGCCTTTCGCTATCATACTTACTTTAAGTTGGCACGATTTGTGGGCTCTTGGCTCCTTAATTGGTTAGGCTATCCTTAGCGCCAATCAGCGTCTGCGGAAGAACCGGGCGCTCCGAGCGAGGTTAAAAACCCGCACATCTGAGTTCAATTTAACGCATTTTTGCAATTAGCTACGGCGCATGTGCCGATCTCGGGTATTGCCCAGGGCATTACAGCTCGGGACAATGCAGTAAAAAAAAAAAAAAAACAATCAGGAAAGGGATTTGAGGAATTAGGACACTGCAAAAACCAACGTATATCCTCAGATCCTTAATTAATTCCCTTGTGCCATTGATATCTCAGACCTACCAGCGTCCTGGGGGTGTCTGGGTACTTATCCTCACCAAGAATACGCACCGATTGCATAAAACTATAGTATCAAAAACCCCCCCACCCCACCAGAGCGAGCCCCCGCACGAAAGAACTACCTACTTATCAAGCCAAACGATAGAGCCCCGGCAAGGATCTCCGCAGCCTGGCCGGTGATCCGCAGCCGTTATCACTCCCACCTATGTATCATATCTAGCCGCAAACGATCTCTCAATCAATAAATAAATTGCGGGAGAAGAGCACTGCATAAACCTTTGCACCTGCAAAACAATCCACATCCCAACAATTCTCGGGTGTCCGGGGCCTTCCACAGCATGGCGCAAGTACCTTATAACCCTCCCTCCCTCCCCCAATTTAGGCCGGCGCTTCCTGCTCCCCTCCCTTGTAAAGGCTGCAGGGCAAGTACGGTACGGTACCGGCCATTGATTTCCACTTTCGGAAGGAGAAAGGTAAATTTAAAAGCGGTAAAGAAGTGCAAGGCCAATTGGATCTACAAATTGATGAGTGAGGGGGGGAATTCCTGGGGGGGCGAGTGGGGTTTAGTGGGATACCGTATATTATTAATTATTATTATTATTTTAACGGATAAACTATTTTTCCGTTGCGCATTTGCCCTAGAGGCTGGAGAGGCATATCGTATCGTAACAGCACTCTTCCCCGGCCATAAATACCCGAAAACAGGGATTAGAGAAGGATAGGGTAAAATATCTGTCAGCATCTGAGCTCCCATACAAAATATATTGTACTCCCTACCAGTAGTTTCTGGCACTTTTGGCTAGGGACGAGTGGTGATTGGTGTCGGTGGGCTTAATTGAGGGGTGGTAAGCGATTCCTTGGCGGGGGATGGATTAGTTTTTTTGTTGGGGTTGGGCTGACAGCCAAAGGGTAAAACAATGTTCAGTTGAGCCTCAAGTCAAAACTCCCTCAGACAAAGACCCGATGATACTCGAGTACACTGGAGTTGTTTGGCAGCTCGAGCAGTACCAGGCAAATAAATGAACGCTTTTTCCACCGATTTAACTTTTAAAACAAGTTGGCTAGATTCTAGTGCTTACTCGAGTACACGGGATTATTATTACAATTATTGTCCTCGTCCAAGATGCGCTGTCCCAACAACTGCACACCAAGGAGCTGCTCTACGCCAATAGACTATTGGTGTCCTATCATACCGGTGTGCTAGCGGGTCATCACGATAACGGTAAACTATCATGACACTGGATTCCTAAGGCGAACAACGGAGCGCATTCCTTTCCACCCTCCCCAAGATCAAGAGAATGTCTCTGGCTCCTTCTTGAGGCTTTTGCCGCGGGCGCAGCAGGCATCCTCTCCAGAAATCTCTGCGCGTCAAGACTCCCAACAATATTCCATTGCGTAGCCTTAAAAGGTTGAGGACTTCATCATGCAGGGGCCAACAAGCGAGGGTTTCCCAATCAAAAATGAAATAAAATATGAATAAATAAATTCGTCCCCCCCCCATGCATCATTTGCAGGGGAAGCTGAGAGGATCGTTGGTAGCTTACACAGTACATATCCTCCCTCTCGTCTTCTTCCTCTCCTTCTCTTTCTCTTCATTCCAGATTACACCTTTTCCTTTCCCCAAGTTTTGACGACCAATTGATACGATGCAAGCCGCCGTGGGATCATTCATTCCATCGCTAAAGGTAGCCTTTCCTCCGAGCTCATGGCTTGCGCTACTGCCATCCCCGTCCACCGCTTCCCCGACAATTCCACCCTCAGCATCAAAGTATCCTTTCACCATCTCTGAACCCCTCTACACGGCCTTCCTCGATCCTCGGGTACCATTGTCGATCGCAGCGGTTTATGCCGCGGCCGTGCACCTTCTTAATTCCCGGTGCAACGGAAAACCATACTACATTGCTACGACACGGATCTTTAAGGCATTTGTGCTACTTCACAACCTCTTCCTAGCTGTTTACTCACTATGGACATTCATTGGGATGGCCGGTGCCATCAACCGGTCAATTGTCACCTCTAGGGGGGTTCCGGGAGTAGTTGAGTCATTATGCAAGATTAGACCCGAGACCAGATTCGAAGGTGTGGAAATCAGAGAAATGGAAGGGGGTGTTGGACTTTGGGAAGAAGGATTGGCATTTTATGGGTGGCTCTTCTACTTGAGCAAGTTTTACGAGGTCTTGGATACTGCTATCATCATTGCGAAGGGAAAGAAGAGTAGTCTTTTGCAGACTTATCACCATGCTGGTGCAATGATCTGTATGTGGGCTGGAATAAGGTTTGTCAATACTTTCACCTTACAGCCACTACCTTTGGATCCTGAAGCTAATTGACAAACCCATAGATTCATGTCACCACCTATCTGGGTCTTCTGCATCTTCAACTCACTAATCCATACCCTCATGTACTTCTACTACACCCTCTCCACTGTCCGCGTTCCCGTCCCGAATGCCCTCAAGCGCAGCCTTACTTCCCTCCAGATCACCCAATTTGTTGTTGGTGGCTCGCTCGCTGCTTTGCACCTTTTTGTCTACTTCACTCCTACTACTTACCTCTCCGGTTCCCTAACTGAGGCTGCTCCATCCTCCTCAGCTTCCGCTTCCTTTTCCGACCATGGAATGCCGGTGGACGTCAAGGTACCCGGAATGGTGCACTGTCTGTCGAATCCCGGGGAAGTCTGGGCTGTCGTTGCAAATGTCATTTACCTCACACCGTTAACGTAAGTCTATCCCCATGCTTCACACTTCAACCACACGATTGAGTCAAAAACTCACGGCCAAACAGTTACCTATTTGTCAGTTTCTTCGTTGAATCTTATACCAAACGTGGGAAGACCAAAAAAGCTGCGAAGGCTGCCACTCTCGCCGAGAAGTCAGCTCGATGAAACGCTTAAAAAAAAAACCACTGATACGCTTACACGAGATGAAAGGAATGAAACCAATGAAAAAAAAGGATTTTTTAAAAAGGATTAGTGAATCTAAATGGAAATGCTGCAGGTAAGGGTAGGCTTTATGTGTTATACGAGCATTGGTGGGGAAAACAAGCCCATCTCCACAATTTTCGTGGAGGGGTGAGGAATTGTATATAATTATCCTTTCTTGTTTGTTTTCTTTTTAAAAAAGTCAATGGAGTTTTGCTTTTTGCCAATATTATAACAATATCCTGGTTTACCCCCAAACAGCACGTATTAATACTGCTGCCAGGGGAGATGTTTTCCCACAAGACAGGGATTATTTTTGCTGGTTAACCCAAAATCAACTACTCATTAACTTTCTTGCGAGAGCACTTGTGCAAGGATTTAATCGAGCCACCATACCACCCCGCACCAGTGAATCACCACATCGTAACGCGTGTGCAGTCGATTATGACTGCCACGAACACAAACAAAAACCATGACCGCAGCGAAACGAAGACGTGTCGTGTTCCCCTACCGTACGATAGATAACTCACCCAATAACGCTTAGCCAACCATCCAATCACACGAACCGATCACCTCAGATGCCTATCATAACTCATGATAAGTTATAATACTTTTCTTATGATACCCCGTGCTTTCTACACCTTCACCCTGCAAACCCTTACCTCCACCACCACCACCACGACAGCCACCATCGTCTTAATCACGAAATATCACTCACAACAACAACATCCCGGGAATATACGATAATACGGTACACAACCTAACTTTTCTCACCCCCATCCATCCACCCCTGACAAACTGAACCAATCAAAACCTACGCTCATCCTTTGATTCGAGAGATAGATCATTCTTGTAATAAGCCACGTCGTCATCTGGGCACTTTTTTTTCCTTCGCTGTGCATTCCCGGGGGTAGGGCAGGGGGTGGAATGTGCGCACATCGCACAAATTATAATACTCCGCCGGTAACGGGGGGTATACGGTAGGTGTGGTTTGATAAGCTATGGATTAGTTGGCGGGGTAACGATGTAGTACTATGCTACGCTACTGGGTGCTGGAGTCTACGGTAGCGGTGGGTTGTTACTTCGTACTCGTACTGCGGTGCTGGTAGTACCGGTACTCGTAGTAAGGTAGTGGTGAGTGATGATAGGTTGATGGTGGCAGGGGGGATGCTATGGTGCACTGTTGACTTCACAGCTCTACGCCGTGTCGACCGACGAAACTTACTACTATGATATAATAGAATCCGATAAGTCTATATTATTATACTCTACCCCCAGCGATTAGCGAGGACTTCCCCCCACCCCCCCGCATCATACCCCACACACGCAGATAGACGAAGCGAAGCGGTACCTACTATAGTCTCATCTACTCCGCCTAAGTATTATAAGCAAACAAGCAAACAAACAGTAAAGCTGCCCCACCCACTCCCTAGGACTACAACTTATTTTTATTATGATATATTCTTAGGTTTCTCAGTGCGGTCATGGGCGAGAACTTGATCTTGAATCGGGGGGGGGGGAATGAAGAAGGGCAATATTGAGGGGAGCGGCATATCGCATTTGTCTCGGACTACCAATACACAGCACGAGTAATACTATACCATATCAGCGCACCTTAAAGGTATGACATACGTACGCAAGTGATATATCGTGTTTCTCGCAGTGAAGTGATAGCTCATCATACCCATGTGTGTGTGTGTCCGGGTTGAGTGATAAGAGGGAGAGGGATGGGAAGAACGAAACATAGTGCAATCATAATACACACTTATGCTGGGCTTCACCACTACACCGCGACCGGACGTTTGTTGGTGTGCAAGGTGAAGAGTGCAATAGCCAGGACATGGAATCCGTCGCCCTCCCGTGGTGGAAGCGGATGGCAGGACAAACCAACAATCTATTATATCGATGTTATAAACTGCCGTACAGGACACTCAACAAAGCACAAACAAGACGAGACAGACCGCCGGGTGACACCATTTTTTCTTTTTTCTTCCTTCCATTTCTATGCTCCCCCCTATCTACTCGAGAACTGTATATATCTACCACTCGGTATCGAACTCCACCCATCCATCCGATACCGCTCGGAATACCCGCACACCACCATCAATCATGGTGTCTCCAAGCACAAATTCCCCCCGACCAACTGTTTTTACACCATTCGAGTTCTGCTGCAGAGCTCGCACCACGATGCCCTCAGGGTCTTCTCTCACGTTTTCTACGATAGCGGTGTGGTCGTGGCAAGCATTGGTATTCTCCGGGGCCCCAGCCCGTTGTTCAAAAATTAACGCCCCGTATTCATCCCTTCTGACCCAATGGGCGGCTCGGAACTGCAAGATATCCCCCCGCTTTAGGGGTGTGTTCGGGAGCCTCTGAGGCGAGGGCGATATGTTGGGGTAGTGTGAATAGACGCAGAGCCCGAAACTGGTTCCCTGAGGCACCATTATTTTATCTCCTCCACTTTGCTCATCCTCTTCCCGAAGGGCTCGGAAGCATTCGTCTGCTAGCGTCCAGCATTCACCGTTGCCCACCTGCTGACCGAGCCTATCAGTAACCCATTCCACAATCCTATCGCCCCATTCCGCGTCGAGCGACGGTGGTGAACTGGGTGGGGGGATGTGTCTTTGAAGAGCTTTGACAGTCGCGGCGGGGGCCGAAGCGTCCCAGGTGAGCTTGATCTTTGTGGTGGAAAGGTTCATTGTCCACCGAGAAGCTATTAATAGAGTATGTGTGGTTCTTCCCGAGGATGCTCGCGTCCATTGTGAGGCCGACACAAGCATTTTCCCTTCAATCGCTTCAATTGACTTAGGAAATCTCAAGGGTGATTTCGAAAACCAAGCTGTAGAAAGCTCAAGATCTAGATCTGGAGGTACTTCGGGAAAAATTCGAGAAGGCAATCCGTTGTTAGGAAGGACTAGCATTGCAGATGGTAGTGAAGGTCTGCTGCCAACTGGAATTGGAGGTGGGGCAGGACTCGTGGACCCACGTGGAGTTAATGCGGCAGGCTTCTTCTTAGGTGGCAGTGGTGGAGGCTTCTTTTTTGTAGTTGGTGACATGACACCCTTTGTCTCTTGAAGGCCGTGGTTAGAAGGTCTTATGGGGAGCGGTGGAGAAGGTCTAGCACGTATTGGGGGTGGCATCATGATTCCAGGTGATGTGTCTCTGGGGCTGGCGGCATTCGGTGAACCCCGCATGGACAGCAAATCCGCATAACCCTGCACCTGCCCCCCTCCCTGCGATTTCAGTTTCTCATGTAAACCCATCTCTTCCGCTTTTTTATACCCAGCTGCCACTTGATCTCCATGTCGCTGTTGAAAATTTCGTCCAGTCTTCAGAGCAGCTTTTGCATCTGAGGCATTAACTGACATTGGGTTTTTGTAAAAAGAGTTTGCAGTTTTAATGGCAGCCTTCTTCTCAGCAAACGATGTCCCCCCATCATGGGAGTTGGAAACTTTCTGGGGCCCCTGTCCAATTGGCGGGGAGGGAGAAGATTTTGGCGTCATGTTAAACCCCGGAACAGATATCCCAGCCTTTCCAAGACGCCCAATAGCCGACATATTTAATCCACCAGTCTCATCAACTCCTTTCGGTAGTGGAGGCGGTGATTCCCTTCTTGGGGGTAGACGAGGGGGAATGTCCGGTGGTTTCCTGCCACCACCATTGGATGGCTGATCACTTCGTTTCGGGGGCAGTGGTAGCGACTCTGTGTCCACCCCAGTCGTGTTCACACGAAACGGCACCGGAGGAGGGAGAGGTCGTTTGGACTCTTGAGATTCATCATCTTCAATCTTGGAAGATGGAAGCGGTGCGTTTGGATCTCGTTTTGGCGGAGGCCCAAAGCTGGCAGGATCTTTGAGAGCAGAGATTGGACGAGGGTTTATCGAATTTTCCGCGCTCCCCGAGCTACCCGGCTTTCCCATCCAGCCGGCCTTTGAGAACCATCAGCAGGCGACAACACACTAGGTTAGACGAACTCATGAGAGGAATCATACGACTTGATCAAGCCCCTTAAAATCCCGCCTCCATCGTGAGTCTCCGCTACTTGATGATGATGATGACGAAGGTTTAGAATCGGACGAACCGGGATGCCAACCAGACTTGGAAACCGATTTCAATCGGTCCATGGTGGAAATAATCAAACAAGAGCAATCGGGGGGAGAGGGGTGAAGATGAAATCCACGATGGAGGGTCAATGGAAGTGGTAGCTGCGCATAAAGAAGGGAAAAAAAAAGAGCTAGTCGTGTCGTCACTCGATACGGTAGGGAATCTCGGCTAAGCTTATCCTTTCTTGTCTGGGCGGTAAATAGTGCCCGTAGCAGGCAAGAAGTGCCCGATAACGGGGGTTCACGGGATAAGTTATGGCAAAAAATCAGTGTGTATTTGAGCACCCATACAAATTTACAGCCCGCTTTTGGACACTTCTTGCCTACTACGAGCAAGGTCGCTGCTCTCCCGCGCCTATTCCTTCCTCTCCAAGCCCAATCCCTCCACCACGGTAAGAACTCGCTACAGCCGCAATAGACTTAACAGTTAACAAAATTACCAATACAAGTACCAGTTAATGAGACCTAACGGGCTCGGCTTAAATAATATACTCATCTGGAAAACACTCTTCCTCCTCGGGGTGTTTCGTCTCGGATTACGAGGGCTAGGGGCCCGACCGCCGATGGTGGATCTGCTGTACGATAGCGAGTTTTTCACGGCACTCCCATCAAGAGACTCGGATATCACGACTGTCCAAGTGCCAAGGATGTTTTCGCACATGACAAGGATTATTTTGCTGGTCAAGCTCAATTAGCTGAACACTTTGCCCACGGCACTTCTTGCAATACTGGTAAATTGTCGCGCCTATCAATATATTCTTTCAAGTCACGTTGTTTGTTTTTTTATCGAGCAAGGGCAAAAACCTCCTGCTAAAATTTTCACAGATGCGCAGTTCACTTTTCTTCACTTATCAAAATGGTCGGAGGCGCTGCGGCGCAAATCTTGTACACAGCCCAACAACCCATACTGTGACGCCAGTGCCCGTACGATGTACCGGTATCCTTCGATGAAAGCTATTTTTCTTTTTCCTCAAGGTCAGGAGTCTGAGGAAACTTTTTTCTCGTGTCGCCAAACTACAACTAGCAGGTTACCCAAAGAATCAAAGACATGTATGAGGGTGGTTCAGCGAGAACACCGTATGACAAGGCCTGCGTGGGCTGTATCCAAAATTTCCACCCAAGTATCATCATCATATCATACCTGGAGAGCCGGAACGTAGCAAAAACATATCACCAGCTGTGTTTGCGACACAATTGCCGGAGAATTATGGGACAAAATTGCTTATTCCCATGGGGCCTATAGAGCCCAGAACTTCATCTCTTATCGTCGAAGCACTGACATATCCCTGAGGCTCCCTGCTTCTTCTCCGTCGGGCGTTGAAACTAGAGGAATCCTACGAGGGTCCCATACAGCAGCGGAAGACTAGGGTCGAGCTTCCCGAGCTAGGAAGCAAGGCTGGAGAATTCAGATCAATAGATGGACCTTGCTTTTTTTACCGCTGCTGCCCCCCCCCTCTCAGAGCACTTTTTTTTTTTTCTAGCTTGGCACAAGAGCCACTGTTAGGTCGCTGCGGTACAGTCTGGTAGGCGCTACGATACTCGTCGAGAATCTTGAATTTCCATAGCGATTCACCATATCTCGGCCACGGGTCCTAAGCATTAGGATAAGCAACTCTAGTGTAGCAAAGTACGCTACACTGCTCTTCACTCGTTGTAGAGTACAACAAGGCCGGAACCAACGGAGTTACTTCTTCTGAGAAGGGTTTAACTAGTCACTGGGCCCGGCGACCAGATGCTTTCCACAGCAGTTAGGTAGGAGATGGTAGTTACCTGAACGCTGACCCCCAGTATCCTGCCCTACGTAGTATTCGATCCCCGATAGCAATTCTCGCCCCACTCATAAACGGCAAACTAAGCAGAAAATCTCTTGGGCCTGTCAGAGGCCACGGCGTCGCATAACTCTAGGCATCAACTTCCCCCGTTGAACGGGCCACCCGAACATTCCGTTTCAAACAAGCGTCTCCGATGCAGGGGCCACAGGCTACCAATACCCTTCCCGATCTCTTGCCAATTGCTCTCTGGCGCGCCATCTACAGCACTGCGATGCTATGTCAGCCTATAGTTGCTATTACTAAAGATATTGAAGCTATCCCTGGATCTGCAAAGCTGTAACAAAAAGTAGGGCGAGCTTTGCATGAAGGGATGTGGACCATGGGGACCCGGACCCGGACTACGATAGGAGAGTGGGAGCCCAGTAACAGCTTCCCCGCTTCAAACGTGCTGAAATCAATCATCATGATAAGGTCTAAGCAAGAATTCATATCTAGCTAGTGTTAATCACAGTACATAGAGTAATAACAATTGATATAGTAACCCATAAGCCAGGCCGGTCCACACATTAGGCAGTTCGTATGACTCCTATCTAGTTACTTATAGATGCCGGTAAATACCTAAATAGTAGCCCTTTGCGGAGGAGCGTTTCAGGCAATGTCCCACACAAAATCTAACCGACACCCCCTACGAGTACTAGCATCTTGTACTACAATCCTTAGATTCTGGAAGATCCACTACTAGGTACGATAGTAACCTCAGCATCCCGCGGCAGGGAGAGAGAAAACGAGAGGCACCACGGTACCACAGATTTCTTCCTGTCCGATATGCGCAGCATGGGATACAAGTTGGAAGGCAGTCCCTACCAGAAGATCAAACGTTCCGCCATCTTGGAACTCTAGCCACCAATCAAAGGTGCGCATAAAGAAAGGACACGGGGGAGGCTGTGCAGTACCAGTACTATATCCCCATTCAAAGAACGAGAAGTGCCCATGCAACTACCATGATGCCGTAAAGCATCTCTCAGGGATCCCTACGGCGGAATCAAGCGATCCTTCCGGGGCTTGGAGACCCTCGTGGTTGCGGGATTAACCTTGCGAAACCTTTACATCCGAGCATCAAGATATTCCGGTAAAACCTCCCCAAAATTGACAGGCAGTTGTAATGACATGGCAAGAGTCCTAGGGGAGACACTAACCTCTTTTGCTTAAGTTTCAAGATTTGGAGAATCCGGGCTTTTTGCTTTTCTCCTGTCACCACCATTACTAACGAAAAATGAATCGAAGCACATAGTTGGTCAAACACTCTCATGATAAGATACTACCGGTATCGGCGCGAGTATTTGAGAAAACTTACCGGTAGTGAGAAAGGCCCCAACCACCACAGGCAACCGAGGAACCCCCCCGGCCCACACGAGAACAGGTGGACACGATATTTCTAGAAGTGGAAACCCCTTTTGCTTTTTTTTTTTAAGAGCATACTAGCATCTAGCAATAAGTACTGTATTTGAAAGTACGGCTATTGTTACAAAACTACCTAACCAGCGAAATAAAAACCCTGTCTCATCCTTGCATGCTTTCTACCAGACACAAGTACGAACACAAGTATCATACCAAGATTCGAGACATTTTCCTTAAGTTTCTAGAAACGGGAGAATTACCCTCTTCTGGTGTGGGGAACCGCTCGGATAAGAATGTGGGCAAGCACATTATACATGTACAGTACATGCGAGGGTTTTAGAAGGCAGTGGGTTAGCGAAAGGGATTTTTGAACCACGGTAGGGTTTGGGTTGGCTATCAATTAAAGGTATTACCGGTAGCGGAGTTCCAGTAAAAAATAATTTCCCCATAGATTTCCTGCAGTAGTCCAATGATGTAGTCCTGATAATGAATTGAGTAGAGACAAGGATTCGCTACCAGGGCTGAGGGCTGGCATGGCTTAGAGGATCCTCTTAACAACTGCGGTATGATACCTACTCGAGTATTGTGTCTCGCTTCACCCGCACTTCGAGAAAGAACAAACCATTGCCGATACCTCTTGCCCCCATTTTCTTACAACGTAACACAATACTATCTTGACCCCTGAGGACATGGAGGATTCAGCGCTCGAGAATGAATTACTTGTTCATGTGGTGAGTGTGTTCGCTATGAGCGATCGTGGTGTATCTCTGGCGGACTGCGGTGCCCGTACAACATGGTACTGGTATTCAACAGCAATCGACAAATCGATAATATCGATAATGACCGCGCCACGCTTTACTAGGGCGGCCACCCAAGGCGTCCTCTTTGCGTTGGGCTAAGCCTCGATAGTCCATTGTCTCTGTTCCACCGGTAAGTTATGGTTGTTGTGGGGCTGAAACACCCTATATCAGTCAACGAGTGGAAGCGCCCAACTCTCGAGGGATGATAACTGAGTTTTGTTTTTCTGATCTTTTTTTTTCTTTTCAGTAGTATCCCCTACATATAAAAGACTTCACCTCGGGGGCTTAGTTTGAGGTTTGAGGTTTCTTTGGAAGTTTCCACTTACCACTCTCCTACACTGCCGCACCCATCATACCAGCTACCGGAATTGGCTCGAAGAGACTATACACCATCTACCAAATTTGCCTTCGCTAATTGCCTTGGTTATCCCCCAGGTCCGCTGCCACCGTTGTTCATTGATCGCACCCCGAAATGGAGAGCGTGCTACAGTTTCTGCGGAAATCCCGGCGAGAAATCCACGGGAGCTTCGAATCCTACATGTCAAAAGAAATCATCGTGCCTTGTCGGAGTTGCGAGCAATACGTCCCCATAAAGGTTATCGGAGTACTGCTCGAGCCAGACAAAGCTATCGAATTCAAATGCAATTGCAGTCAAGTGGTTGGCTTCACGAGAAGTCCGCAAGCGCAGATATATTCACCACCATCAAACTGGCAGCCGGACCATACTCCGGCAACTCAATTTGAATTAGATTCAGAAAAACGGGTCATATACAGTGACCCTGTTTCTATTGGTAGTGTATGGCATCCTGTTTCGTTCAAACATTTGGATTGTAAACGGTATTGACTCGTCATAGCAAATATATATTGCTGAAACCGGCCACGCGGCTAACAGAAATTCAAATTCCCATAACGAATTAAGAGATGATCCGGAACCCTCGCCCCCCTCTCGAAACCCTACACCTTCTAGCCTGAAGGGCAAACAAAAAGTCCCGGCGAGGAAAGCAAGCGTGTCCTTCTCTGAACACCTACCAACCCTACATGACACATCCAGTGATCGGAACTCAACCGAATATTTTAGTGAGGATGGTTCCATGGATGGAAATCCACGAAGTCGTCAGAGCTCTGTCAGTTTACCGAGACGACCCTCATCCGGCTTCCGCCACCACGACAACATGGGCTTTGATAGTATGGCCGATAAATCAATCGGCCGGCACTCTTGGAACTCTTCAAGGCATTCTTTTATTGGGCCCGCTCACCGTTCGTATTCTCCGGCCCCACCAATTCCTCCCATCCCTCGGTCAACAACTCCAACCTCTGGCACTATATCAAGACGGAGCACCTTAAACCGGGGGTCAGGAGATTACACAATGGGCCTTTCAGCGAGCCCAAGACTTAGTACTGAGTCTAACAGTAGCCAGGACTGGCAGAATTTGCAAACAAATCGCTCGTCGTTGGATTCCGAGTTCGATCAAAAACGTGAGCCTCCTGCTCCTATCGACCGAAATGTGTCCGGAAAACGACGTACAGAATCCCAACGAAGTCTTCACAGAGTTGCTGTCAGTAGGAGACAAAGTATCCGTCTAGTGAGTCAAACATAACCCCCAGTCACGCTCCAAAAGCTAATTCTACAGGAAAACGAGGACGAATCTGAAGCCATGACTTCTAGCATCAAGAGGCGTGATAGCATGGGCTCTGATTTCGAAGTCGAACCATCCGACGAACAAGTTCGGCATGCAACACAGATTTGGAACGAGCGCGGAAAGCACGATAGTGCGGATGTCCAATGGGCCCGTGATATTCTCAAAAGACACATGAGCTGGAGGAAGAATATAAACAGCAAATATCTCAACCCCCTTCAAGCAAATAGGGGGAGTGTCGAACGATTCCAAGTGCGACCGGGCAATGCTGACGAAGGCCCTAACTCCAGCACCAATCATCCTCAGCAGCCGCACCCATTAACTATACCGGTGTTTTCAGGTTCTACCCCAGGGTTTACTGAAAATAATATCCCCACACCTGTGGAAGAAGAACCAGATTCTGCTGGGCACAGGTATGGAACCGCTTCCAATAGATTTTTACAAGAACCCGGAATACCGTTTGGAAGAGACCCAAGGTCTTCAGAATTTTCGCCCGCCGGTGCCTCCCAGGCCAACAACATCCAAGCAAAATTTAATGATTTCGGTGGTTCGACTCCTGCTAGTGGCAGTAGCACACCGCATCGAGAAGCTACCCCGTCCGAGCTGCCTAAACCCCGGTTAAACCCTCGCTATGTAGCCCGAAGGTTGAGGCGACGCTGCAGGAAGGCACTAAAGGCCATTGCATGCAAAATATCTTCATTCCGCCGGATGTCAAGCCGTTCGGTAGCCCAGGCACCTACAGTTGTAGCAACTGCTGCTGACTGTCCTCGGCAGGATTCCGACATAGACCCAAGGGCTCCGGCAGTTCCGGAGGACTTGGAGCCCACACCCACCGACCAGGACTTGGAGATGCACGAAGCGCCACCTGATGGTCCTGCTGAAGCGGAGGCCAGCACGCAGGTTTACTCCGGCGAAATCATTCATAATCCTTCTGAGGAAGAGGTTGGTCGGGTCGCTAGTGAGATAGTCCTTACTATCGATGGTATGGTCGCCCCGTTGATAGAACTGGAATTCGAAGCAACACCTCTACAGCTAGGGTTCACTACCGGGCAAGTATCAATGTAAAGGACGACTTATGTTTTCCTATGTTTTTCCTTTCGCATTTTTCTCTCTTTCCCCCCCCCTTTTTTGTTCATGTTATCCGTTCGCCGGGAATTTTTCTTTATATCTATCATGCGACAGATGCCTCAGGTTTTGGCTCTAAGTTTTTACAAAGAGATGGAACGCACACACATCGTCGCCCCCGATCCATTTGTGTCATCACCTGGCACTTATTGGTTCGATTTAAGGTTTGGTGTTCAAAGCGAGTATTGTCATACCCCGGGGACAGCCAAATAATAGGCCTAATCCGGCTCATGTGTGCACTGGAAATGTATAGCACTCCATGCACTTAATTTTTAATTATAATAAAAAAAAATACATATTTCTTTGAGAAAATACCAGCAGCTATCATAATGTACCACAGAATTTTTTCGGTCTAGCAGGTTCATCTTGACCAACTCTGCTGCTCCCCAGGACAGTACTCTATTGTGCTCAAATCCATCCCTGTGATTCAGGCCCCCATGATTATGCCCTGGACTCGGTGACTGTACTCGGACAGGGTCAAAAAGGGCGGAAAACTTTGGGTGGCGAAACAAGGATTTGGAGTGAAGATCGATAAGGGGCAGTGGAAAAATTGGGGTGTTACATGACATCACTAATAATCTGGAGCAGTTGCACTGTATTTGGTGGTTAATCTAAATCTATGGATTTTTATTAAAATCGTATAAGGCTAAGGCAAGACGAAATGAGAAGGAATCAAGGCTTCCTGAATAGTTCTTTTAGTGGGGTTACTGAAATGGAGAGCTTGAACTGCATACTGATACTCAAAGATACCAACTCCTTCAATCCTGATTTCAGGTGTCTGCCAAGCACAGAATTTTTCCACTGATGCAAACTGTCTCCCAACTTCCCCACATGATCTTGCAGATCTTTTTTTCCGCCCTTTACGACCCTGTGCGAGTACTCGAGTATATTTGAGTTAGACGTCAAATGACCAAAAAGGATCGACTGTAAAACACTAGGCAACAGCGAGGAGAGAAAAAATTTTCTCCATCTCACAGGATCACATATGGTCAACTTGGATCGAACCCCGTAGTCTTCCGACCGTTAGAACATCGATCATACATACAGCATCGAACAAGTCACGCCAAGTACCGGTATCATAGTATTATAACATGGCTTATATGTAAGATAGAAAAGCACGCACCCCGGGCGCCAATCCATAGGGCAGCACCAGTCCCGTGAGGTGCAAGGCCCTTTGCCCCCAGAGCAGACACCTAATTCAGGTCTGTTTATACTTTTCATACTGCACTTCCAGACTGCATATTAGTACCCGTACGGTAGTTCTAATCTACTAAACATACCGTAGCGAACCAATTAATCGGCCATATTGATCTAATCCAATCTAATCCAACCACAATCCCACAATCACTGTTACAGGTATATCCGCTCCACATCGCCATTGTGAAAAAAAAATCTTTTTTTTTCTCCCCCACATCCCGTCCGGATATAGCAACTAAGGTATTACGTGTTTCTATCCTAATTATTCGCACTTTCTTTTCCACCATCATCGTTCTCTTCTGATGTATGTATGGAAGATACTGCTGGGTGGGATTAATAATCTGGATACTCCCAAAAGCACAAGTAAGTATCATATGTGGGGTGTGAACGGAATAAGAGGATTTGTTTAAAAAAAAAAAAAAAACCTGAGGTTACAGATAGATTTGGTTCTGTTGTGGTTAGATAGTTAGTTAGTGGCTCCCGACCAACCAATCACTATCTTCTCCCGGCCCTACGATCTCACTCGCCATGAAGACACTATTCACAATACAAACAGTCTTATCACCAGTTACGGTAGTTATCTCTACCAAAACCCGTACTGTAATGCCCGGGCCGTTCTTTGACCGTCAGTAGCCTCCGCCGTACCCACGACGACGAAACCAGGCTAGTGAAGAACAGGGATCAATTTCTTTCTTCTAACCCAAAAATTGATGATTTACTTTTTTGCCAAAGCACAAAGTGTCAACTATTCGCCACCCGCCTTGTTCCGCCCCCGGGACACTCGTACCACTCGCTCAATCAAAGTCTTGGCATCCCCCAACTGAGTTAGTGACGGGACAAGAATGCCTCAAATTTACTCACCTTGTATGTCCTCCCCCAGCCTGAATTAATGATGAAGAGAGATTACAAGGTTCTGTTTTTTGCGATAGCATTTTCTGCTGTGTAGAAGCTATCAGTGGTTGTTGAGGTAAAGCAAGTCGCACGATAAAATTTGACCGGGGTGCTAAGACTTTTGTTACACGAGTGTACACTACGGTTAAATTTCTTGATCAAGTAACATCAATTCCCTTGAGCTATACACAATGCGGTACAGTGGTTCCTAGATATAATACATACTCATGCAGTATGATACTGCAGGAAAAGTAAGGATGTTTTGTTAGTTCGGCTTACCCCATGTTACTGAAATGCCTTACCACGCCAGATTAGCACAGTACTAGTACTTGTACATGCCTTGTACTTGTAATTAACTGCGGGAATAAATTTGGCTGAGCCCTGGTGGCTGGGGGTTTTTTTTAATCTTATAATATTATTAGGGGGGCCGGTAGGTGTTCCGAGGTGTAATTGTTGCAGGTATTAATTCCCCGAAGGCAGGGATTGGAGAAGCGTGCTCGAGCACTACAGTTGTGTTGTCAATCCTTTGTGCGCATTAGTGCTCATATGATACTTGCGGATCTCATAAGTGTTGTGGGGGCTTTGCGTGATTGAGCTTCAAAGGGTTGGGGGAGGGGGGGTCGCGTGGCGTCGCGCGTTTCAAATTGTTTATTTACTCGAGTACAGTACAGTGTGCTTGTGCCTGAAAATTCCCTTCCATCATAGTACGGGTATCTTTTACAAAGTACCCTTAATCTCAAGGCAGACCAAGGCTCAGATCCTTGACACCGGGGTGTCCGGATATCTTTGTGTTCATGAACTTCAGTGTCCGATGCTCCTCTCGTGCTACAGTAGCTGCTTGCAACAAAGTGCAAGTACACTTCTAGCACAAGGGTGCACACGAGTACTCGTAACAAAAGTTTCAATAGTAGTGGTACAGTACCGGTACACCCGAGAAACATGACTCTTAGGGTGTCTATTCGTCCTTGCCTTGGCAAGTTTTAAGGAGATAAAATTGATGGATGAGATGCTCGACCCCCAGTCCAAGGAATCTGTTGGGAGAAATAGTTCCTTCCAAGTTCTCTTGTTGGGCAATGGACGATTTGCACTTCTAGACAAGCTCGTCGTCGCAACCTACCCAGCACTAATTTTGATAGGATCAACACATCAACCCCTGCCAGTCAGGGTTCGACTCTTCTTATGCCTGACCCTTGTATCATCTGTCCGCTCAGTACCGAGCCGTTGGTTATGGGGTTGGAAAAAGAAATTGTTGGCTGTAAGCGTCTGTTAATCCCGAGCTTCTTTCTTTTCTTTTCCTTTTTGACTCATCATGGTCATTTTTGTCCCAAGTGAGTGTGGGGGAAAAGTGCGGAGGGGGGAGGGGGAGGGTCTTAGCGCGAGGCAAGGTTTCGGCCGAAGGTTTGCTGTTAAAAAAGGATGGTTTGCCTGGTCGCCGCTCTGGATAGCGGGGCCGGTTGGAACGGGATTTCTTTTTTTCTTTCTTTTTCACTCTCTTTTCTTTCGGTGGAGGGGGCGCTTTGTGATCTAGACAAGTGTCGGGGATGCGGGACCGAGCGGGGAGAAGAAGGGAGGAGCGTGGTGTAGTGGGGTTGGCTTCTTCCATCGAACGATATTTGGAATTCGGTCTTGAGTGGGCAGGCTCGGGGGTCACGTAACTCCGCGATGCTGATACGCGTCGGGAAGGACGGGGGAAAGATGAAAATTGGGTCAGGCGGTCGGTAAGGCGAACGTCTCGGCTAACTAGATGTTAACTTTCCTGAGTTGTTTATTCTCAGAAGTGCCCGAAAATAGGGGGGTATGTTTCGTATTGCCGCTTAGATACGCACTGACTTTTTTTCTTACCATATTTATAGTTGGCATACAGGTAGAATGTCTGATAATAAGATGGTGTTTTTTTTTCACTGGCTCGGTAGTTGTGTAACAATGATCGAATTTTGAGTTATTTATTGCTAGATACAGGCAATTCTTGATCTCTGCACAAGTGGATGGATGACGCGCGCTCCGAGGACCTAACTTAGATGAGAATTATCATCTTGACTACCGTAAGAACTCAAATAAACGATCCTCGTGCTATGTAGTCGAGAATTACCCACTTGAGAAAAGGGGCTAAAAACACAGCAAAAACTGAGCCGCTCAGGCCGCCTGAGAGTCATAAAAAAAACAAAAAAACACCAGACTTTACCAGAGGAGGCAACTCCAACGACATAGCACAAGGCTCTTTTATTTGAGTTCTTACGGTAGCTGGCTAAATTATGTCGAGCACTAGGGTGTTGCACTTCTTGAGAGTGGTGATGCAGCATCGTGAGATCTTAATGAAAAGGCAAAGTTAAGAGTTAGTCAAGCAGGCAAGTCGAGGTGCTGGTATAAACTTCCTAGTGCCCTATCATACGCCCGGAGCCCAACCGACACAGTAAACTTTTTCCCATTTCCCGGATTACTTTTTCACTTGGATTGAGATGACCTTCCTTGGCGAGTAGGCCCTAAAGGGTCGAAGCTCCTCATGAGTGTGCATGGCCTCCAGGAGCCAATAGGTTATTTTCGTAACGCCTGTGCCGGGTCTACTACGGCTATTCTACAGCATTCGACCCAGAAGAGAGAATGTTCTCGGTTTCCCCGAGTGATGTTTCATGACCGGACACCAATTTGAGTTAACGCGGGTGACCAGGCCACCATGTCAGACTTGCACTTATACTAGCGCGGGCGAGCACAGTCAAATGTAGCTGAGCGACGCCTAACGTTGCCGCGATGCACGTGCCCGCCTTGGACTTAAGGGTGTCTGAATTTCGCTGTACGGACCCCCAACCGCTACCCTGGCTATTCCAAAAGTGCCACTCCTCTATCCCCCGAACGAGCTTCTCCTCAGGGCCTCCAACAACGCAGAGTAGACCTAGCATCCTTGTACGGATTTGCCGCCCAAACAGTAATCTCCTCTCGGCGGGGATCATCGAGGGGAAATACTCAACAACTCTTGCTCTTGTTCCGCGGCGCACGCTCAAGCTGCCTTGCGGTTAGGAGGCGCCTCTGGCTCTGCACTCTGATGTGCCTGGTTCCTATCCGACCTGTAATGACCCCCAAAGGAGCAGAAACAGCCAGACTGTTGGAAAATGCAGCATGGGCCTCGAATCCCCAAGCGACAAGGACCGTAAGCTGCCATGGACTGCCGCTAGATAAAGATTGTACAATTAATGATGAAGTGTCTGAGCATAAGCATCAATGTGCAAGATGCAGCACTTAGAGCGCGGTTTATTGCGGGTCGACGAAACTACCAGGTGCTAGCGAGTCTTCTTCCTAGCGAGCCGGGGATCGATATTAATCTTATGCATCATTAGACCTGTGCCTGGAGGACTACAAGATTAGCGTTAACATAATGGATGTTTCCGGTGAGAGGGTGTTGCATGCAGCGGCTCTAGAAGGCTGGGAGCGGGTGATGAAGGTATTATCATCTCAACCAGATACTGATGTGCACGAAAGTGACAATCTGGGTCAATAAGATAGGTGCATAGCAGATTCTTGCTGATGGTCTGTCGGCTAGTCCTCGAGTCTGCTTCAGGATATTTTGTGGGAGGGATCTCAGGAAGATGATTTACGCACACATCATGAATATACAGGTTTAGTAGCGATAACCACCCCGGATACCATTTCTTAGTAACCGACTCATCTACTTTATTTGCTTGGGAATAATTCTTTCAGCAGGATTACCTTTTATTAAACTACTCAATCTAGCCGCGCTTTGTCGGTGTCATTGGTCACTTACTCCTGGGTTCTAGCTTCTTAATCAGGAAAATGGTTCGGTGTAGGTTTAGGGGCGGGGATCTGCCGCCATTTAGAAGGGTTAGAAGGAGCTTTCCATATTCTTTCCCCCTACTTAACATAAGTGACAATTGAATGCTCAAGCTGTAGCCACGAACACTGGGCATCCAGCGGGATTGTATCACATATTATCACTCGCTGACAGCAAGGCAGGGAGTGCTTGCGGTGACATTCCCGTGTACATTTCGGTGTATATTTCCTAATGATGCAGGGTGCTGTGATTTAAGGCACCATTGGTCTCTCATTGCTTATTGTGTAATTCGATACCGTGTTTAACAATTGATATCTTTACCTAATTCTGATGATCAACCCCGCGGTGACGTCCGTCAAGCAATGTCTCACATTCTTTTTCCCCAGCTTCAGCAACCCCGTATCGCATCATACGGTTACCAACAAGCAGCACAGACCTTCCCCCGTCCACCCTAACTCTTCCGCTCTCAGCAGTGCAAGCAAGCAGTTCAGGCGATGGTTATTCTTACCAGTATCGCATCCGGATCCGACCGCGTGCCGTACCAACTACCGTTTCCTCGGGTTCTTGGCGTCGCGCTGGCGTTTGTTGCGTTACAGCCTTGGAACGTTTTCTATCACCCCTGCCATCTGGTCTGTGCAGTATCATAAAGGGGGGTACAAGTACAGTATGGGGATCCAGGTTGAAGAATGGGGGTTCGGGGACTAGGGAGGCGCACGGTTGGGAAAGGGATTCGACCAACGGGGAGCGAGCTGGGGGATATCATCGCGGTCGAACTGCAGTCTACTACGGGTATAACTGCCCCGCACCACGGCGCATGGTAGGCTGTTCCGGGGAGGCTAGTTTCGGTGTTGGCGCCAAAGTGTCACTAGTTTGTGGTTACCGGTACTCGAGTATCTGCAATTGAAGGGGGGGTGCAAAAAAAAGGGCTTGCAAGGGCTGGAGCTCTGGCTTACTTTTTCATTTAGGGGACTCACGAGCCTGCGTTGCGGGTACCCGTGCCTCTATTGCATGGGGTATCATACAGTACCCTTGGTCTATATGCCCCGCTGTGGGATGATATTCGCCCTAGGCATGAAGTGCCCGGACACAAAGGGGGGGTGTGAACGCCACATTCAGGAAGGGCAAAAGATCCCTGAAAGATTCCTGTTTTCCCCTCCAGATTTCTGGGCACTTGCCTGGGACGAGCAGTGTTGGGTATTAGTTTTTTTTTTTTTTTGCACTGCAGATACTAGAGTAGTTGAGAATCTCGCTAGGAAGTTTTGAGTCGCCTCCCATAACAAGGTCTGTTGTATTTTTTTCCTTTTTTTCTTTTTTCGCTTGTCTTAGCTAAGGCTGGGGGAATTTTTTTCTTTACGTTCCCGCTCCTTAATCTAAAGGGAGAAATTCGAACCATCCTCGGTTATTCCAATTTTTACGGTACAGTACATGGTAGTTCAGGCGAGTGAGAGATAAAATCGTTAGGCGTACCAGGCACAGAGGGGTGTTTCGCTTTTCGCATGACGCAGGCGCGAGTTGTTCCTTTGGCTAGGCTAGAGGAAGGTTTTGCTGATCAGAAAGGCCGAGTGATGGCAGATGCTGAGGCGTGGGGAGGTACAGGCTTGCGGAAGGCTCGCTTTGAGGCTGATCCGGAAACAGGATTTAGATGAAATCATAGGCGTTGCTGCATGTTCACAGGTTTTTGTATTAATCCCGCTTATGCTCTAAGGGCAATAGTTAGCACAGACCTTGAGCTATGCCTTCTACCCCCGGAGTATATATACTGTAGAACTTGGCAGGGGGCGCTAATCTAAGACTCTATTTTTATCAATGATAATATTAAATTGAAGTTACGATATAATAAGAGTAATTCAGGTGTTACATAATCTAGAACTGCATAATAGGGACCTGGAAGAGAAATTACAATACGCCTAGTCATCTACACTCTCGATTGTATTGTATATGTATTTCATATTGGGGTTGAACTTAGCAGATGAAAGACCAAAGATCGTATTGAAAAGGGACCAAGGAACGAAGTGGCGAAAGAGTGCGCACTAGTTAGCAGCTGAGCCCAAGAATGGAGGAATTGGGAAACTGATAGGGATTCCGTGCAGTGGCAGAAGGCGATGCCCTTGAGTTCTAGCAGAATAGAATAAGTGTTCTCATCCTAGATGGGCCCACTCATGTATAGAGCACTTAGGGTTTATGAAAGGCGTGGGATTTTTCCTAAAATATCTCATGGTTTAAATGCCAGACACCCAAGCTAAACATCCACTTTCCCTAACCAACACTCCCCCACTCCTCTGCCTTCATAGTTATAATAGCGTGGAGGAAGTGGCCCAAAAGCCCAGGGAAAATTTGCACTCTCATCAGCTCCTCGGCATACCTCTAGGACGAGGCTAAATGAAGAAGTCGTATTAGTGATTCAGGGAGAAACGATCGACTAGATGATGGATGGAGATGCTAATTGAGGTCGGAACGGGAGATACATGTATATCCCTAATCACTAACATCTCTGAAAACCGAACGAGGCTCCATGAACCATAGCGGGGTGAACGGAATGGATGGAATCATTCCGCTAGCCACAGGAACTCAGCAAATACTCTGGGAATGGAAGGCAAAAATCTATCTTCCTCTCGAACACCCCACTCTCATCCAGGAAAGGTGGCAGCATAGTGAAAACCAATCCTTAAACCCAATGCCAATGCCCTATGCCCAATGGGATAGCATGAAACTACAAACTAAACCAACCACCCGATGCCAGATGTTCAGGGAAACCGGGATAAAGAAAACAAATCCAATACCACTGTCCTGTGCATAATAGCACAGAATGAGGAAATAACTATCTATAACCGTATGTATTGTAACTTCATGCACCATGGGTAATCCAGCAGCACTGACTCTGGCTTCTGGGGGACCTTCACGGGGCTCCCGGATAGACGGTTTTGGACTCATCTTAAATTTCTATAAAAATATAATGAAATAAAAAGACTTGATATTATTAACTAGCAGTGTTCCAGATGGTCCCGCGGGGCAGTCTTGGAGGTAGAACGGGAAGGGCTATTGGCCATAGCCTATCGTTCCTTGGGTGATGGGACGCCCTACATCCTATAGACGAAGGACCGGAGAGACTGTGGGCCGGGGAGACTCGTACGGTGCGGTGAACTCTGGAATTCAGCCTCATGTCCTCTCCCGCTGCCTACTATATTATGCCACCAAAATCTACCTCAGGGTAGCACACTACTTTATCCATCACTCGGAATGCAGATTCAGACTATAAACCTACCTAGCTTAGATTCCTCATATCAGGTTCCTCTCGATAGGTGCTCCACCGTCCTATAGAGTTAGAGATATGATATGATTGCTAGAAAATGCTCCCTTCGGTTATAGAACGCGCCTAGAGTTGCAACCAATTGAAGCAGTAGATAAAGCCCGAAGATTCATTCTAGAGCGGAAGGAGAATTCACAAATTCAAACTTCGAGATCTCTACTAGGTTCATTCATCCTACTTATTTGATATAATAGATTTCGAAATAGAGGAGCAGAGTTGAAATCATGAGACATCACTCACATTGTCCCAGCTTCCAGAGCGGGTGTTCTGCTCCTAGGGGCTAAGAACCCTGACATGATAGGCACAGCCAACAGCAGGCAGGTCTCACAAGGTGGCGTAACGCTGATTGCCGTGGGTTGCTTGTGGGGAAGATGTGAGCGCTAGTGACGAATGCTGGTATGGGTAGTAGTCATTGGTTATCATTGGAACATTCGTTACAAGTATAATAATATGGCGATTTAGAAAATTATTAGGAAGGAGAGAAAATTGAAAAAAACAATTGTTGTTTGTGTCCTAGACGCCTATTTCAGGATGTTATGATGGCATTATTTCTAGATTAAGCAATGATCACTCGAAGCATTGTTGATCTTCAGGGTCAGCTCTTAGTTTTGGAAGACGAGAACGGCTTTTGGAGGCAAAGCTATATCTTGAATGGTAGACATCTTTCTTTCTGTAGCTAAGGTCTATTATGCTTCCTGATTTTTTTAAAAAATTAATAAAATAAAAAAATAAAAAACACCATCTCCGGTAGCCAAGAGTTATGATACTAGTACAAACGAGTCTGGCTAAGTAGACCCTTGAGACAAATCCCAGATTTTATAGCCTTTATACAAAAGGGAGATCAAGTAGCCCAAGGTGACTGAGTTTATGTTTTTGTTTCATTGTGGTTGTGAATGTAGAGAATCCTCTTATATACCACTATCCACAAAACCCAAGACAAATGCCAACATAAATAATAACAGGAATGAAGGACAAGAGCAGCGCCACAAGACCAAGTCTAACCGGAGCTCCAATGGAGGGAAGACAAAGAAGAGAAAAAACACAAAAGCTGATATATGGCGAATGGCCCCCGGAAACTAGAAAAACGCCCTTATCAAAAGGTGTTGATATATTTACATCTAAATCTACGGAGATCTTGCCCACACCAATCCCTCACTCGTCAAGTATTTACGGAAGGAGGATATATCTAGTGACGAAGAAGGAAAGGTGGAAAAGAAAAAGGGCGGAGAGGCAAGTAAGAGAGGTGATGATAAAACACCGGCCAACGGCAAATAAGAGGGTTGATTGAGTGTTAGGATAGGCGGCAGTTTTCCGTGGGGGTATATACTAGGGCTTCAGGGGCCAGAGGAAGGAAGTAGAGAGAGCTAGGGTAGTGTGGTCGAGAGAGGTCTCTATTCACGGGCTTGGAAACAGATCTCTTCAGGCCCAATATTGTGGGCTTCTCATCGTGGTCTGAAAATAGGAGCGCGGATTGTGGCTGAGGTCTCTGATATTGGCACCCAGGTGATTAGTGCGGAATTGTATCCCTACCACGCACTAGCCCCCATGCCTAGAACATGGTGGGAGGGATATCCGGCCACTGCAACCAGCTGCGTCGGGATTGGTATTGCCCCGTTCCAGTAGAATCCTTACAAGTCTAGCATGTCCTTTAGAGAGAGCCAACGACAATGGGGTTTAGTGCTAATTATCTAGTATGGCGGTGCAAACACCTCCATTCTTGAAGCATTTTTACTACTCATTACTGAGGTACAGCGTGTAGGTTTTGTAGGTTACGCAGGGGGTGAGAGTGGCAGTCCTCGTTTGTGGAACCTACAAAACCTACACGCTGAACCTCCGTATATCCATAACCAGTGGCTCACTTGAGCAGCGTCCAGCATGCCTAGTCGGATTGACCTCCTCTCGTTCTAAAAGCATCTTTACTACCCCCTGATGCCCGTTCTCAGTTGCCCACGAGAGTGGTGGGCTATAAAAGGTGGCTGCCCAGTTGGGATTGACCTCCTCTCGTTCTAAAAAGCATCTTTACTATCCCCTCATGCCCCTTCATAGCCGCCCACGAGAGTGGTGTCTGGCTAGCTCTGATGTCTGCCCGGTCGGGATCGACCTCCTCTCTTTCCAAAAGCATCTTTACTACCCCCTCATGCCCGCCCTCAGCCACCCACGAGAGTGGCGTCCGGCCATATTTGGTATCTGCCTGATCGGGATTGATGTCCTCTCGCTCCAAAAGTATATTTACGACTTCTTCGTGCCCTCTTTTAGCTGCCCAGGTGAGAGCCGTCATCCCCATGCAATCGTTTGCATTAACACCCCATACCCTCTTCTCCAATACAGTAGAAACAATCCCTCCAATCTCGAGAAATGCTACTCCGTGGAGTCCTACAAATCTCGTAGGTCCTAACGCTCCGCCAAAATACGGGCCGCTACCGCGATCTCGATTATAGTTTAATAATAGTAGTTGAGTAGATATATGTTCATCGAATTTATCGAGAAGCCTCAATGCAAGCATTTTGATATTTTCCGTCATCGCTCTTCTTGTATGTCCCCCCCAGTAGATAGAAGCATATCCTAGAAAAAGGCATTGTTGCGGGGGCCGAGTTGAGAGTAGGCGAAAGGCCCCTGACACGTCGAGAATTTAGGTATGTCAAGCAAACCTCGGCAATTGTTGAGTGAGGAGCATGGAATAGGGTCGGATCACGAGAGAGATGCTCCTGAAGAGTAAAGTGCACCAGTCGGACTGTCGACGAAGACGCCTCGACGGTGACAAGACCCAGACAAGATGATACGAGTGTCCGTAATGCAGGAACATTTTCCGGATCCAGATCGGCAGACCCTATCTCCACTCCCAAGGCGTGACAGAGCTCCTGGGCTAGTAACGGCCGTTCCGAATACAACACCCACATCAGGACCTTTAGCCCGAGTACTGATATATGTCCCTTCTGCGCCCTTAGTCGTGTTAGAGTTGTGGTATAGGCATCACTTAATCCATTGCCCTGTGTCATCTCTTCGAGTTTCTTTCTTCTCCGACGAATTGTCACCTCTCCTAGAATAGCATCGATGCTGAGCGAAACAAGGAGGAATCTGCACACAATCTTTGACAAGCATATATCATTGATAGAGTGGAATGCTAAATTGTCCTACGCACATATCAGATATCCTTTCCAGGATAACTCTCACAATATCTACCCGTAAATCATTGCTCATCGCCTCCGGCTCGGCATCCCTGTCTAACCTCATCTCGAGATAATTCTGGATATCGTTCGTGTTAGGGCTAATGGGTATCATGGCTGCCCTGGTGAGATATCTTTGAATATCTTCCCTGGCATGGGGCGGGTGGTTGGTTGCTAGTTGGGCTTTGGGGATTGGGGACCGCAGTCGGGGGGTTGATTGATACCTTGGATACTTGGTGGCGAAAAGGTAGTTATCACGGTGCCAGTATGCGGCTTGCAACACCACTTGGTGTGCATCTTAAACTCTCAGGGTTGGAAATTTCTTGAACAGTGCGATAGGAACGGATATACCTTTGTATCTTAAATAGTTTTGGCCAGGCACTCTTAGAGGAACTTTACGACATGGAAAAAGGATTAAGTTTGTTAATAAGGATTCACGTCTTTTGCACCATGCTGTCGTTTTGGCTTTTTTTTGGGGGGATTCTCAACGCTGAGCAAGGGGCGCTTTTGTCACCTCCCTCTCTTTTCAGCTGTCCATAATAATAATAATATATCATTGTAGATCCTGACGCGGAGGTAAAAATTGCAAGCTGATTCGGCTTCATCCAGTGGCCATATAAGTGAATAATAATAATTTAATTATTATGATAAACGAAGCGAATTAAATAAAAACTCCCATGAACGAAGACCGAATGAAACTAGGCATAATACATAATAATCGTCGGCCCGTTGGCCATTCATGCTCTCCCACCCACATGCCCCCCACCTCACGGCAACTCCTCCCTTACCTTTTGGCGATACCTTCATCATAACCAGGCGGATGCAGATAACAGCTCCAAAATTCCTTGTATGTCAGCTTTTTGCGGAGCCCAAAGGCTCCAGGTCGGATCCACATTAGTTTGGTGTGGGACACAGCCGATCTGGAGAACGGTACCTATGGGATGGAACCAGACACTCTAGGAGGTTGGGCAGGAGCGAGAGGAGGAGGCTGGGGGCATGAGGCCTACAGGAACAAAGCCTCTGCTTCTGCGGTGCTTGTGAGAGCTGGGTGTGGGAACGTTCTATTGCGAATCACCGGTGCTTTGTGATAGCATGACCTTGTTACATCCAGAACAACCGCAACACATCTCTCGCATGAAGGATTAACGAGAAATATCTGGAAGTCGAAGAAGGCAGTAGGAGTTGGGAGTGAAGTGAAGAATCTTGAGAGAAGAGAACGGAAGAGAAGTAGAAACTCAGAGATAGTGAGAGTAGGGAAGCGAGTGGAAGGGAAGTGAATGGAAAGGAAGCAATTGGGTAGGATTAGGATGAGAGAGAAGGTGCGGGGCGAATGTTATCGTGAGAATGTTAGGCTGTGAGCAGAAGAAGATGGAAGGTGAAAGTTTTTCCTAGTTTTGTACTTAATGATGTGTTCTTTCCTTTTGGGTGCGAAGTTTGAATGAAAGTTAAGACTCTTTTCTCCTCCGCTATCACGCATCATAGTTCCCCAGATAACATATCCGCTTTTGATTTACTTTTCGCTCAAAGAGGTTGTAAGGGCCGTGCTTTCTGTGATCTAATGCGTACCGGGGGTTGCGACTCGAAATTGGCCCCCGGCCGTTGTTGTCTAGTCTATCCAAGTTGACGTCTCCTCGCGTCAACAGCAGTTCCACTACTCCCTCATGCCCCATTAGGGCAGCGTTGGAGAGTGGTGTCGAGCCATCAGACGTGTCTTAACTATCGGGGTTGACGTCTTCTCACGCCAATAGTAGCCTTACTACTCCTTCGTGTCCACCTATGGCAGCATACGAGAGCGGAGTTACGCCTCCGGGTGTGTCTGGCCTGTTGGGGTTGACGTCTTCTCGCGCCAATAGTAGCTTCATTGCTCCCTCATGCCCCTTGGAGACAGCACACGAGAGTGGCTGAATGCCCCAGAATTCATCCGGCTTAGTAGAGTCAATGCTTCCTTGCGCTAACAGCAGCTCTACTAGTTCTACGTGATTATTCATGACAACATGAATGAGTGGCGTGAAACCCACAGAATCTCTTTGGTTGATATCACAACCTTTCATCTCTATCAGAGTACTTGCAAGCTCACCAATTTCGAATATGCAGTGTAGCGCAGAGAACACAAAGCCATCCTCGAGGGTGGCGAAGGGGTCTGGATTTTCTGCTTGGTCCTCCATCAGGACTCTAGCAGAGATGTGATTGCTATACCGGCCAAAGAGGTTTACCGCTAGTGACTTTGCACGATTCGAAAGTCCCCTTCTCGCGTGGCTTCCCCAATATAAAGAGGAATAGGTAAGAAATGGGATGTGTTGAGGGTCGGGTATGGATGTAGGCGGAATGTCGTTAACATGCTGAAAATTCAGATAAGTCAAGCAGGTCTCCGCTATTGTCGAGTGAGCTCCAGCAAAGAAGTCGGAACGAGTACAAAGATACTCCTTGAGGGAGAAATGGATTAAGCGAACGCTCGAGGCTTCCTTGTCGACGATGAGAAGCCCTTGGCAACATCCTAGCAATGTTGATATCGGGGGAACATTATTGGGATTAAAATCTGGCGATCCAATCTCAACTGCGAGGGCTTGACATAGTTCATCCACACGCAACGGCCTCTCCGAATAACAAATCCACAACAGAGCAACTATCCCGAGTCTTGCTTTTTCTCCTCCTTGTGCCTTTATGCGTCCCAGGGTTTCACTGTACGCATCGCCCAATCCCGAGCCGTCTGTCATTGCTCTGAACCTTTGCCGCCTCCGATAGATGGAGGTTTCTTGTAAAATCGAATCAATATTTAGGGATACCAGCAGGAATCTGGATGCACGTCCGTTAGCGAATGACTTAAGGGCTTCAAATTGTCTTTACTCCTCGTACATACATTTCTGAAATAGCTTCGGGAATTCTTTCCATAATACCAGCCTCTGGGCAGTCGCATCAGGATTTGTATCTTCCTCCAGTTTTGCCCGGAGATATTCAGTGATATCCTCCTTCTTTGGAGTTACGAGTAAAACTGCTGTTCGACCCGCAAGACGACTTTCGACCTCACCTCGAATATGTGCCCTTCCGGTTAGGAATAGTCTGGTACGCGGAGATTTTGGAGGACTTGTCTTAGTGAATTAAGAATCTTAAGCCGATGCACTGCCACACTTTCGTCTAGAGCATCAATACATATAAATGTATGCTGCAAGGAGTGCGGGTAGCTTGGAGTAAGAGATTTGACGAGTGACAGACTGTGAACATGAACTCTCACTGGTAGTTGTTGATACAGGATCTGCTTGCATAATCGGGGGTGCTTTGGGGTCTCACATTGGTGTGTTAAAGGCTTGGGCAGTCCTTACGGGCTTGAGGGTTATCACTTAGAGTGTAGGCACTAGAAAAGCTTATTCCTAATAATCTAGGGAGTAAAGTGTTCCTAGAGCGAGCATGCTCAATTCCTGTTATTATTGTCAGTGGACAAAATTAACGGCGGATCAACAAAGAGGGAAAAATTTCGGCTATGACAACAACGCTCCATCACCAACCCCATTATTATTAAAACCAAGAAAAAAAAGTCAAAAATGCAGGTACGGGATAGAATACACAGTAAAAATCAACATTTGAGCTAGAGAAAGTTCTTTAGGTGGTGTTGAAAGTGTGGGGTGGTGAGGACGGTTGCGCTGCCATCGATCGTTGGTCCGCCGTTAATTTTGTCCACTGACAATATAAATAGTATAGCTGTGAACTACTATAATTACCGAGACTATTGGTTAGTCACTTTACGAGTAGGATTCAAGTCATCCATTCATGCATATTACTGCAACTATGAGGGTGGTAAATAGATCAGAGAATGCAAGATAGGGAATGCGCATGCGCGGTTAACCTGGCTCAAATCTTAGCACATTACGGCATTGTATTACCAGTGCCCCATGAGTGGGGCAAGTGTAGCAAGGCAATTACGACGGAGAGAACCACGGCTGAAACTGGCCGTCTACCCATCTATCGCTACCAAGGGAAAACAGAGAAGGAATGAATACATGAAGGGGGGTTGGAAAAAAGGAGATTTTGAAATAAGGTATCTATTCGACAAAGGAATCGTGGGAGGGATAAATTATGGAAGTTAAAAATGCACCCCCGGTTGCTGTACGCTAAACACAATGAACAGAAATTCGTGAGCCTTCGTTCGTAAAAATTGGCAAATATCGGAGGGTTTTAGGGGGCATATAGATACATACATGTGGCATTCTCGTGAATGATGGTCGGGGGGATTCAAGGTCACGTTAATCGGACTGGCGTAGATGGGACGCAGAAAGAAGGCAAGATGGTGTGACAGCAATAGCGTATACATGATTCCTGGAGGCTGGGGGAGGATGGTGCTGGAAATGGTGGGGTCTCATGAGATTGGAGGGGGTTAATGGAGCACCCAGTGCCTCTGCTTTACTTCCGCTGAGTCACAACTGGTAGGGCAGCTGCGTATTGCGAATCACCGGTGCTTTGTGATAGCATGACTTTGTTACATCCAGAACAACCGCAACACATCTCTCACATGTAGGATTAACGAGAAATATCTGGAAGTTGAAGAAGGCAGTAGGAGTTAGGAGTGAAGTGAAGAATGTTGAGAGAAGAGAACAGAAGAGAAGTGGAAACTGAGAGATAGTGAGAGTAGGGAAGCGAGTGGAAGGGAGGCAGATGGAAAGGAAGCAATTGGGTTGGATTAGGATGAGAGAGAAGGTACCGGGCGAATGTTATCGTGAGAATGTTAGGCTGTGACCAGAAGAAGATAGAAGGTGAAAGTTTTTTCTTGTTTTGTACTTAATGATGTGTTTTTTCCTTTTGGGTGCGAAGTTAGAATAGAACGTTAAGACTCTTTTCTCCTCCGCTATCACGCATTATAGTTCCCCAGATATCATATCCGCTTTCTATTTACTTTTCTGCGCACCCGGGGCTTCAGCGGAGTTCCGGGCTTGTAATAGCTGCACGGTTCTTCCATGTTCCTCCCTAACAGCATAAGAGATCGGTGTGCCACCGTGTTTACCTGACCGATTGGGGTCGACACTTTCCGATTCGAGCAACAACTTGACCACTCCTTCGTGTCCCTTGATAGCAGCACAGACGAGTGGTGTTCGATCATACATACCGGGACGATTGGAGTCGACATTTCCCCCTTGTAGCAATAAATTGACCACTCCTTCGTGTCCTTTGATGGCGGCATTCCCGAGTGGCGTTTGATCATACTCATCTGGACGATTGAGGTCGACATCTCCCCGTCCCAGCAACAGCTTGACCACTCCCTCGTGTCCGTAGATAGCTGCCCACCCGAGTGGTCCTAGACCAACCTGATCTGGGCAATTGGGGTCGACATTTTCCTGCTCCAGCAATAACTTGACCACTCCTTCGTGTCCCTTGATAGCAGCGCACACGAGTGGTGTCCGGTCACACGCCTGGACGATTGAGGTCGGCATTTTCCCGTTCCAGCAATAACTTAACAACTCCTTCATGTCTCTTGCGAGTAGCCCACTCGAGTGGTGTTAGATCATCCTCATCCGGGCGATTTGGGTCGACATTATCCCGTTCCAGCAATAATTTGACCACTCCTTCGTGCCCCTCAGCAGCAGACTACCAGAGTGGTGTTCGATTACCCATCTCAGCGCGACTGGGGTCGATATCTTCTCGTTCCAGCAATAGTTTGACCACTTCTTCATGTCTATCTACCGCTGCCTAGATGAGTGGTGTACTACCTGTGCGGTCTTATCTGTTGATCTCACAACCTTCAGCATTTATAATCGCTGTCACAAGTTCAAAAACCCCAAAGAATGATGCGTCATGCAGTCCAGAGAGGAACGAAGAGGTACCGATATATCTGGCATGCTGGGGACGCACAACCTGCTTTACAAGTGATACGGTGGCCACGTGATCTGGGTACTGGCCTAAGGGCTCCAGCGCAAGGGTCCTCACATGGCCTGAGAGCTCCCTCGCAGGATTGCCTTGATATGGAGAACTGAGTAGAAATCTAGATTCAAATATGTCAACTAAAAACTTGGGGTAACTTTCCCTTGCGCTCGTTTCTACATACGTTTTTATTTCGGGAATACTCTTCACAATCTCTGCTTCAAATGTGCTGCTCATCGCCTCCGGGGTTGTGTCCTTCCCGAGTTTATCGCGCAGATATCTAATGACGCCATCTTCCGTAGGCTGTATCGATATAAAAGTCGCCGCCCCATCCAACCTCTTCTCCATCTCTGTCAGCACCTGCGGTCTTTCGGTCATAAATAAACGAGTATTGGATGACCCCTGCAGAATCTGCCGCAGTGATTCAAGAACTACCATTCGATGCTCCGGCACGCATTCGTCAAGTGCATCAACACATATAAATGTGAGCTTTGTAGCTGTGATGGCCTAGAACATCTTCAAAGTTTCTAAGACCTATAGCCCTCTACCCCCAATACTTTTTTCTGCTTTCGATAATCCTAGACTACAGTTTCGAGAATTCTTTCTAGTCCGATGACAAGCTGTCTCAGCAGGGAGCCAAGCATATTCACAGGTGACTGCTCATTCTGGGCAGCGAAGTCGAAGTAAAAACACATGATAGCAGTATCTTCCTCCCCAGCCTCGTCGCCCAGCATGTCTATAACTAGCGAACTATTGTTACAACCTATCAGCAATACCACTCTTTGATTTCCGGCAGCAAGACATTCTCTCTTACATGATGTAGCTCTTTCCCACTCCTGGATTTCCGTCGCAGAATAAGGTCCCATGATTGGATTTATCTTCCCTGCTGGCTTTGTGCCATCGTTTAAATTCCCTGGTTTCTAGTAGCCAGGCTCCTATACCGTCTATCCGCTCGGTTCTGATGTCTCGATGCCGTACCCATGGCTCTAATGGAGACAGCCACGCCAGTATTTTAGATTCATCGTCGGGGGCAGTATAGTTGAAGCTATTCGCGGTGGTGAAATAGTTATTGTTATTGCTGAAAGCCTGTGACATTTTTGATTTCTGCGGCTTTGGATGATGAGAGGAAGGTGTTGGTTGACTTGGGGTATTAGGGCAGTTGCTTTAATTTGAGGAGAGGCGGGGTTTATGGTAAAGTACGGCGGTATATAAGAACAAAAGTCCGGCATCAAAAATGCGTCTATGGCAACCAACCCGGTAACCAAATGCCAGGCTGGAAGTGATAAATATGCCTATGCGGTGAACCACTTTCTCGCTTCCAGGGCTGGAAGTGATTATTTGGTTAGTGTGGTAACCAACATTATCGCTTCCTGCCATGGGACTGTCGGGAGAGGGCTATCGTGGGGTGACTAACAAAAAGCGCAAACACATGAACTAGGACCGGTAGGGTTACTAGTACACAGCAGGAAAATCCTTGCAAGCCTTACTACGACAAATAGGGAAGGCAATTCTTAGCTGAGAAGCACGAGTAGAATTCTATTGCTGCTCAAGCGGGCGCCATGCATAGTTGTCTAGAGTGGTGAGGAAGCTTAAGACGTGACTAGACTTTTTGGTACAGATGCGCCGATCATAGAGCTATCGGGGAACTAAAAGCATTTGTATCGTGCTGGAATTCGTTTGGATGTGAGGGCTTCGGGACAGGAGTTGCGCGGAACACAGAGGTGGGAGTGCCCAGAGGGGCCCGGCATGGTTTGACATTAAAGTTTAATGCCCGCATGAATCCGCAAAAACGGCCTGCACTTGTCAATATTTGCCAAGCCTCGCTCAGGATGCCGCCTGGTTGAGCTAAACCCGCCAAGCTCATCGGATAAAGATTCAGTGTCTTTCACCGCACCATTCCAGCGACAACACCAACAGCGACCATCGCACTACTTTCCTCCCCCCTTCCGCTGCGAAGAGTTCCGGAGACCTCACAACTGCACCCGTTATCGAACCTCCGACCGCAGCGCCTGGAGCAGTTCTAGCAGCGCGTCTATTTTCCTGCCTCACTGCCTCCCACCAACCCACTTACTAGACACCACCGGCGGATTAGAGGTGAACGCAGTTTCTTCTTTGAATCAAGCACTCTCCTCTCTATCCCCTGCATGCCACCAGCCACCCCAGTTCCGTGCCTTCCATAGCCACCCTCTTCCACCCTCTTCCTTTCCTCCCAATCCTACTCCTAGCTCTTCTCGACAACCGCCTGGAAGGGACTGGCCCGCGCAAGATGGTAGCAACGAGCACCGCGCAGCCCTAGCCTTCGCGTGGGATATCGTTCCGATAGAAGCTAGAGTCGCCGGCAACGAGCACAAGGGCAGCATACGTTCTCCTGCAGCCTACAAGGGCGAAAGCGGTCTTGCATGGAAATATCCGGTGGAGGGCTCCATCCCCAGGACGAAGTTCGCGTGCACGCACGGCAAGGCCCTCGGTCAGCCGGAGACTACAAAGGTCAGAACAAGACCTGCCTACCGCTGCCTTGCACTACACTACTACGCTCAATCGCGGTGGGGGGACGGAGGAACCGAGGAAGGGGGTGATACAGTGATACATTTTTGAGGGGATCTCGCTCAGGGAGGGTAGGGAGGAGGGCTGGATGGATGGATGGATAGTGGGAGTTAGGCTTTTTGGGCCCAGGGATTTATGCGTGTTGGCGATGCTCAACGAACAGGTGGAGTGGATCGCGAGCGTTGCTAGGGCAGCTATAGCGAAGTACATTAGACGGCCGAACAAGGTGCAGGGTGTAATGGGTGGTAGTGCTAAGGCATGCATCGCAGGGGTTAGGTGGCGCTGGGGAATAGAAATCAAGGAGTTTGTTGATGAGATTTATTGCGAGGGGGAAACCCTTTGATCGGGGGTTGGTAAAGGGATAGAGTGGGTGGGAGCAATGTGCTGGTATTACTAATTTAGTTGTGCGGGGGGGACGGCGGGTTGGAGGAACCTGGTAGGGGTAGTAGTACAGTATTTGAACTTTATTGCTTGAACGATTATAAGTACTCAGAACCCCCTAGGGTTACCGAAAACGTTTATGCTAGTATTCTCTTTTCGAGTTCGGAAGGACCTTGCTGTTCGGAATTCCTTTTTTCGCTATATCACACAAACCTTGAAGGTCCGCTAAAGACTTAGCACTCGAAGAACGCTCTTTTGACTTCCTAATCTCCAAATATTTATTGGGGGTATTAGGTTTTTTTTTTTTCCTTTGGTGTTGTGAAAATCTCATGTTATAAAGGTCAAGGTCCAATATGTCCCCTTCTCCAAGGATAATAGCATCCAAGTCATTATGCTCGGGCGCAAATTCATATCGGCGCATTGATCTGGAGGAGAAGAGTAAGTTATGCAGAGTATCACTGCGTGTTTATTACCTATAGTAGGTTATGCGTACTAGGGTCTCGTCCTGGATATCACAAGAGCTTATCATGCCTTTGTTCTCCATGCTTTCGATAGCAAGTCTGCGGAACATGGGAATGCTCTTGCCATCGGGGCGTGCTGCAGGAAAGAGGGGAGCGTAGTCCATCTGTGGTTGTTTCGTATTCGGGTTTATGTACCTGCCCACTACGAGGGGTTTGACCATCCCGCCTGAGTGCCGCAGGGAGGGAGCTTAGGTCGCTTTTGTCATGAGTGATAGGCTATGTCTTTTGCCGCACGTTATTTGCGACTGATTAAACTAGGAGAAGCTGCTTTGATTTTTATCTACGCTATGATACTAGTGCAAATAAAGGAGTTGCCTCTTATAGTATATCCAATGTATCAGTAAAAAAAATTGGAAAACTATTTCTGCTAATCTAACAAAAATTTCGATAAGAACAAAGGTTATGTTTCCCGATTTTTATAAATGCACTCGAGTACTAGCACAATTAAGCCCTGGAAGAATACCTCCTATTAGACACCAATAGGGACCACGAGATGATATCGTCTCTAGACCAAAATGCCAGAATCGATTGTCATGTTCATGGTAGCTCTGGGAACGCCTACGCTAGGTCCTCAGGTGCTAGAGGGAGAAGCCTCTATATAATCCATTATATCCATCCATCCATCCATCGCGAGCTAGGAAAAACAAGGAGGAAGTGAATGCATAAAGAAGAATTAGAAAAGAGGAGATTGTGTAACATGGAATCTATTCAATCGTGGGATTGTAATCAAGGCAAGCGACACGGGTTAACAAATAAAATAGTCCCCGGGTGCTATATGCTAAACACAAGGACCAGGACTCGTGCGCCTTCATTCGTAAGCGTTAGCGGATACCCATAGGTTTCGGAGGTGGATGTTTACATACATGAGAGATTTCTGGCAATGATATTGGCGGAGAACTTCCAGACCGCACTGTAGGGCTAATGCAAAGGGCATAGAAAGGAAAAAGTGAAGATGGCGGTGGCTGCAATAGTGTATACTAGGCTCTTCGAGGGTGATGAGGGCTGGTGCTGAGGAAGGAGGAATTCCACGTGATTTGTGTGTAATTAATTGGCTTCCTAAGGACTCGCCCGAGCTCAGGTCTTTCATAGCAGATGGGGCAGCGCATCTGTGTTTCCCACAGACTTCCGGGCTTGTAGTAACTTCACTATTCTCCCATGTCCCCTCCCGGTAGCATAAGAGAGTGGTGTACCGCCCTGTTTATCTGGGCGGTCGGGGCTGACACTTTCTTGTTCTAGCAATAGCTTCACAACTCCTTCATGCCCTTTGATAGCCGCACACCCGAGTAATGTTCGATCATTCGCATCCGGACAATTGGGGTCAACATCTGCCCGTTCCAGCAATAACTTGGCCGCTCCTTCATGTCCGTTGATAGCAGTCCACCCGAGTGGTGTTATCCCATGCTTGTTCGGAAGATTGGGGTCGACATCATCCCGTTCTAGAAACAGCTTGATCACTCTTTCATATCCATGAAGAGCAGCCCACGCGAGTGGCGTTTGGTCACAATTATACGGACGATTGGGGTCGACATCTTCCCGTTCTAGCAACGGCTTGACTACTCCTCCGTGCCCGTTGATAGCAGCCCACTCAAGTGGTGTTATCTCATCCTTATCCGGGCGATTAGGGTCGACATCTGCACGTTCTAGCAGGAGCTTGACCACTCGTTCATACCCCTTCACAACAGCACACAGGAGTGGTGTTTGATCATCCACATCTGGGCAATTGGGGTCGACATCTGCCCTGTCTGAAAATAACTTGACCACCCCTTCATGTCCGCTAAGGGCGGCCCACCCGAGTGGAGTTCGACCATCCGTATCTGGGCGATTAGGGTCAACATCCTCCCGTTCCAGCAAGAGCTTGACCACTGCTTCATGTCCGTTGAGAGCAGCCAATCCGAGTGGGGTTTCATCTTGCTTATCTGGGAGATTGGGGTCAACATCTTCCCGCGCCAGCAGTAGCTTGACCACCCCTTCATGTCCATTGCTAGCAGCACACCGGAGTGGTGTGTTACCCCATTGATCCGTGCGATTGGGGTCGACATCTCCCCGCCCTAAAAGTAGGCTGACCACCTCTTCATGTCCCTTGCCAGCAGCAAACCTGAGTGGTGTTCGATCATTCTCATCGGGAAGATTGGGGTCAACATCTACCCGTCCCAGAAGTAGCCTGACCACTCCTCCATCCCCCCAGGCAGCAGCACACCAAAGTGGTGTTTGAGCATACATATTTGAGCGATTGGGGTCGACATCTTTCCGCCCCAGCAGTAGCTTGACTACCCCTTCATGTCCTTTACCAGCAGCATACCCGAGTGGTGTTCGATCATTCTCATCGGGAAGATTGGGGTCAACATCTACCCGTCCCAGAAGTAGCCTGACCATTCCTCCATCCCCCCAGGCAGCAGCACACCAAAGTGGTGTTTGAGCATACATATCTGAGCGATTGGGGTTGACATCTTCCCGCCCCAGCAGTAGCTTGACCACCCCTTCTTGTCCATTGCAAACAGCCCACCAGAGTGTTGTTTTGCCCGATTGATCTGCGCGATTGGGGTCGACATCTTCCCGCCCTAAAAGTAGGTTGACCACCTCTTCATGTCCTTTGCCAGCAGCATACCCGAGTGGTGTTCGATCATTCTCATCGGGAAGATTGGGGTCAACATCTACCCGTCCCAGAAGTAGCCTGACCACTCCTCCATCCCCACAGGCAGCAGCACACCAAAGTGGTGTTTGAGCATACATATCTGAGCGATTGGGGTTGACATCTTCCCGCCCCAGCAGTAGCTTGACCACCCCTTCTTGTACATTGCAAGCAGCCCACCAGAGTGGTGTTTTTCCCGATTGATCTGCGCGATTGGGGTCGACATCTTCCCGCCCTAAAAGTAGGTTGACCACTCCTACATGCCCATTCCTCGCCGCCCACACAAGTGGTGTACTGCCTGTGCGATCTTGTCCGTTGATCTCACAACTTTCTGCATTTATAATCGCCGTCACAAGTTCAAGAATCCCAAAGAACGATGCGCCATGCAGTCCAGAGAAGAGCGACGAAGTGCCGATATCTTGGGCATAACTGGGAAGCTCAGCCTGCTCTAAAAGTGATACGGCGGCTACGTGGTCTTCGTACTGGCCCAAGAGCTCTAGCGCAAGGGCCCTCGCATGGTCTGAGAGTTCCCTCTTGGTATGTGTTCCCCAATACCTCGCTGAATATTCGAGGAATGGCATGCGTCCATGGTCTGGAAGAGAATGGGATGTGAGGTTCTTGACTTGTTGTGAATTCAGATACGTTAGGCAGGTTTCCGCGAGTATCGAGTGAGATTTATTGAAGAGACCTGGATGACTACAAAGGTACTCTTGGACAGTATAGTGGATTAACCGTACAGTCGAAGCCTCCGCATCGACAGTGATAAGGCCTTGGCAGCAGTCCAGCAATGTGCCGATCGAGGGAACATTTTCGAGATCAAAATCCGCTACTCCTATCTCCACGGCCAGCGCGTGGCACAGCTCATCCACCTGTAACGGCCGCTCTGCATGACAGATCCAGGTGAGAGCGGTCATTGCAAGCTTTGCCTTTTCCTCGCCCTGAGCCTTTATGCGCCCCAGTGTGGCACCGTATGCGTCCCCTAGCCCTATCCCATCTTTTATTGACTTGAGTGTTTTTCTCCGCCGAGCAACAGTGGTACCTAGCAGGATTGCCTCGATGTGGAGAGAGGCCAGCAGGAATCTAAGTTCAAATATGTCAACCATTAATTCGAGATAGCTTTGCCCTTGGTCCCGTTACTACATACGTTTCCGAGCCCATCGCGGGAATGCTCTTCATAATATCCTCCTCCAATGTGCCACTCATCATAGTTGGGATCGTGTCCTCCCTGAGTTTCTCGCGCAGAAATCTAAGGACCCCATCTTCCGTAACCCGTATAAGTATAAAGGTTGCCGCTCCACCCAACTTCCTCTCCACCTCACTCCGCACATGTGGTCTTCCGGTCATAAATAAGCGACTATTCGGAGACTCTTGCAGAATCTGGCCTAGTGACCGAAGAACCACCATTCGATGCTCTGGCACACATTCATCAAGTGCATCAACACATATAAATGTGCGCCTCGTGGCTGCGATTGTCTAGAACATTTTCAGAATTCCCGAAACTTGTAGTCCTCTACCCCCGATAGACGTTTTCTCCTTTCGATAATCCCGGGCTATCGCTTCAGGAATTTCCCCCTGTCCACTAACAAGCTGTCTCAGCAGGGAGCCAAGCATATTTACTGGCGACTGCTCATTCCGGGCAGCAAAGTCGAAGTAAAAACAAGTAACGGTAGGATCTCCGTCGACAGCCTCGTCGCACAGCTTATCTATAACTAGTGAACTGACATTGGACCCTGTTAGCAATAGTATTCTTGGATTCCTCGCAACGATGCATGCACTCTTACGTGATATAACTCTTTCCCACTCCTGGATTTCCGTCGCAGAATAAGGTTGGATGATAAGATGGGTCCTCTCTTCTGCCACTGCGCCAGCGTCTGAATTCTTCAGCTTCCAGCAGCCAGGCTCCTATACTGTCGACTCGCCGGGCTCCGATATCTCGATACCGCACCCGTGGCTCTAATGGAGATAGCCACGCCAGTATTTCAGATCTATCATCGGAGGTGGTGTAGTTATTGGTAGTTGTAGTGTTGAAAGAGTTTGTAGTGTTGAAAGAGTTATCGTTATTGTTGAAGGCTCGTAGATTGGTCATGTTTTTCAATTTTCACAGCCGTGAATGTTGAGAGCAAGGTGTTGATTAACTTGGAGTCCGTTAAACGCAATCATTTGAATTTGAGGAAAAGCGGGGTAGATAAACTCGTGCACCCAGTTGACAATACTGTTTCCAATTACTTTGACCCGGAACTCGTTACACAAGCACCCGAGAATTAGCTGAGTCAGGAACCAAGGAGATTCACTCATGCCTGTTTTTCTTTTGATACATTCCGAGCAGTAGAAATTTGGAACCCCGTACCAGCGGCGCCATTCAAAACTGTTTTTAGTACCTATCCGCGAAGCTATATAATGCTCAAACATCATATGTTATTTAAAGCACGCTAACCTCCGAAATTGCTGTGAGCGCCAAGAAACCCATCCGCTATTATAGGAAGCTCAACACACGCGCACCCCTCGGTACGGACTCACATTACTGGGCAAGCGCCGGCAAGATCCTCTGTTAAAACGCGAAGGTTTAGGGACAGACGCGCTACAGAGGAGGCATATCGGCACGGGCAGCAGTAGCGATGGAAGTAGTGTCAAAGTGCTAAAGGCGCAGATGTAACTTACAGTACGGAGCTCATGACTTGGGAGGAATATTGTATAATAGCTCACGGGGCGACAACGACAAATGAAACAACAATTCCAACTACGGTAACATCGACAGCAACAACAGCACTACCTTCCACTACGAGGAGTTCACAACCGACGCCGCCTCTGACTCTCCGACTGCAGCACCCCCAGCAGTCCCAGCAGCGTAAGACCAACCCTCCGCGTCCTCGATTGCATCTCCACCGAAACCTTCTAGAGTCTAGTTCCCCCCCTGCTGCCCCCTGCCAGCAGTGTACAGTACTATATACAAATACCACCTCCTATTCCTAGGCAAATACAGCCTCTACTTCCAATTAAATCCTGCGCTTGATCCACAAGTGCACTCCGAACAATACCCAAAACCCAAAATAAAATAAAAGTTCTTGACTTTATCACAGCATTTCCAAATTCTTCCTATGTCCGGGTGATCAGGAATCGGCGATATGTGACGCGAATGATAGCCAATGACACAACACACCATACGCCCCGCCCTGGATGTCGGCAGGCAGACCAAGTGAATGGAAGAAATGAATAAGTTTAAGCAATTCTCCTGTGGTTAACGGGTGTTTATCTCTTTTGCTATGTATAATACCGCACCCCCGTTGCGAGAGCCGCGAGCGCGCAGCAGTATACTCGGGGCGCCTCTCGGGATGAAGTGAATTGAAGGCTATTTAGAAAGCTGGGATGATAAGTTTTTGTTTAGGGTAGACTAGGGGTGTCCCCGGGACAACTCATCCTGTGAGCCCGCAGATCTCTAGGATCGTGAGTGTTAAAGAATTTGAGTAGGGGGATGGGAGCCCTTTTCGTATAGCAACCTACTGTAGGTATGGGGCCCTATACCACCAACTGCCCAGTATTCTTTCATAGGATCAATCCCCACATTCAAGGCCCTTTATGCTATAGTTGATGGCCTTAGGTTTTAGGGGAATTTGTAGGAACTACTGTAGCTTGGGCACATTGGCATGTAACTCACGCACAAAGGAATTTAAGAGATGCTAAGTAGTTTGTGCCAGTCAAATAGTTTGAGGCTCGGTTCTAACGAACAAAGCTAGCTCCGGGAAGTAAGTTAATATGATTAGCTATATACACTTACCCAGTAGTCAGGTTCTTTTGTAAAAGAGGGCCCTATTCAAGACGAAATGAGGAGCAATTCCCACCCATATTATCCTCCCGAGTCCATTCAAAACCAGCATGAAGAATGACAAGTGGGATCACACTATCCAGACTATACCTGAAACCAAAAAAAAGAACAGGGCCACAGGCACAAAAAGGGAATGACAAGATGTCACAATATACGCCCCCATTGGCTATACCACCTTTAGGAGTTTTAACCCAACCGGCTGCCATCTGCGATATATATACAACGAAAGAAAGAAAAACTATACAAGAAACTCCACGCTCAATCTTACTAACAACTAACACATACGGTCGATCTATGTCTAGATTCCGTACCCGTAAATACTGCGTCTGTATCTGCCAGTCGGTGTACGCTCGGGAGCTTGGACACCAGGGCAAGATTGAGTAACAGTGACGGTCTGAATGACGGTGCTGACAACAGGGGGGACGGCGGCGGCGCTGGTAGGTGTAGTAGGGGACTTGACAACAGGAGTGACCTCTTTGGGAGGAGAGCCAGCACTCTGGGTTGTCTGAGGGAGTTTACTGTGGGTACTGGTGTCGCTGCTACATGGAGGGGTAGCGGAAGACGAGAGGGTTGGGATCCGGGATCCGGCCCCACTGGAGGTTGCGGTAGGGACGGAAGACTGGGCGACAGAAGAGGGAACTGGGGCTGAAGAGCCTCCTGAGACATAGGGAGCAGGGCCAGGGATGGTGTAGTTAGTGAGGACCGGGTAGTAGATGTTGACGAGGATTCCGGGGTCAGTGGGGGAGTAAGCACCCGGGAACTTGACGGTGTCTGTTGGCACGGCGCTTCCAGTACCAGTGATTTTAAGGTTGGCGCACATTGGGTAGAACTGGGCACCGTTGGCATTGTTGGCTGAGTGGAGAGCGAGCAGCTCATGGCGGACTAGGTAAGGGCCGGGAGCAATATCGCTGGGGATAGTAACAGTCCAGGTGTTGTTATCAGCGATGAGAGCGTCTGAGGCCCATTTTCCATCACTAAGACCTGCGTGGTTGATCTTAAACCAATTGAGAGTGGTAGGGTCTGCGGTGGTGCAATCGGTGTTGGGGCACTTGGCAAGATAGGTCATGGTAGGACCGCGGTGAGAGTCCGGCCATTGAGTCCAGAAGAACTTAATAGAGGATCCGGCGGTAGCGGGGGCGCTCAAAGAGCCAGCAGCAGATCCGGTGCCGCAGGCAATTCCGGCAATTGTGACACTCTATTGTTAAATGTCAGTATCTCCACTTCCATCCACACATAAAATTAAAACATGCCTCAACTGGGCCATTGTTAGGAATAGTCCACCCAATCTTCTGAAGCTTTGGGTTCTGGTAGGGATCGAGATTTGGATTGAAATTGTCGTATAGGGCCCCATCGATCAACAACTGAGAGACAAATCCATGAGCCAAGGCACCGGCGGCGCCGAGAACAGACAAGATAAACGATGGCTTCATTTTCGTCAATATTTCTTCCGGGAAAAGAACGAAACGCTCAACCAGTAGTGAAAGAGGGTAATTATCGTGATTATGGATGAAGAATTCGTGGAACTCGCTCCAAGAAGTAAAAGAAAAGACTAGTATGGGCTTCAAGCCTCAAAACAAGAAAGGAAGCGCCTACGGGAAAGGACTAGAGAAAGACAAGCGAATGTGAAGGTCGAGTTCGATAGCGATAAAAGAGGAGAGGAGAGGGCGAGAGGAGGCTGTATTATAAAAATCGGCCCCCCTCCCCCCCGTACTACGAGTCGGTCATTCGGAGTGTGGGGAGTCTACATGTAGTTGCGGTGGACCAGGGAATGGGGTCAAGATGTTTCAACTCTTACGGATAATTGCATTCCTATAATAGAGACATTAGCGAAATAATATATAGGACTGTGCGGGACTGGGCTCAACCTAGGCCTATAAGGGGTTCATTGTCCTGTTCAATTGGCGTAAACATTTTTGGAAGGAGGTAAGCATCTAGGAATACCGGTACTTGTACCATTCTTATCAAGACATCGGTAGTTCAACTAATCTTAACCTCGTACTCGCCCCATGCAAGAAAGTACCTGAACACAGGGATTCATAAAATATGGCAAAAAACTCCGCCAATATCTGAGTGGCTATGCTTGGGCACAGGCTGAAGATTGGGACGGAGTGACATTGATATCAATGTTTTTCAATCACGGCTTTTGGTTGTCATATTGTCCGATCGTCAATTTGCCCCAAGTGCTGTACAAACTCACGGCTCCTATGGAATACTTCTTGCCTGCCACGAGTGCCTCATTGTTGTCTTCTTGCGATTATGCTACTAGTCTGTGCAATATATTTGAACCGCGTAGGTTATTTCGATCAGGTTAGTTGAAATGATGGTATTCCTTGTCTATTCCTTGTCTATCCTCGTCACCTTTTAAGCCACCAAACCAAAGTGCTGTACACGTACTCTACTATAACTTATCGGTACTAGAGCTATAAGTTTCTCCCAGTGAGAGAATGTCCTGCTCACAGCACTCTATATTACACAAAAGTAGAAGAACATGACCTTACAAGAAATTCTCCCTTACAAGCTCCCTGATTCCATCCCAAATTTCCAAAATCAGGCAAAAGCAAGCCCATATCGCAACAAAAGAACTCGATCGCTGTATAGTCGAGACTCAGCTCCCCTAACGGGCTGCCGTGCGAATACTAGGTAAGCACCCGGTCACTCGGGCGCCAATTAGTATGGGCTCTCGGATACTCACACATAATTAGCTATGTTTTCCTGATCTCTGGGTCCGGGTACCTCTTGCCTATTACTTGTGTAAGCGAGAGCACTAGTCCCAATGCCCTGCATTTCTGGACGGAGGTTTAAGCTTTCCTCGGCTAGTGAAACGCAAAACCAGGGACGGCGTTTCACGCCACAATAGCCTAAAGTTAGACCTTGCATTTTCAAAACTGTTGCAACCTCTAGCGAGGAAAGAGGCTAAAGGTACTTGAGCACGATTGCGCACTGGCGTTGCCGTAAGTTAACAGCAGAGATATGGGTAAATCCCTGAGGATCGCTTGGCGACCTGCAAGCATCAACGGGCGCGGTTGCCGTGAATAATAAGAGTGAAGATCTTAACTGTTGACCCCTTTCGCGAAGAACTTCCTTTTGCTTCCACCGTGCTGTGAATGTCTGTCTCTCATTACACCCTGAAAGGGCTAACAACATTGTACTCGAGTACTGTATTCCTCACCTAGTCGCTTGTTTTACTACAGCGATACTGTACCCTTTCAAGATAATATTATTATACTAACGTCTACATTCTGCATCAATGATCGCGCTGCCGACGAAAATATCCACGGTGTGATCCAGTTGACGTATTCTCTCTAGAAAGAAGGGTCATTGTTCCTCTCCCCGCCTCTCCCCGCCGGTGCCAAATCTATGCCCATCCTAAGGAGCGGCAGGGATTGATTTTGGCCGACACCTGACAGCTTATAGTGTGCTGGTAGTTTGTGAGAGCACCAAAAGTTCTTGAAGTTCGCCCGCGGAAAGGCTTGCTGAGTAGTCCACTGTGATCGGGTACTTGTAACGATACAGTACAAGCCCCAGCTACGTACCTGCTTGTACCGCAGTCCGCTCCCTGCACAACACTCCAAACTCTGCTTGTGACCCAGTATTCTCATATTAAGACTAATCCAATAAGGCCTCTTAGAAATTGAGGGTCTACAATTGGGGTTTCTTTATCTGCGATGGGTGCCCTACCCTAGAATGCTCTGTGCTCAGGAACACCAACCCCCCGAGTCTAGCGGCACTAATATTAACTAGGGTTACCGCCAAGGAGGTGAGGATTACGATATGTGGACTGTTTGGTGGCGCCAAGCGCTGAGGCCACACTACAGTACATGCTCAAGCAGAGAATAGCACAGTATTACTTTCAGTTTTGGGCATAGTAGCAATCTCTATTGAGTGCTCAAATTTGGCTTAATCAATCTTTCAGGAGCACTGGGCTAGGGCCTTGTTATCAGATAAACTCGAGCTTATCACTAAATCTATTGTCTCGACGAGTGATGAACCATGAAGCTTTGGCGCCACAGTCTGATCTTGGTCCAGATTGGGTGACGAAATATTCCTATTACTTAGAATACAATTCGTGGGTATCTGGTGGAAGGAAAGACTTGAGGTTTTCCGAAATACTTGAAGCAAGAAGCTACTCCCCTTGGTCGGGAATATTTTTATCAGCCACCATTCCGCCCCAGCACGGTGGGATGTCCGGGCGTTTAAACAACGATTCCAGACGCAGCGCGTGGCGTGGCCCTTGGCGGCTCATGGAAATGTTGAAACTCTCAAAATACTGCTTTAACACAACATCTTAAAATACCCGTACGAGTAAGGTTTTCCGATAACCGCTCCAATCACATGAAGAAATTTCCCACCACCGAAGTCTGATGACTAAATTCAATAAATTTTCTGCTCCCCGCACTTTGGTAATTTCTTTATATCGGAATTAGGGTACTAGCTTCCGCCTTCCTTAACTGATATAAGAACTAGCCCTGCGCTTTGACTAGGAGCCTAAGGAGGACGGACAGATTAGGATACTCGATTCTCATTGGGGTAGAGTATCCAGAGGTGCTTTGCCTCCCTCAGGGTGTTGGTGTACTGTAGACTACAAATTTGGTAATACTGGGGCCGTTACGGGTGTCCGGAAGTAGATCTACTTGTAAGAGGGCTAGCTTTAAAACTAGGCCGGTTACCGATGTTTCATTAAAGGGGCAGGGGAGAGAATTTCATTGTGGAATACCTTTCATTTGGACAGAAGGATGGTTTGGTCCGCAAAAGGTTGATCGCTACCGGTATTCCAAGTTGCTCAGTGGTTCAAGGGTTGCATTATGTAAATACAATTTTATGGAGGGGCGGTTTGTTCTAAAAATTCAATGAAGAGTCATGATGGGTCACCCAAACTTTGTTTGTTGTTATCTTCTCGGGGCCTTTCCTCTTAGATGAATAATGGGTTTGACTGTGGCCAAAGTGAAGGTGATGGATATCTGTTAAATCTGTTGATATGTTGGCGAGTTTGCTTATTCTCAGCATAGATCATTTTTCTGTTAATAAAACCCTTGAGCCCCGCGATGACACCCAAAACCGCTCTTTACTTTTGTTTTTATTTTTGAATTTCTTTATTCCTGACAGATCTTCCAAACAGTAATCAACTTCAATCAAGGGCACTTAAATGGAACCTTAGAATCTCGTGAAATACGCCATCCGCATCGGCCCCGTAATCTCTCGATTCAAGGACTAAAGCTCCTGAAAAGGATTAAGACTTTCCTGAAATGGCACCATATTAACTTCAATAAGAGTAACTTGGCTCAGGACGTCTGAGTTTCCTTTCTAAGTAACGCGCTGTTTTATTCTGCTGGGATTTTCTCCGGTCCCCGCCAAAACAGGAAACTCAGACGTCCTGAGACGTGTTGTAGTTAATACGGCACAGGATCAGCCTGTAAGATATGTTGGATCTCATCAGCTGGTACTTGTCCCAGGCAAGAAGTATCCGGAAATACGAGTGGTGAATTTGTGATGCGCACGGATTTTTGCCATATGTCTTGCGAACCCCTGTTTTCCGGATACTTCTTTCCTGGGACAAGTATTCGCAATTCTGTTAATTTGTCAAACTAGACCTATCCTGGGTTGTTGGGCTGACTTCAGCTGATAACCTAAGAGTGGATTTCAGGAGATTTTCTGGTATTATACTACAGTAAGTTACCTCATTTTTCACTTCGCTGTTTAACTTAAGAGGGTTCCACGCTTGATTTTCTTGTTGCAAAGAATTACTAGTTTACGCAAAGAATTCACTTAAGGGGAAAGGCTAGAGTAGCCTTTGGGTGCCCATGGGTCCGGAGAGATATCCCGGAGCTTACTCTTGGCCCCCTTTGGCCTGAATATTTTTGAGAGGGATATTTTAGATGAATGGTGATGCTGAGAGCTAGGGAGCGGATATCTATCTCAATAAGGATTTGATTGGGAGGAAGTTCAGAATGACGGCAGGGTATGTCACAGCTATCTAGCCGACAGTCTGGAAAAGCCAAAAAGTTAAACCAGCAAAACTCCAACAACTTCCTCAATTGGGGGGTTTTTCCCCTGAATTTAATCTTGGGTACGATAAGCTCATACAAGTAATCTTACTCGGCTAGAAGGTACCAGTTGGTTGTGGCAGGCATTGCCCTGAACGCTAGTGTAGGGGACATTGCTGACGCACTCCTAGGAATCTTTTGCTGAAGTTGTCTTACCCGATAAGCAGGGCTTAATGTGATGCTACATTTCTGGGAATGCTGGAGGGCTCTCAAGGTTCTGAACCTGCCCTCACGTTGTCTGGAGTGCTTGCGCTTTAATAGCCCCTTTGTTTTGTGATTTCCTAGTTTAATTTACATTCTAGTTTCATTGCCAACAGGTTGTGCTCTCTCCCCAAAGATACTGTCTTATTAGTGATTTCCGAGGGTGCAGGGTGGCATAGATGAGTGCGAGATGCTTTATATATAGTACAATGCATTTGCAAAGCTACTTAGATGCAACAAGAGATTGTGCGATGACACGAGTGATTTTATGTGATGACAAATTAAGGACCATTAAGGAGTGTCTGTGGCCTTTGCCTGACGATGCTTGCTGATTTCATGTGCCCCTTTCACTAATTATACGAGGCTATGTGGAAGAGACCCAGGCGCTGTAATCCGAGAGAAACTATACCTTAACAGTAAGCACTTCTCCCTCTATACGCCAAGTCTAGTATGGTGCTGTTTTTCTATCAGAAGATTCCGAGGTAAAGTCTAGAAGGAGGTTGAGAGCTACTCTGACTGTTCTAACACTAAACAGATCTTATTTATCCTACTAGTTACTACCAGTATCTGGCTATGTTGGAAAATGTATTGACAAAGAGATAAAAGTGGGGTGGTGGTGTGTTAGGGCAATCCGATACAACCTATTTCACATGGGTGAGTTCTGCCATTTTGGCATTAGAAAATCTATTACAGAATTCAGAACCTATAGCTGCTACTAACATAAGCTGTTGAAAGAAGCAAACAAAAAGGATTTTGACCTTTGTCTCATTTTTTCTCACTAGTTTCGATGCCCATACAAAAGTTTATTTTCTCTGGTGTATACTTCTGTTATGTACCCTGCGGGCTGCTGGGCCCGCCTCTATGATAGGTGAGTACGGTGGATGTATAGCCTAGAGCTCACCCTCTCGGTTGGTTTGGCCTATAGCCTTCTTGAGGAAAGCTAGATCCCCGATCTCCCGCTCTCCGTATGGCAGAGTTTCTTAATTCTCTTGACCTACGTGGCCGATGGTTCAAAGCACAACTGGGGAGTTAGTGGTGGGGGATTAAGCTCTTAGGTGGCTACTAATTGCGGGATTAATTGAGAGTCGTGACATCTCCGCCATGCCTCAAATGGTAGCTTCACTTGATGTTGATTGGAAAATAAAATAAAAATAACACCTATCGTTCTTGAGCCTGGTGTTTTCTTTTTTTTCCTGACGCTAAGGACAATAGTATTAGGCATTGGATTGATCATCAATAACGGCAAGCCAGAATAAGATACAGTAAAAATTGGAATAGTTTAGAATCGCACTAGCAGGTCCAGAACTTCCCCCTTTGGGTTAAGGGAGAGGCTAGAAGATTTTCCTTCGACACTCAATTGAGACAAGCAAAAAGGAAAATATAAAATATCCTATAATACTAGGAGGAAGCTCTAATGTCGTAGCAAGATTCTCAATTATTCCAGTTTTTACGGTAATGGGAGGTCCAACACATAACCACATACTAAGGGCCTAACTGCAAACCTCAAGGGCGGTATACCCTCAAGAAGAGAGAAATTATAAACACTAACCACTGGTCACCCACAAAGGCCGCTTCGTGCTCAAAGGAGTAATCGCGGGAGAAATATCAGTATTATAGTCAAACAAGGGAGGCTTAGCTTTGCACAAAACAGGTCTCGGAGGCGGCCAAAGATTGCCCAGCTAGGCAGCTGTTAGGGGGGGTTTTTTTTTTTTGCTTTGACAAGTGTATAAGCATGACAGGAAGGTACTACAAATAATGTTTATGTTATGGTAGTTTTCCGGGCATTATATTTGAATTTTAGGTTTCGCGTCAGGATTTAAACTAAACTGGAATTTCCAGTGACTGCTCGTAACGGGCTTGTTTATTTCTTAGCCGATTCCCGCTACTTAGACCCCCAGCCTAGAATAGAACCCCTGCGAGTGCTCGAACAGGTCAGTCCCAGCAGCTAAGCAGGAACCAATTGAAAGTATTCTGCTCTCTAAGTATTTGACGGTGGGGGTGATAAATTGTGAGACTTTCTCTTTATAAGAAAGGCCCCGGGCCCTGTTGATGTGCAATGCAGAGGAAATGGCTAATTAATGGGGGGAATCGTTGATAAGGCTCCACTATTCTTCGGAGAAATAACCTCGATTTTGCCAATATTTTTTCCGGACGAGTGGCCGCTGATGCGCGCTTTGGGGTTGATCATTTCCTCCTTTTTTCGGCCCCCGACGAATTCGAGTTTTGTGTTGATATAGATGTGCCTTCTGATCGGCGATGTCATTTATATTGGGAAGCCCACCAGATCATGAGTGATCACTCAACCACTCCTTTCAGTTCCCGGTCACATTAACTATGCCGAACAGGAGGAGCTATCAACCTAGATCACCGGGGTGAGGCTTAGGTAGATTATGAAAAACTGCTTGGCCTATAGAAATACTCGAGTACTCGTATAGACTTGCTAGACAGAAAAAAAACCTATGAACAGCTAAACTTAGAGCTTCCACCTAACAGATCCCTGGGGGGCTAAAGGAAGGACAGGCGTCACTAGGTGGTATTACCATAGAGTAAATCTATAGCGATATTTTGAAGACCTTTTTTTATTTTTATATATTCCTAGTCGATACTTTGTTGAGCAATAGTCCTGTCCCTTCTTCTCCACCCAATGCGATTAGTGAATACCCGACAATACAGTAGATATGGTACCCCAAATATTCATGACCTGGTGCCCATTTACTCCTAAGGGGTGTGGGCGATTTAGCGATAACTTTAGGAGAGATTGTGAAGATCGCGGCGAGCTGCCCGAGTGTCTACGTAGGTTACCTGTAGGAGCCGGGTATGCCAATGCCCTCCTCGCGTAAGCCCATGATGCCGGTACCACAACATGCTACAGTGGATTAGCCACAGTAAATTTAGGCCAAGACTGTCGTGCGCGAGACGAGTTACCCAGAAGTAACGGTAAACAGTAGCTATATTGCAGTGTTATTGGTGTAGTGCCGGACACCCAAAATCGACCCTCTTGTTCACTTTTTTTCGCTCAGCTATACATACCAAGATAGCCCCCTAGCATAAATCTCTATGTGCGTTCTCTCTTTTCAAAATGCTCATTTTACCGTTCTCAACTAATACTCACTTGATCAAAAAAAAAAAAAAAGAGGAGTTCATAGAATTAGAGAGGAGCCGTTTCTAAGTAGTTCTATCAAGAGTTTTTTCTCCAAAAACTTTGTTGTTGTTGGGGCCCGCTCTTATTGGATTTGGTCAGGATGAGGGTCGATTTTAGATGCTCGGGACTGCAGATTATATCCTTGGACCCTTAAATTAAGGTTCGGTACAGTACCGGTACTGGAACCTCAACTTTCCTGATTGATATACCAGTAGGTCTGAGTAGAGATAGTTAACCGCCTGTGTCGGAAACTGGCCCGATTACTATTACAGTAGCATTGCTTTATCAAATCTTCCCCAATTAGATGTGATAAGAAACTAATTACTCTACTAACTGCCGACTCTAAGGGCTTAACCCTCCTACTGTAGCCGGACGCCTCACGGCATAAGAGAGCCGAAATGTATAAGGAATAAGAGCCGAGCAGTCTAAGTCATCCCGGTGGATTGGCCACCGTTACCCTACCACCGCAATGCCAGCGCTGCATTCTATGAAAGCACCGAAGCGCTGCCTCCCCCCTGCGCCGGCCGGCAATATAGTAATAATAAGCTTAAACTTTCGAGCTCCCGAGGCAACGCCTACAAGTGGCTTAGATCGTGATATCCTCCGATCATAAAAGCCCCCTACCGGTACCGGAATCCAATGAAACCGCTCTCGGTAAGTGTTCCGAAGAGCTTCTAGTGCTTCGCCTGCAGCGCCTATCAAGGCCACGTTTGGGCAGTGCGGGCTCTCGGGGGCAAAGATTACTGATACTGCGGAGACTAGGTTTTGCGGGTTTCGGAGTTCGTAATTGTACTTTTTGTTGCTTGGAACCGGGTTCTGCACAGTATTCTAAGGGCCTTGGTTGTGAGATTACTGCGGAACGTTAGGCTCTTAGTGAGTTTTAAGGTACCGTGAGAACTGGGAGAAGAGGACTACTAGTACTGTAGTATGTGCTAGGCAGCCTAGAATTTCCCCCTCTAGAAGAAAGGCAAAAGTATCCCAGAGAAATAAACGAGGAAGAAGCCACCTTACTAGGAAAGGCAACTCTAGTACCCCAGCGCAAGGTCCGTTTATTCGGACTCTTAAGGTGAACTGCTTGTGTGATACCAGTAGTGGTAGGGGAGGGCTGTCGGGCCGGTGAAGTGATGACCCGGTGTATTTCGCTGTCCGGGGGTTAAGAACAGAAAGTTTCCTAAGGCGGAAAGGTTCTTACCAAATTAGTTGGGCTATCATCTACCTTAATCCTAGGCAAGAGTATTGCGCTTGCATCTGGCGCGGAGTACCGGTACAAGTATCTGAAGAGGAGCTTTTTTCCTTGGCTCAGCAGGCGTGACAAAGACCTTATTTTCAGACATTTATTCCCACTATAGATACAAACAAATATGATTGCTATCTGTCGGGTTTTCGAAGGTTCCAAATAAAAGACTATACTTTTCTCAGTAGACCCCGGGATCCTGGACTAGTATTTGTATTCCTTTGGAGTCGACTGTGGAGAGTTACTTTAGGCTATTATTACACCAGAGTGGACATCCGAGACTGACCGGACGATCAGATAGCAGAAGTTTTTTAACTCTCCGATGATGTGTTCTCAGCTTGGCACGGTAGCTACCAGTTGTCAGTGTGCACTTGCCCCATATCATCAGGCTGGGCTATCGGAGTGCACAGTATGCTGTTATCAAACAATGCGTGCGAGCATTGGCACCGCACTCTAACTTAAGCCAACCTACTGCTAACATATGATACGGCAGGGTATTAGGGGGCAAATCGTTATAGCGGTCCGTTAGTTTTGATCAGAAAGCTGTCCTTGGTTCTCCGAACAGGAAGACTATTTTCATTTAATGCGATAAATTCCATTTTTAAAGCGAGCCCACAGCTCGACCAGATGTTACCTTGCCTGTCAAGCACTGCTGTTTAGTGCGTAAATCACATTGATACTGCACTACAGTGAATTATATACTCGCCCATAATTCAAAGATAGGAATCAGCAAAAGTACTAAGCAGCTCCATTAGAGTATTGTTGAAAGTGAACTCGCACTCCAGGAAGTTTGCAGTGTACCACTCGTAGACAGGCACTTTTCATAGAGCCTGACTTGAGCACGGTGAGCCTATTTCTGACTGTCCACAGTCATCCAAAAGGGAAAGTTACATGTGTTGCAGCATGATGTTAGCGGCGATCGTCGCTATAAGTATTAGCAAACTAAGCCCTGTGGGGTTTTCGTACTCGCACCGGTCTTGCCAATATTCCACTAAAGTCAGCCTTTCATAACGCACCAAGCTTCGCTCAGGATTCAAAAAACTAATTTCAAGAACGATCACGATCTTTATTTTCGCAGCCTTCTAACGATGAAGTAGTCACTGTAACTTTACAGGAATTTCGGTCGTATTTCTTGCCAAAACAGATGGCATTAACTGTTACAAGTAGTACTCGAATGTCTCACAAGCATTTTTGCTGACACTTCCAACCCAAAGATTCCTTGTTTTAAAAAAAGAGAATGGTGCCCAGTTCAAATTCATTGGAGTGACAACGTTACACCGCATGCGGTCCGCACACAACTAGAAAAACCCTCGGCAGTCTTGATTCGCAGAGATTTTCTCTCCAATACGGTACGGTAGGCGAGTGGAGCCCGGTCAGCAGTGGGGCTGAGATATTTCTCTACCATGAGAACGGATGGTACCGTATTGGGTGTGGTCTAGTCACTCACTACTTATGCCGCCAGCTCCCCACCCACACTCAATTTCGCTTTCATTCTCCGTTCTCCTCTTCTCTACTCACAGCTGTTAGTTCCCTATGGTCGCTTTTCATCTTTATTGAGAAGGTAGAATACCGTAATTGAGATACTATGCCGGTATTCGAGTTCGAGACGCTTCCCCTGATCCCAGCGCCGACGCCGGATTCGATCACGTCTGCTTTACCCCCTGCGCGTGTGCGAGAGACAGGGCCGGCAACACAAACGGTGGATGGAGAAGATCATCGGTTTGTTAAGGAGACATCGCCAGCATCAAATGGCAGGAATAAACCACACGAGGAGACTCCGATTCAGATAACGACCACCATGGCAGCCACGACGGTTACGCCTACTACAGTTCCGGCGATTATTGCCACTGAGCCGAGCACTTCTAATAATGCAAAGAGTAGAGTTAGCACTGGGGCGTTGGTTGGGATTTTGGTCGCGCTAGGGGTGATTTTCGTTGCAGCATTGGCTGCGCTGGCCTGTATTAAGCGGAAGAAGAATCAGCGTAGAAGAGGGATAAGAGGGCGTAGAATGGGTCCTATAGATGACGAAGATGGAGAGGAGAAGGCACCTCCAAGTTACGAGGCGGCAGTTTTTGGATCAACTGATAATGCAACATGGGTATGTGAAGATTCATTCTAGATATCTTGAAATTTCAATCCCTGTAGCCTCGCTGACATATTCTTTAGAATGAGCATTACGGTATCCACGATTCTCCACAACAGCCAGAACAGCCAGAACAGCCAATACTCCAATCTCCAGAACCAGTGCACCGCGTGATTCATTCTCCCCGGCCTATAAGTGCTGCCAGTACCACAGCTCTCAACCACCTTGAGCCAATCATGACACCGCAGCAGAGACCAGTATCGCAGGAAATAATAATCTTCCCTCACGACTCTCCCGTATTGGGACCGCAAGACGACAGTCTCTCGCTCCAAGCGGCGTTAAGATTGAGTCAGCAGAATAACGGGGTGTTATATTCCCAGCCCGCTGCATCAGGAAGGTTCACAGAGAACTTTGATGATGATTCAGCGTCAGTAGTCAGCGAACTGACAGAGGAGGAACGAATTGCTGCGGCCGACATGGTCTGAAATTTCCAAGATACGATACATTCCATGATATTTCGCTCATTATATTTTCTTCATCTATTATAAATATTTCTTTCTCACGAAGGGATGACGGATCGGCGGCATTTTTTCGGCTCTTTTTCTTTTTATTATTATTATAAACTTCGGACTTTTCGCACCGGGGCATTCGTTCAGATTGGTAAGGTTCAATTAATTCTTGGGATTGCATATATGAGATTAGTGACGTGAGGGAAATGAACCTGGGCCAATGTTGAACCGGAGTTGTTGATTTTGTATTTTTTACTTATATTCCCTTTATCCCACCTATTCAATTTCCGATTATTATTTTTATTATTTTTTTATTTCTTCACTTTTTTCATCATCATCACACCCCCCCCCCCCCCCAGACCTGCATCCGAGGAATTTTCTTAAGAATGGGGGGAGGGGCGACAAACGAGCGAACGAACAGTTGATAGGTGTCATGTACCACTACGACAAACGAGCGAAAAAGAAAAAGAGGGTTAAGAAAAGAAAAGCCTGTAAGAGCTGGTGTGGCTTACTTGTACTGCCGTATGGTACCGTACTGTGCTACCGGTAACTGGACGAGTGAGAAGTGACTGAAAGGCAACCCTTTCAAGTGTCTTTGCTGCCGATTGGACCTTCTATAAATATCCCCAACATCGAACACTAACTGTATTAGGAAGTGTTTTGGTGGAGCGCTGCACAGCCTAGCCTAATATGGACCTGGTACAAAGGCTTAGCCCGACCGCGCACATCACCAGTGGCACAACAGAATGAGGTTCTCCACGCCTACTTCCATTTAACGAGGAAGTCCCCTGTGCTAAATCATCCCTCGTAAGCTATCGCCTTGATGCCGTGCAGCAGCATGAGTAGCCTAGAAACAACCTGACTAGGGCCATACAGTATGTTTCTTTGAAAATATATTTCATGATTCACTATCTGAACGTTTCCGTTTTATTTCAAACCGCCACGGTCACACATGAAACTAGAACACTCTGGATGTTAACAAATACCCGGAGAAATCGTAACTTTCCTTACCGTTCCTTACCTCTTTATCCTACCAGTAGACCACCACTCTGCGCATATCCATCAGAAAAGAAATCCAAATCTAAATACAGAAGCCTAACAAAGCAAAAACACGACGCCCTCCTCCCGTGTGCCTGCCCGCCCTGCCTACCATGGGAAGTAAACAGCAATCCTCAAAGGCTTTCGCCTCCTGGAACACAAGTAGCAGAGTCCCACCTCAGCCGCAAGCTCCATCACCACCATCACCACTGCCCCTCCCAGAAGTACTAACAGAAGCCACCAAGACGGAGAAACAACTCTTCGCCGCCGCCGTCTTTAGGACACCAGAAACACTAGCATCCAAGTCCTGCAATCTAAAAACGTCATCCGAGGACTTCCAGTGCCGGGAAAGAGACTTGGTAAAAGCACTGCCCCCGAGACTCCTCCAATCGCCAAGCACGAGCGGACGAATAGCCAATAGGTGGGCGTGCAAAGTGCACGAAGCACTCGACGGAGCTCTCCTCGAAGCACTCTTTTACAAAATACGCTATGAGGCGTGGGGCACGCACCTCAATTCCTTGGTGCCTGTGAAGGATAAAGATGCGCAAGAACTTGTTGCGAACTTGAGAATCATAACGGCGTACTGGATTCCCTTGGAAGATTATGAAAAGCTTTATATGGCGAGCCCGCCTCGGGATGACATGTACCAGGACACCGATTGTGATGGCTGCCTTCTTGCAGCTATTGCAGGTGACATTGTATGTCTTGAAGCCATGAGGATCGCAATCTATTCGAGAAAACATAGAGGCGGTAGATTGGTCCCTTGGTTGGACGCCTGGATAAGGACCCATGGCAAAGATGCACTTCACAGGATTAGAGAACGCTCAGAAACTGTCGGGAGAATTATCAGAAATGCCAGGAGGGTAAGCCTCACTACTCGTGAGCAACAGGCTAAGAAGGACAAGCGGGAGAGAGAGAAGTCCTTCCGAGATGAGCTAAGGTACAGAGACAGAAAACTGAAATATTCGGATCCGTTTAGCCTCGAGGCCAAAAGTTACTGGGAAGATAAAAAGCCTGACGGCCCTTTTGCAGATTCTCATGCTATCCCTCGGAGAAGAGAACCTGGTCCAATAGATCGCGTTGATGGCCCAGATCCAAATCCACATGAAACCACAGGCCCAGGGGCCCACTCTTTTTACGGCAACCATTTCAATCCATTCGACGTCTACTACAATAGCGACGACGACCCATTCCCGGCCGCAGAAAGTGGGTACACCTCAGAGTACTCCGCAGTCAATATCCCAGAGCATCATCAAGAAATTGAACGCAATGGTGGGTGGATATGAATATTGTATGCTCCTTTCTTTCCTTCTTCCTGTTTTCCTGATACGCCTATCATTCCTTTGCAACGTCACTTCATGCTAGGGCTCGTACGGCTTTACCCCGCGTTTTCATCTGAATATTTAGACCAATTAAAACGGGCCCCTGGCGACTCGTACTATGTAGACAAGAATAGGGTTTTTGCCCAGTAATCTTTAATATTAATAACGGTTTTATGTTGCCAATGATGTGGCTCTCTGTGGGTTCACAGAAAACTGGGCATGCAGGTAATGCGCTACGCCCGAGGTTATGTTTAGACCCATGAAATGTGAAATAACTGAGTTAAATTCTTGGTGGGGAGGTCATCATATGACCAACTCTAAGGGCATCGTGCTCGACAAGGGTAAATTGCGAATTGATGGGGCGGCGTGGCCGATGACAGGGGCAGACAAAAGAATGGAAAAAAGCTACCGGTCGCCCTTTCAACGCAAAAACCACCACAAATTCGCTATAATTGACTAAGAATTATGCCTCATGAACAGTTTTCTTCCTCTTTGCTACAATAAACGGAGCGAACTGTTATTTCTTCAGGCGAACGGCATCTCGGCACGCTGTTTGGCGTAGGGCGTTCTCTTCCTAGTGTGCCATAACCCATGATTTGCCCTTCCACAAGGAATGTACAGAGCAGGGTAGGAGCGGATTTAAATATTGGGGCCGCAGGAAATATTCGTATTCTGCAAGTTCCCATAAACACTGCTCGTCGAAAGATTTTTGAAACAGTTGAGTATCCTCTCTTCCCCCTCACGACTGGCATCGTGGATGTAGGTTCCTGAGATCTAGCCCCGGAATTACCCCAAGAGAACCTAGAAAGTTTGAATTTGGAATCCAAGCACGATATCTCACTCGGCCTGGTTAATTCCTTCCGTTCCTATCCGATTTGGTTTTCCCACCCCTCGATCAACATGCGACCCTCACGGCCTCGTTTCCATGGGTAACTTGCACTCATTATCAATATGCTTTGATTGGCATGAATAGTGATCAATCTTAGCTCGTGATCGGAACAAGCTTACCCCTATTTAAAGACCGGGTTCCCTGCCTGTTCCCTCGCATTGGCTCTCAAGATTTCAAAGGATGTAAAGCATCCAACCAAAGGGGTTTGTCCGACACACGCTTCCACACCAAACTGGAGGAGACATGGGCGTTTCCGGAGGGGCGTCCCCCTCCCCGACCCCTCCTTGTTAGAGGTAATCGGTGTTTTAGCATTGATTGGGAAGTCACTTGGCGCTCGGCCCAGTGGTGGTGCTGATAGGGAAGGATAAAATCGAGTGAATTATCTAAGATTATGTCAAGCGGTGTGAAGGAGACTTAAAATCCCCTATGGGTATCATATAAAAAGGTACTCGCGCGAGGGAGCTGAAGTTGGACACCTAGGGGGGCAGCTCCCACACAAGTTGTCTAACATCAACCTGGCAGTACGAATACATGATAATAGCATACCTCCCACTTAACTCACATTTTCTCCAGTGCTTTATATTTTCTGGGAGCTGACTAAAGTTTCCTCAATTTCATCTACAAGTCCAATAATGCAGCGTGAAAGTTTGGTAGATCCTCACAGGAATTGGTGTTCTCAGAGTGAAAAAGGTGCTTCGGGGGTGAAAAGGCTACGGGACGAAAGGTTTTGATCTAGTCTTTTATTAATGTATAAGACCCTTCTCGGCACTTAATTTAGAGCTCCATCGGGCTAACCTACAATATCATGGTATCAGGCTGTTCAGAGCGGACGTTAAACGTTGTGGGTTTTTTTTCTTTCTTTTTTTTTATGCTCTCAAGCACAGACGCAAAAGGAATGTGTGCCTCCAGAGCGTAACACCGTATTCCCAGTCCACCAGCCTTACCGGAAGCACCTTCACCTGGGCTTGGGTTACCGGTATTCTTCTCACGGTTTGATCTATTTCCGGCAGTTCATTAGATTCTTTAACTAGCTGAAAAATTATTAATAGGGCCGGCAGTCTCCGCAGAGAACCGCAGTTATGAGCTCTCCCACTCTGGAATATAACATAGAGCTGAAGGTTCCTGGGGGGCGTCACTTATTGTGAGGTATGTTGATATAATAGTAGATAAGTTATATCTAGCCTACGGAGCAAGCTCACATTCGATGCTATCCAATTTTTAATAGAACCCTGCATCATATTCCACCATTGTTCAGCCGTCTTTCCCGCTGGCAGGTGTTTTTTTAGCTTACCTCCCCCCACCGACAGTCTCGTATTTGCTCACAGTCTCGCAATCAAGGGGCATTTTTGCTACCTGAAAATCATGAGGAGCGAGGGAAAGCCAAAAAGAATTTATATTTTGTCACGAACACAGCCCAAGCCTTTATGATAGAATTATCGATGGCTGGGACTTTTGTCGATTTTTGAGGTCTAGCTCAGAAGGTCCTTGGGCCGGATCTTTATCCTAAGCGCCACGCTTGTTTTCCTCCACCAACTTTGTCAAGACTACCTTTGTCTAGGATTCGGATAGGAGAGGCTCCAATTTCCCCCTGTTCCTCAAGAGTTTTCCGAGTCAAAACATCCACGATCCAGCACATGTCACCAATCGGGGGTACCTGTCATGTCCCTAGAAAAGAGGGGCCTAGAAGAGCAAGAGTTATTTTGCAATGCGCATGCTCCTTGCAGAGTGACACGGTATTTCGAGACGCTTAGCGCGTCCTGCTGTGTATTTTCCCTCCGGTAGAAGTCAGACTTTTGTTTTTTACTAAAATAAGGTGTCCGTGGGGTCCTCTGTCCGCCGGAAGGAACACTTGGGCTTTAGGACGTTAAATCTGACGATTACAGGTTACTCGAAAGTACTTTTCCCTATCATAATATTTGAGGCCCCGTTTTGCAAGCAAGAGAAATGGCATTTTTCTGACTTTTATGGCATTTTTGTTGCAAATGAAATATGCAACATTGCCTCTTTTTGATTATAGCTCAACTTATAGGCCTCCTACTGAATTTTTCTTTTGATTACAATAGTCAGAATGGTAGCCACTATCCGGATACAGATCTTTTTATACCTATTGTCAAAGGGGTTCGGGTTTTAGCGAAAACCAAGTTTTAGGGAAAATGGCATTTTTTTTTTTTTCATAATATGGTGGTGTGCCAAACAGGACATGATGCACAGGAACAAGCAGGCTAAATTAGTTGACATCGAGGGTCATGATTCAGCATGAGGATTAGCTAATAGCTAGTAGTGGTATCGGAGGGATCTTAAAAGCACCGGGGAAAACCTCTTAACAAAAGCACTTTATCGGGCTGCATCTAGTGCCCTGGAAAATATTATGTAGGGACCCTATGAAGTAGCATCGGAGATTCCAAAAACAAGTTCCCTTTCGCCCACGAGAGATTATTAAATAAATTTGTATACCTTCCTAAGTTGTGGGAGTCGAATTTTCCTATGCTTGGTTAGACAGCGCAGTACTGAGTAATAATATTGGCATTGAACTAAGGCTGCAAGGGCACCCTCACACCGCTAGATCAGGCGTTTGGCTTGGAATGGAGTGACAATAGCTATACTAAGGCCAGAAAATACACCCTAGGGAACTTTCCAATTTACCCTCACTCACTTAGTTCCCTTCCGCTGATCTCACTACGACAGCCAAAGTCATTTGGAGTGTGCCGCTATGACAGTATCTGTTCGATTATTGGTTTAACCTAAAGACCGCTATGTTATGCTTTCTAAGTCCTAGAAAAGTTGGGCACTTGTAAAGGTAGAAGGAATGCAGGCGGAAGAACAGCTTTTAGACCTTAAGCATTTCTGGATGAAAATTTTGATCGACATAGTGCCGGAGGATGGGGGGCCAGACCTGCAGTAGCAAAGAAGAGAAATTGGAGGAATTCTTAACTCTCATGAATTGAGGCAATGTAGGAGGGGTTTTGTTGCATGGCCGTGAAAAAAGTCGGAAATAACCAAGTGAGATAATTGATAGTTAATGGGGCAGCGAATACAGATTCCATAAATAACAGAAAACCGTGAGGACCTCGAAACATCAGCACGTCCGAGCCCAGCCGGAGTGCCTAGTAGCTAAATCCATAGTTTGCTAATAATTATAAAAGTAATATATTTTCGAATCCACCACTGGATAAACCTCTTACCAAAGAAGGGAGGCTGTTCCTTCAGTCCTGTGCTCTCGAGTGATCTGAAATGACGGGGAGAATAGGCACAAGATGCAGCTACTTGTGATTGATGCCCGACTTGAAAGTCGGACAGAATTTCCTAAACGATGCCATGATAAGCATTCCTGTAGCGCTCTTCTACTACTGACTAGACAGTACGTAGGTTGCGATCCCCGATAGTTACTTTATGATATTAAATTTAATTCATGTTTTAGTCGCCCATCTCTCGTCCCTGCGATTATTCCTACCTTATGAACAATCCAACCTCTTCCAGCCAGCTCTAGATCACAACCAAAATTCTTTAAAATTGTGCCCTTTGGGTGACCCGGGCTAGCTTTCCCCTAGTGAGAACGCCGAGCTAGTCCATTTGAGAAGTTTATGGGTACAAAGGGTGAAAATTCTGGAAACACCGAATCCTGTACTGTACTTCAAAATTTGACGTAAAACAAGTGCTTGGTGTGAGTATAGTTTGGAATTAAGCTCAGAACAATCTATAGGGCCCTGATCCGTAAGAAAACATCGGTTGGGCGGTGTTTTTTCCCTATCGTACTATCCCCTCTTTCCCGCCGCCCACTGGTGTGACGTCGAGTGAGAGGCTATCAGTGTGCGAAAGTTACAGCAGTTGATAGTGCTCACATTGTACGTATATATTGTATTAAACAAGCTTATCTTTTTCTGCTTAGATTGCCCTGCAGTTCAAGAGAGTGCCATTTGGCTACTATTTCTTTCTTTCGTACTTTCTTTCTTCCCTTCAATTTCTCTAGAGATTTTGGGAGTTTAGCTCTCCGGTAGTCTATCATGCCAGAAATATTGTAAGGCTCTAGGTCCATTTACCTACCAGATATAGCCCTCCTTCCCGTTACTTTTCTATAGTCATTTAGCAAACCCTGACTCCTCATAAGTCTATGAACTAGCCTCGACATCTGCTTGCTGCCTTCCTTCCTCCCTTCCCCCCCCCCCCATCCCCTCTGCCTCAACCAATCTTTCTGCTCATCCTCCCCCGCACGATAACTCTACCACTCTATCACTACCCTCTTCACCGCCACAAGCACCACATCGCTCCCAGCTTCCCAGAATATTGTCTAATTAAGTATCAAAAACTCTGTGTCACTCGGGAGAGAAGCTCTAGAGGCCTTTAATAGGATTGCTAACCCTTTTACTCAACTCATTACCAACAATACCTATCACTGGCTTAATACCAAGAGGGCTTACCGAGCGATAAGGCGTGATCACTGGATGCGAGAGCACCACTAGACTAAATCTCACAATCTTGACTAGTCCCATTAATCACTGATGCCCCTCGGCATTCTAGAGAGGATCGCCATCCCCCGAGCTACAACCCTCCCCAAAGTTAAACCCTCAACCCTATCATTTCTTGTCGGCAAAAATTCTCAAACTCTTGGCACCCAGCCTTCCGGCTATAAGTACCTCCCTCCCCCCACTCCCTCTTCTCTCCTCATACTTACCTGGTAGCAGAGTCCTTTGCTCATCGATGGTGGATTCTCGTAGTCTCCCACCTTCACCGCACATCGAAGGTGGGTACTGCGCTAGCTGTCTTCGGGCACCTGGGCTACTTAATTTTTGATTTACCCCAGAGGTTCACTTGTCTCTTTTTTGTCGTCATCCGCCTGGCCACAGAGCGAGGAGATGAAGACAATACCGCAAGAAACTATGACCCATCCGAACTCTAGCTTCTTGTTTCCGCTACTACGACTTGCAGGCCACTGCGCTGCATAGGACACTCTCCCCTATGCTGTTCTGACCCCATATCTGCCCTCCCCCAATCGTTACCACCGGAGCAATGATAAGTATCATATGAGGTATCATAGTGCACCACAAAAAATTTGCTTCTTTCAGAGTCAGTATATTCCGTGATTTAATCAAATGCCATTCCTTCCATACGCCTTCTAACCCAGTCACGGAGATTCTACCCATTTATATAAAGTTGATATCATCACCAATTACCCAGATTTACAAAAACTCAGGTGCTCTGATCACATATGTACTCAGTATTCAAGAATACGCAGCGGGGGTAGTGCTACAGTTTTCAGGGTAACGAGAGAAGTAGCTTAGACGCCTACTGTAGCTGTCTAGTAAGTGAACACACTTGAACGGTTGGTATGCGCCGACGTCATACACAGCAGCCTTGGAGCGAGTGATACCTCATGTATAAGTATAGCGCCCCCACAGAGTGCCAAACAAAGACGGGAAAACAAAAAAACGCCAGAAATCAATCATCCTTTAAGCAGCCTTTGTAACCTCCCATGGAGACACGTCCACCTGATAAAAGAATCTGGGCGGCTTCCTATTTAGTCCAGAGACAAGCATTGTATTCCTTAGATACATTCAAGGCACTACCCCCGAAGCAGTGCTTCATACAATGTGGCCCGTGAGAAAGCGCAGAAGTTCTCGGGGCCACACATAGTATTGTATACCTGTAATGCTTAAAAAAGAAAAAAAGAATGAAAGAATAGAGACATCCCGCGAAGTTCATCCGTCTTCTAGCCCTAAGAGGCAAAGGCTGGAAACGAAGCGGGACGTGATGACCATCACGTAACTAAGGCACGGTGAAGGCGGCGACCCAGCCCTGTGGTGCGGCGCATTGTAGTAGTAGCACCAAAGGCGGTAATTCGTGGCATGCAATGGCAGCGGGTGTCTGAAAATTACACAGTATGATGGGTTAAGGGAACGTTCGTGGACACCGTATTTGACAGGGATGAAAATTACGGCGGAAGACAAAGCATACCGAGACGAAGGTTTGGAGGATGGGCTGGTAGGCGAGCGTGATCTACTCCTCTAGGCCTCTTTTCACGGGACAAACCGGTCTAGTACGAGAGTTAGTTCGAGTTATGCGGTCATGAATCAGCACTCGTTAGTTGGTATTTTGCCCGAACTCAAATAATATCGCATAACGATTCCATGTTACACTGACGGACCAAATCTTCACTTATCCCCGATATACTTAAATAGACCTAAGTTTAAACTATTTATCATGGATCCGGAGGACCTCGTTACAAACTCAGTAAAGCGCGTTTTCACCAGGCACACTCCTAGTCTGCAGACACCCTGGCTCATTTCTATTAGGATATCTATCAATAAACAGCCTAAAACAAGATAATCGCGAGAGAGATCCTACGAGCGATGGGAGCCAGCAATCAATCCAAAACTAAGACTATGGGGCGGTTCCATCTAACTGTTATTTTAGTCGATAGGGTTGTACATTGCCGTTCCTGCGCATAAGGCTGGTGCTAATCTTAGTCAATGGCTAATTCGCAAGTAAAAAGGTATGCAAGGATTAAATTAGCAGGGAAGCGTGATTAGTAGAGACATCACGAATAGAAGATAGTGTGAGGCATGCTGACAGAGAGGGAAGTCTCAAGGCGTTGATAGTAGGGCGCAGTAAGCTGGCTAGCCGTGAATTGTGGCGGTGCCCGAAGGCTAAAAATCGATGGCAGTCATGTAAGGATGATATTTGTCTGGGTATTTCCAATCGATAGGAGAATCCAGGGTATTCAGTAAACCAGAGCCCGGATAGAGAGCATACAGGAAAGGCCCCTCGCATCCGGCTCCGAGGGATGCTTGATGCCTAGGCTAAGCGTTTTCACCCCGACTCCCACATCTCAGAATCGATGGCCTAACAGCCCTTGAACGCCTAGCAAGTCGTGAGTGGGAAAAACACATCATGTATTATCCCGCAGGAGCACACGGTAGCAAACAAAGACTAGAAGGAGCGACATCCCGATAATTTCCTCCACGTCATCCTTGAAGCCACGACAGCGAGGGGAAGGCATACCGTACGCTGTATTGTACTGTACTAGTACTGGGCTGTACGATACTTGATTTGCCAAGATTAAATCCTATAGCAAAGAAATCAATGATATTCTTTAATCCAGATGCAGACGGTAGGCGAGAATAATTCAAACTCCCAGCTACATTCCACTCTATCAGCTCCAAACTTCAGCAGCAGAAGGTACAAAGCACACAGATATACGTAACGTGTCACAGCGCGCTGCGCACGTGTTAGCCTGTGAACATCGCCAGATCCAGTCCGCTAGATATCAGACATATTGCATGTGCAAATCTCGCCCGAACAATTCCGCCCGACTTCCGGCGGTTCGACCCCACCAGACGCCGCATTATTGACCCGGTAGATCGATGGCAGAGCAGTGAAGTGCAATTGATATCGCAGATCTGGCATTTTATCGCGCTTACTAAACCTTAAGTTGATCATTAATTAGTGTGGAATGGTAGTCGTTGTTGTTCTTGCGGGTTGCGGTTGCCTCGCTTGTGATGGAGCCTAAGCTCCGTGCATGGTTAGAAATTCGCCGCACTTGAGTAGCTTCCTTACTAAAAAGATCTACCTAGCTGACGCGATTGATAAGGCGGTAGCTAGGTTTGAAGTTCCCGGTATACCAATAACGTATAGCCGTACCAATATTCCTCAATTATTAAATTCGATTTTCAGTTTACCAACCGGGGCACAATATCCTCCCAGAGAGTGTGTATACCAGACGGAGAGAAAGGACGCTATAGATCACTCTCTCGGCGAAGAAAGGCCGTGTGGTGGTCGCTGGTGCTGTGCCGTACCGAGAGCTTCCAATCCCACAACGGTGATTGTTAAGGAGGTGTTTCGCTCCCGCATCAGCAGGCCTCGTCGAGTCTCAGATCCTAACAAAGTCTACTCGAGTACCTTCATCACGATCTAGCATAGTTCAAAGAGGAGATCGTTAGTTCGTGAACCGCCAACTGGAAAAATGAACTGTGGTGCTAGTTACGGTTCCGGGGGTGGTTGACAAGTTGGTTTAGTGTAGCTAAGTCAGTCGTCACGGTATCGAGCTCGATAAAACAAGAAAGGTGCAATTGCCGGCGGGGAAAAAATTTCAAGCTAGCGGCATTCACCTTCGGAACTCTAACTAATAACCCCGCCTTTCTCTTCGCGGCATTAGTCTCATGCCTACTCGAGTACCGGTAGGGCTTTATCGAACTGGAGGGGAAATTACATCGTGAACGAGGAGGTTTCACCACGTGCTGCGGCAAACACCTTACTTGAGTAGAACCGTAGCACATGCCAGATCTGAACCGGCATGGTGAGACTCCCTCAAGTGTTGATATCGCGGTGCAGGCTTGGGCCCGCTCCGCACTTTCCCTTTTGAGATACAAGTGCTGATACCTGTACTGGTACAAGTACTATGTCGTACTGTCCTGATCGAAATAGGAAGTGAATAGTTCTGTTTATAACCGAACGCCGCGCACTCCCACTACCCCTATACAGCACTCGCCTACGATTTTGGGAGAGAGATTTTTTTGTGAGGAATACCGGTACCAGTAGCTATGATAGCCTTCGAGCAGAGTGAGCGCAATCGGTACCTGTGGGTACAAAACAGGTACGAGTACTCGAATGCAGTGCAAATCATGCCGCATAATGTCGCCAGATTGAAGTCGCATTGCTTCTGGTGTGCCACCACCAAAAGTAACGCTTTCAACCGGGCGGCATGAGCAGATGAACAGTTGTATGCCGCAGTATTGGCACTATCGGGTTTTTGGTTTGCTGTCATACCCCCAGCATTAACCTTATTAATGGTAGGGATGCAAGTATAATACTTGTGATATGCATACAAGTACCAACACTGCAACGCTAGTGCTACGAACAAAAAAAAAAAATAAGTCAATGGCACCCGCTTGCTATGTGCATCGTATTGATGTACGAGTACCGGTAGTACTTTTGCAAGATAGCATAAAATTCCATAGGGTGGGCGATGCTACCCATTATGCCCGGTGGTCGGTAGCTGATAAAGTACCTCTTGGGTGGTTTAGATCTATCGATTACTCTCGGTACTAAGGCTAGTACTTTGAATAACCCCCATTAGCGACTTTCATGAGTTCGTATCGAGTAGGTGTATGAATTACAGTATCATCTGTGGTGTGATGTTTTAAGGGGAATAAATTATCCCTCCTTCTCTTCTCGAGAAGTTCCAGAAACCGGGACTCGACCGGCCCTTGCCTGGATTCACCTGCCTCTGGCAATTTCCGAAATGCCCGAAACTCTTGACCCGTAATTTTTCCGCAGCATGGTATGTACTAGTTTGCCCTAATAGTACAGCCGCATCCTTAAAGTTCTCATACCTTGATTAGTGCTAATACTCGTCTTAGCTATAAAAGGTATATTATTATTATGTAGTCACACATTGAAGCTCGTAAGAAATGGGATTATCTCCAGTACGGGTACTATTTCGTGTCGCCCGCCCTCAGCTGAAATAGCACCTTGCACATCGTTCAGCATGCCATGTACTCGTACTCGTACAAGCTTAATAAGTGTGGTTTGATCGAAATACAATGCAATAGGTAAAGACTTGAACGATACGGAGTCATTATTATCGTGATATGTTTTCTTGTAGTGCATAATAATACATTTGTTATTGCCAAGCCAGGCGCTCGGGCAAATTGGGGCCTGAGAACTTTGTGGATGCGGCCGTGTTGGTTGGTGTCGGGTATAAAGGGTTTAATGAAGATCGCCTCGCTAACCTTGAAGTGGTGAGGGCTATTCTTAAGCTCTTTAACTCGCACTAGGAAGTACCGTACCGGTATTCAAGTAAGAATTGGACGACCAGTATTGGTATGCTATCCACTAATGGCTTGATTGTGGGAACAAGGGGCTGGATGTTTGTCGAGAATAAGGATTCTAGCCGACGGGCTTTGTCTCTTATTGGACCGGGACTTGGTGAATCAGCGGGCTTGTCTATTTTGGGCGAAAGTTTCTGGCTATCGTAGTCGCGCGGTCTCCTGGCCAACCAACAACAATTTCCAGCGGCTGAAGACTAAAAGATGTAAAACACGCCGCCCCTGCTCTCAATTCTGATTGGTTCGATTTTCATGCTTGGGGCTTGTAGCCTGGGTCCAAAGTGGCGGATCCCGGTTCGCGAGAAAAATATTCCCCCGATTCAGTGTGAGGGCGGGGGAGAGGACGGGTGGAAGTGACTTGTTCGTGATTCCTTTGTCCCAGATCAGTTCCCCAGCGGAGGCAGCCAGCATACAGTCAGACGCAGCACAATCCGTACCCAAAATGCGCAGGTTAGTGTGAAAATTTCCCCAGAGATTTGCGGCACGATCTTGGCTACACACTGGTGCTCAAGCAATTGCTGCCTTGGGCTTGTATCACTCCCATTGGCACTCCTCGTTCCAATTTTTGACCCGCTTGGCTAAACCCCAATAAACAAACAATCCTGCATTTGAGGAACCCAATCATCGGTGTCATGCTAACTGTCCTCCTGGGCTTCGCTTATCCCTGCTGGAACATGGGTGATTCAAGGGTCTATGGTTTCTTGTGCCATAAGGGGGTGAGGTTTGGGGAGGGGGGAGGGATGGGGGGTCCTGCACCTAAGGACAATACGGCAGGCCTTTTGGAGTTGTTGCCTTCCTTTGACTGTATTCTCCCTTCCTGGGCTGCGGGGAAAGGAATAAGCAGTTGGCACTGACAAAATATGAATACTGCGCTGAGTATGTGGTATCCTCTCACCGAATAGAAGTAAAAAAACCTGCGGCACTCTGCAACATCCTTTTCCAACTCCCCTTGTCCTAGCCAACGAATGTCTCTAGAGTCGGTATCACCAAGGCCGAATAGGATCTGTGATGACGCCCGACCTGAGTCAAACCGAACCCGCAAAGCGTGAAGAACTGCCCACCCGCAAAGGGTTTTGGCCAATCTAAACCACAAAGCGGGACAGATCAGGTCTCGGCCAGACTTGATTGAGAAATTTCCTTCGTCGTCTCCGGATTCACAACCACTCGTCGCCCAGGGGGCAACTGGGTCTAATCACGGGGGTGCGGGCGAGGGAAAGAGAAAGGCAGAGGGAAGAAAAGAAAAAATCTACAAAAGCAAGTCCCAAACATCCCATGCACCACAACATCGTAATATAACCAACCAGCTCCCTAATTGTGTCTCGTTGATCCAGTCCATTGACTGGCTTGCCTTCCCAACTTTGCGTGCTGCTGGCCGTGCAGCTTTCGTTCGCCAACTCGTCGTCAATCGGTCGCTCTTCCCCCTCTTCCTCATCCACCCTCATATGCTCCCTTTTCATTGCTATAAGCAACTTTTTGCTCCCTGATACTTTCCGCCCGCCCATCGCAGCTGGTGCTTATGTACTAGCGTTTTCCCATCCTCATCTTGGTGAAATGAACTGTCGTTATCACCTTGCTTGACTCGGCTCCGGAATCATAACCGAATTTCAGCTGATTTTTCTTTCTGAATTTCTATCATACTTACTGGCTTCCTGTCTGCTGGGTTTGCGGTTGCCTGCCTCTGTTTTACTTCTCGAAGGTGTTTGTCTAGCGAATTCGAATTGAGCCGGGTGCCTGCATACCCGACCCTCAGCGTTGGAACAACCTTGTCGTTGAGAAAGAACTTTGGGAACGAATAGCAGCAGTACCAAACTGGTAGCTGCGCAGCTTGGAGGGATTTATTAAAGCTTAAAATGTTTGTATAATTAATTACTCGAATGCTTCAGGATTCCAGATTCTTTTTAATATCTGCTTGTCACCTTTTTCTTAATTCAGGGTGGGAGTGAGTGCTATCAGATTGCTGATGGGTTTCTCCAGTGTGCCTAGCTTGCCAGAATAGTGATTACATATACCGGGGTTTTGGGGCATGCTCAACAACCCAAAAACTGAATCGCCCTCGAAATCGCACTAAAAGAAAACTGGGGGAAACATGCCGGGTTCATTTTCTAATACAAAGGGCAGTCGCGAAATTAGAGATTCGAGGAGGGACAGGGCTCTGGTCACATTTCGGATGTTTGTTTCTCCTATCGCTTTTGTCAGAATTTAATGGTTTTCTGTCTTATTTTTTACAACGCTTTTGCTGGCGTGCAAACGTTTCTTGATATCAGCATTTGTTTTCTCCTCAGATTATGGATAGAATGACTAACGTTTTTCAGAGTTCTTCCCACGGATAACATACCCCAAACAGTGCACCTTATTGGCTCATGGGACAATTTCTGCACTGCTCTACCAATGGATCAAGATTTACGTGTTGGTCGTGGGGTTTGGAAAGGAATGGTTACCGAAAAAGGCGGTCTTGAAATGGGGCATAAATACACTTACTACGTTAGTTTCTCCCTGACCGAGCATGTATCCTCGAGCCGGTGCAGGGTCATTGACATATCAGTTAGTTTCTTCTTGACTCAAAAACTTTCATACCAGACCCAGCATCCACATCGGACCTGACCGTAGTCGATCCAGCTAATGGACGATTGGCCTCAACGTTATACGTCCCATTAGAACTTCCACCATCGCCAGAGAAGCCACCAAGTCCACCACCACATCTTTTCCTCTCGACTCCATCTCCTACACCACCAACGGCTCCGATGGATGAGAAGGCCAAAACAATTTCTCCGGTTAGCGTTATTGGATCTTCTGTGTTTGCTGGTAGTAGTGACGAGGGTGGGTTGTTCGAGGAGCCACGTAAGGTTCCAGAACACCCGTCTATTCAGAGTCCCATTGAGATTGAAGCGCCGAGCAAAGACCCTGGAAGCCCGCGGGGAAAAGCAAGAGAACGGAGTAGTCGTAGGATGTCAATTTTTCAATTTGGTACCGCTAAGGATGTTTCAGTCTCGACGGAAGGGATTGCAGTCAAGAAGCGCAAGTGGACACTAGCTAAGAAAGCGTCCGGCATATTCCGCGGACGAAGTAAGGTTAGGACTGAAGATGTTGATAAAGTCTGCAAAGTGGTCGATCAATCGGGAAAGGGAGCGGCTGTAGTGGGAGCCGAAGGGATCGCAGTAGAGGTTCTGCCAAAAAAACAGGTACCTCCACCAGCATCGATAAAAAGTTCTCATAAGATCTCGGATATTGTTGGATATCTCAGAGAGACATCTTCAGAAATGTCGATCAACGGATCAGGAGGTCTGCAGCCGCACCCTGCACAGGCTTACTATCATTCTCCAGTGACTTCAGACCGCTCGAGTGCTCCCGACCATCGACAAATTCAACGAAATCAACAGCCACAATCTGAGCCACCTCCACAACTGTGTCCGATACCGCCACAGGACGCTCTCTTATTCGAAGTGGCCAATGTTGCTTCGAGTACAATGGAAAATCCACACTCGCCTTCCCTTTATCACTCGGTCGCATCAGCTTGTTCTTGCCATGTTCCTTCGACTTGTTCTTGCTCTCCAAATATTTCCTCCCCATTTTCTCCTGATGAGAGCTGTGCCAGTGACGATGAAGTTGACGGAGAAGATGGCGATTCTTTCGAGATTGAGACCCCGATCGATGGCCTTGGGATCTCTGCCCCACAATACAACACACCTAAGCAGTGCCATTCCCAGGAGAAAGAACGGCAAGCCTTAGCCTCTCCAAAATACTACAATTTCGATGAAATTTCGGCCAACGTGCCAGGCGGAAACCGAGATATTGGGCGATACGCTGGAGATGTGATCATGAACGAAGCTAATAGCGGGAATTGCGGTTTTACAGTAGGCGGGATGAAATCTTTAGAATGCTTGAGAGAAGAAGTTTCTGGAGAGCTTGCCTGGAGAACTGAGCTTGCCAACGAGTTGGGCTACCTCAGCGGCATTGTTGTCTAACGTTTCGACCAGCCTGAGGACTCAGCATTATTGCTGTCAACCCTTCCTATACCTTTTTCTTTACGTTCCTTGTGATATACCTTTGTGTATTTCACCTTTTTTTTCGTTTCAGGTATATATCCTTTCCTTTGCAATAAGCCCATAACATTAATCATCCGCATCCATCCCCTTTTTTTCTCTTTGGGAGCTTCTTATTTCTTCTTTCTGGGGGTGGCGTATTATCGTTCTTTTTTTTCTGGCGCAGTGTATGTTAGCATTCTTTTCTCTTAGGGGGAGCAGTTGGGGAGCTCCAAAGGCATATACAGGGTTTTTTGGTTTCAGTTCAGCGGGATATCATGGCTTACATATAAAACTTTCTTTGATTTTTTTCTCCCTTCCAACAACGTCCCTTTGGTCAAGCATATACCTTTTAGTCGTTTCTTTTTCTAGGCTTTCGTTCGTGAGCGTTCGGTTGGTTACATTACTGCTTGGTTTACTATTAGGAAAGGCACACTCTCCTTTGTTCCGGGGGTTTGTTTTATTCTGTATTTTGCGAGGGAGATTACGTATTCTGCTTCCCTTGTTGGTCAGCCAAAGCTTGGTCTCTTGTCCTCACTGAGGTAGTGAGAGCAATAGTAATTCTGGTGGACGGGGAGGAGATGGAGGCTGTTCATACGTCATAGTCGATCATCTGCTGAATCTGGGGCTTGATAGGTGCTATATAGGCAAAGAAATTGCTTTGGCGGAAGCGGGGCCTAGCGCTTTCGTCCGAGATGTTCTAGTTGCCTGAGAATAAGTTTGCCAGTTTGGGGGATGCTATTTGTGGGGATTGTGCGTGGCAAGGGAGATATGTTTTCTCGGGACCCAGCGGGACAAAATTCTACTGCGTGACCTGGTCTATTGTTAAGAATTATAAACTATGATATCAGTAAGTCCTTTTTATCTTGAGGGTAGGGTAGCTGCCGTTGAGGTGTACAACTACCGGGTGGAATGTCTTGGCACCCCCCCCATTTTACACCAAAAGTATCCCACTTCACAAACTTAATAATGTTATATTATGGAGTAAACAATGATGGTAATTATTATGGATAGTAGGAAATTCCATGAAATTTGATTATATGGCCTTTTTGTGCTCTTATGTTACATTAGTTAACAGCTATTGTAGGTATTCCATAGCTGATATTATATAGATGTATCTTTTGTATGGGGCTCACATACAAAATTGCAAGTACCACTTGCCCAACTGCCAAATGCACCACCACCATCCTTGACAGAATTTTTTCAAAACAAAAAAATTGTGACAAGGCAAATTTTCATGGACTCTCCACTCTGGTTTAATTACCTGTATATTTTTGTTTGCATTAGAAGGGCTTGATAAATGCCTATAAAGTAAGATACTTTTGGTGCAAAATGGGGGGGGTGCCAAGACCTTCCACCCGGTAGTTGTAGAGGGTGCGGGTAGGGGGCCAGGTGTAGTGGTTTGCCCCTGGAACGAATGGAGACTGGCACTGCTGCGCTGCTGTAAAAGTATGACTCTTTGGAGACAGGATTTGAGTTTGGGGATAATGGGGGGTGGAGGTCGTAAAGCAAGCATGCCATCACAAGTTCCAACATGGCCTATATTGGTGTAACTCACGAGTAACTAGCTTTGGATTGAGGTTTGAGTAATGAAGTTAGAAATTCCCTATTTAGGAAATGCACATCACGCGGATTTTTTTGTGTGCTCGAATACAGGTTTGCTATATATTTGAGTCTAGTCAGTAGTACAGCACTTGACATAATAGGAAGTGTGGATTGTCTCTAAACCGGGCCAATGCAATAGTAATCTATACAAAGTTTAGTAATGCTTGCTAGGAAGAGCGTAGGGACAGTACAGTAGTCCAAAAGGAATCTCTTATAATGGTTTCTGGGATGAGTGAGCGCCCATAACTTATCATCGTACCTACCACACGAATACTTAGTAAACCTACTCTGTAGTAATTTGGGTGATAGAAAAAAAAGAAATGAGGTCAAGTCCGGCCTTTTAGTTGGAATTGGGAGCTCACTCAGGCTGATGGATAACCTGTACTTTTTGGTTCCGGCTATATCATAGTAAACTGCGGCATGGTCGGGGTGAATTGTAAGTTAGGGTTCCCTGCGGAGCCGTGTATGGAAGCCGTCACCACGAGGTAGGAGTGGACTTTTACTTACTAATGAACGAACTGCATAATTTCTACAAACTTTAGAAATTATGGGGATGCCGATGGGAGCTGGTTTTGAGTTTCGTGCTTGCATTCTATGCCTCTACCAACGCCCCAAATATATACCGGAGAACGTGGCCAAGCGTGCGGATACGAATTCCAAAAAAATAAATGTGAGGAAGACAAAGCAACATCTATTTTTCCATAACACACTCTTCACAGCATCTGACTCGGTGTCCATGCCATTTTATTCATCAAAATTTGATAAGAAAAAAAATCTCCGAGGCTCCTGCTTCTATCCAACCTACACCACATTTGCCCTCCTTCTGCTCAACAAACCCACCTGAAAGAACCAATTACAGTGAAGAAAAAAAAAACGGCCCCCCCCCGCGAACCCAAAAACAATGCCACCCTCCCAAGAAATTTCAGTGATCGCTGGAACGGCTGTTGGAGTAATCTTACTCCTTGCACTCGCGCTCACACTACTCATCTGTGGTTACTGTAACAGGAAAACCTGCGACCATGAGGGTATGGCTAATACCATCACTCTTTTCCTTCCTGATTTTTCCCAATCAAACTAACATCCGGTAGAAGGACTGCAGCCTGATGTTGAGCTCGGAAATATCCAAAATCCCAGGGGTTCCAGTATCTGGTTTGCTAGAGATAGTGTTCCTGAGCTTAGGTGTGGACAAACCCTACACTTACCGCCAATGCCTGCAAGCGAACCGGGATACAGAGCGTCTTCTATTCAGGAAAAACTGCCTACTCTCGTGCCAGTAGCTATAAGCGAAGAGCATGATGCCACTGTTGCTGAATCCCTCTCTACTGAAACTTGTTCTACTGGGAGTGGTGATGGGTCTGCTATGGGTGAGGGTATGGCTCCTGCGGAGGAGCAAGGTGAAGGGGATCAGGCAGTTGTTGTGGTAAAGGAAGAGTTGACGGATTAGGTTTTTTTTGGTAGAGATTTCTTGCCAAGGGATGAGGGAAGAGTTGGGTTAGCACTAGGGATGGTTTGGAAATCTGCTATGGAAACTGTGCTGCATACATTAGACGGAAACAGAGTTCCTTGTATTCGTAGATTTAGAGCTCACGGATGGGTTTTCTGGACAGAAAAGTTCTTGTTTTGCATTTGAAATTAGTCCCTTTGGTTATGTCTCTTATTGTTTACTTGGGTGGTTACAATTTACCTGGGGAGTTGATTTTTTTTTAAGAGGGAAAACATGTAGCACATACCCTGCTTTCACTGGTGTCCCTGGTCTCTTGAAACAACTGGTATGTTATCTTAACCTCCTGTGACATATCCCATACCAGGGACTATATCTGGCAATAGTGTCAGGCCAAAACCCCAATTCTATCATTTCATATCAGCCAAAGTTGTCATGTCTTGGCACCCGATTATTCCACCACAAATATTTCACCTCATTTTCCTCCTTGATAGTTATTAGTTGTAGAATCCTCTGCTTACCAATGGCTGATTTTCGGAGTGCCCGGCACTCGCTGCACTAAGAGGAGGGAGTATACCAGCTACCTAGACTGATTAGTTTTTTATTGACTTGGAAGGTTTATTGGTTTCTCTTTTTTGCTCCACTTCTTTTTTCCTCTCGCTTTCCTGGCTATTATGATATGTGAGAGGGAGAACTGAAGAATTATGGTGATTTTACCTTGCAGAGCTAGTAGCTACTCACAATTCTATTGGACTTTATATGGTTAAATCTTGGATTGTTTTAAAGGTGATTGTGATAATGTAAGTGTGTCCATCTGCCAGCTTCTGGGATCTTCCATGTTGACCCACTTGTGAAAAATTACATGGCCAGAGCACCATCTTTCAGCGATTCTTTCAACCGATTGAAATAAGCTTGTCAGACTAAAAACTATTAGAGGTATAATATATGAAGGCACAACCGAAGCGTGGTGGAGGGGTGATTCAACAGCGTTTATGAATTGCAGTTTTCCCCCGGTGAGCCTGTTCTAAAGAATCACCAAAACCTACCCAGCTACTCACCCTATTCCCACCACTCCCTATACCCGCAATCTTCAGCCCCCAGCCCTAATGCCTCTTGTCGGCCAAATTTAGTCTTGGCACCTCTAGCTCTCCACTATAAATACCTCCCTCCCCCCACTCCCTCTTCTCTCCTCATACTTACCTGGTAGCAGAGTCCTTCGCTCATCAATGGTGGATTCTCGTAGTTTCCCACCTTCACCGCACATCGAAGGTGGGTACTGCGCTAGCTGTCTTCGGGCACCTGGGCTACTTAATTTTTGATTTGCTCCTGAGGTTTACTTGTCTTTTTTTGTCGTCGTCTCCCCGGCCACAGAGCGAGGAGATGAAGACAATACCGCAAGAAACTAAGACCCATCCAAATTCTAGCTTCTTGTTTCCGTTACTATGGCTTGCAGGCCACTGCGCTGCATAGGACATTCTCCGTATGTTATGCTGACCCCATATCTGCCCTCCCCCAATCGCTACCTAAGCAATGATAGGGATCATGAGATTATGAGGTTGTGAAGCACAAAACAAATCGCTTCTTTCGGACTCAGTATATTCCGTGATTCAATCAAATGCCATTTCTTCCATATGCCTTCTAACCCAGTCACGGAGATTCTACCCGTTTGTATCAAACTCACTCCCGTCCGAATTCTGAGGTTCTCCTACATCCCCGATGTCGCATCCTCCGTCAGAGCACAACTACCTAGACCCAAGGTCACATGCAATAGCTGACAGGGTAGAGCCACAAAAGACGAAGTTTTCAGAAATACTCATCGAAAACTATGCTGCAGTTCTAGCTGGTCTCGCTACCCCCTAGTTTGCTAATAGCTGCTGAGGCCATCTAACTTTATTTACGTCAGATAGAGCAATTTTTACCCTCCTTGCCCTCTTTTGTTTTCTTTCTGCCACCTCCCCAGCTATGATACCTCCAGAGGGAAGGAAGGCGAAATACCACCGCTGAGTAATTCTCCCCAAACATCAAGCCCCAAGCCCTAACACCTCCTGTCGGCCAAAATACACAACCTCTTGGCATTCCCGTCTCCCCACTATAAATACCCCTCCTCCCCCACTCCCTCTTCTCTCCTCATACTTACCTGGTAGCAGAGTCCTCCGCTCATCAAGGGTGGGCTCTCTTGGTATTCCATCTTCATTGCACACCGAGGATGGATACTACGTCAGCTGTCTTTGGGCACCTGGGCTGCTCAATTTTTGATTTACTACCGAGATTCGTTTCTCCTTTTTTGTCGTTGCCTTTCTGGCCGTGGGGCGAGGGGGTGAAGATAATAGCATAGCCGAAAAGCAAAGAGAATAGAGAGTGTCTAGTGAAAGGCATAAGATCCCCAAGATATGCTCAATTTTTGATTTACACTAAGTCTTGAGATTCATCTTTCCTTCCGTCACTGCCTTCCTGGCCATAGAGCTAGGGGATTCAAGCAAGATGCCAAAGTTGCGATAAGAGTTGGGGATCTTTCTCCTTTAGGCCAACTGCAAGCTACTAAAATTCTATAGGGGAAGTCATACACCTGGGGTGGTTCAGGATGTTAGATATCGAAACCCTTTTAGTGTAATAGATGTCTCTGATGAGCACCTCCCGGGGCCGAAAGCCCTTCTCATAATTTCGGCCAACAAAGTGCCCAGATCCGCTTTCCACTCACCAGAGGTGGGGGGGTGGCACCACACGTATAATACGCGAGCAGAGCAAGCCAAAAAATTGGGGATCCGCCTCTACATCTTAGGAGTTCTCCTAATGACCGGTATCTCATACTACGCAACGTAAGAGCAAATGTCATACACAGTGCTTGAGGACGAAGGCCACCACAACAGCTGATGAGTTCACAGCAGTCTGTAGAGTTCCCATTCCTTTTAGAGGCATCACCGGCGAAACGATACTCCACCTCCCCCGTCACACAATTCCTTGCCACTTGCAAGCGCAAACGTATATTAGTAGCATTCAAGATAGCTTCCCTTCGGTTTTCCCTATAGGTATCCCTCTTTTTTGCCCAAGTATCCCTCTATCTTTCCCCCTCATGGATGGTATGATACCAGGCGCTTTTATTTATTTTTCAATGTAGCGTAATATCGGTAGCAGGACCAGCTGCCCAAGAAGAGCAAGTTCTAGCGCGATCCATCCCGCGCCATCGGTTTTCCGACAGATACCAGGCTACATGATGTCGATTGATTTTGGATTGCCATTATTCAATTTTTCTTAATCGTATTCCTGGCAGCTCAGTGATGAACATGACAAAATGCGCCATCTAATTCCAGGTGTTGATAGACTTCGGCTGCTGCAGAAATTCAATATCGTCGACCCAAAACTTATATTTCAAAGTCTCCGCTAAGGAACTAGGAACTAGAGGAAACCTCCGTATACAGACACTATCCCAAAATGAATAACCACATGTGCCACATAAAACAACTCTCGGGGTGAAACTGTATTTTAACTGAATCTTGACTAATTAATCATTGATAAATACCCCTCGGCATTCTAGACAGGATCGCCACCATCCCCCGAGCTACAACCCTTCCCAAAGTTAAACGCTCAACCCTATCATTTCTTGTCGGCAAAAATTCTCAAAGTCTTGGCACCTAGCCTTTCGACTATAAGTACCTCCCTCCCCCCACTCCCTCTTCTCTCCTCATACTTACCTGGTAGCAGAGTCCTTCGCTCATCGATGGTGGATTCTTGTAGTCTCCCACCTTCACCGCACATCGAAGGTGGGTACTATGCCAGCTGTCTTCGGGCACCTGGGCTGCTTAATTTTTGATTTACCCCAGAGGATTACTTGTCTCTTTTTTGTCGTCATCCGCCTGGCCACAGAGCGAGGAGATGAAGACAACACCGCAAGAAACTAAGACCCATCCGAACTCTAGCTTCTTGTTTCCGCTACTACAACTTGCAGACCACTGCGCTGCATAAGACACTCTCCCCTATGCTGTTCTGACCCCATATCTGCCCTCCCCCTATCGCTCCGACCAATGATAGGTATCATATGAGGTTGTGCACCTCAAAAATTCGCTTCTTTCGGACTCAGTATATTCCGTGATTCAATCAAATGCCATTCCTTCCATACGCCTTCTAACCCAGTCACGGAGATTCTACCAGTTTGTATCAAACCCACCCCCACCAGAACCCCGAGGCTCCGTCAGAGCACAACTACCTAGACCCAAGGCCACATGTAATAACTGACAGGTAAAGGAACAAAAGGCGAAGTTGTCAGAAGTATTCATAGAGAACTATGCTGCAGTTCTAGCCGGTCTCGCTACCCCCTAGTTTGCTAATAGCTGCTGAGGCCATCTAACTTTATTTATTTCAGAGAGAGCGATTGCTACCCTCCCTACCCTTTTTTCGTTCCGCCACCTCCCAAACTGCCTCTAGAGGGAAGGAAGGCGAAATGCCACCGCTGAGTAATTCTCCCCAAACATCAAACCCCAAGCCCTAACACCTCCTGTCGGCCAAAATACACAACCTCTTGGCATTCCCGTCTCTCCATTATAAATACCCCCTTCCTCCCACTCCCTCTTCTCTCCTCATACTTACCTAGTAGCAGAGTCCTCCGCTCATCAAGGGTGGGCTCTCTTGGTGTTTCATCTTCATTGCACATCGAGGATGGGTACTAAGCCAGCTGTCTTTGGGCACCTGGGCTGCTCAATTTTTGATTTATCCCTGGGACTTCATTTCTCCCGTTTTTTGACATTGCCTTTCTGGCCACTGGGCGAGGGGGTAAGGACAACATCCCCGGAAATCAGGATCCATTCGAGCTCTGATATTGTGAATTTTCTGAATCGCTGTGCCTTACCGGTCAGTATTTGCGAGATGCTCTCCCTCTGTGCGGTATTTCAATCCCACATCGTTTCCCTGACTATATCACCAGGGAGATCATGTGTGTAGGGTTACGCAGCACTACAAAGAAAGGCTGACTTCTATACATTACTCGTAAAATACGTCCCCACGCTGTAGAACACATCCCCCCCCGCCTTCGTAGGCAAATTCCTCTGCTAAGGTAACACTAAATCTTGACTTACCGGCATTTATAATCAACCAAGACCAACCCCCCCATTCATAAGTCTTAGAATCTTCATTATAAAATCCTACTTTTTTTTTTGACAGAGTTCTCGCTCTCAAATCGGAATTTTTCACACTCAAACCATCTCAGAACAGGTCCCCCCCGTCGTTTATCCACGGCCTTCATGAACGACGCTGGCCCTCATAGCAGCCTAACTTCACGGCACCGACAAGTTGAAGCTGCCGTGTCAAACATGCCCTTCGACGTTTGGGCTTTGCAATGTTTGATTTTGACCCTATGCTCTGTAGGAGGCTACTAGACTAGTACTCCTAGCTACTGTGCGAAGAGTAGAGTAGATTGTGTATCGTTCCGGTGCGGTATGAGGGGTGTACAGTTTTAGGGAAGTGGGAGGGAAGGAGAGGTAGAGACGGTAGGGGAAGTGAATTGGTTTGTGCTGTGTCTGTACTGTACCGTACGTTAACCACTTTGGTGATTGTGATTGGGTCTAAATTCAGCATTCACTCTCTGCTCTGGCGTTTACTTTGCCTGATTCCATTCTACTCTCCCGCCCATAATCCCAGGTTCTGCAGCAGTCGTATGGATACCAGACTTGAATAAAGATTATCCGGGGCATTTTCTTTCAAGAATCGCTATCATTCATTCATTGATTTTTTCAATTGTTTTTTCAATGCCCATCAAAGGGCTTCGAAATACCGCACAGAGGGATCGCATCTGGGAAAATACTCAAACCCGTAAGGTACAGCAATTTGAACGATTCACAATCATAGAGCTCGGATGGATCTTAATTTCCGAGGATGTTGTCCTTATCTCCTCGCCTGGTGGCCAGAAAGGCAATGACAAAAAACGGGAGAAATCAAAGTCCCAGGGGTAAATCAAAAATTGAGCAGCCCAGGTGCCCAAAGACAGCTGACGTAGTACCCATCCTCGATGTGCAATGAAGATGAAACACCAAGAGAGCCCACCCTTGATGAGCGGAGGACTCTGCTACCAGGTAAGTATGAGGAGAGAAGAGGGAGTGGGAGGAAGGGGGTATTTATAATGGAGAGACGGGAATGCCAAGAGGTTGTGTATTTTGGCCGACAGGAGGTGTTAGGGCTTGGGCCTTGATGTTTTGGGGAGAATTACTCAGCGGTGGTATTTCGCCTTCCTTCCCTCTGGAGGCAGTTGGGGAGGTGGCAGAACGAAAACAAAAGAGGGCGGGGAGAGTAAAAATTGCTCTCTCTAACATAAATAAAGTTAGATGGCCTGAGCAGCTATTAGAAAATTAGGGGGTAGTAGTGAGACCGGTGAGAACCGCAGCATAGTTTTCTATGAATATTTCTGACAACTTCGCCTTTTGTGGCTCTACCCTGTCAGCTATTGCATGTGCTCTAACGGAACCTCGGGGTTCGGGTGGGGGGTGGGTTTGATACAAACTGGTAGAATCTCCGTGACTGGGTTAGAAGGCGTATGGAAGGAATGGCATTTGATTGAATCACGGAATATACTGAGTCTGAAAGAAGAGAATTTTTTTATGGTGCGCAGCCTCATACGATACGTATCATTGTTCGGGTAGCGATTAGGGGAGGGCAGATATGGGGTCAGAACAGCATACGGGAGAGTGTCCTATGCAGCGCAGTGGCCTGCAAGTTGTAGTAGCGGAAACAAGAAGCTAGAGTTCGGATGGGTCTTGGCTTCTTGCGGTATTGTCTTCATCTCCTCGCTCTGTGGCCAGGCGGATGACGACAAAAAAGAGACAAGTGAACCTCTGGGGTATATCAAAAATTAAGCAGCCCAGGTGCCCGAAGACAGCTGGCATAGTACCCACCTTCGATGTGCGGTGAAGATGGGAAACTACAAGGATTCACCATCGATGAGCGAAGGAACTCTGCTACCAGGTAAGTATGAGGAGAGAAGAGGGAGTGGGGGGAGGGAGGTACTTATAGCCGGAAAGCTGGGTGCCAAGACTTTGAGAATTTTTGCCGACAAGAAATGATAGGGCTGAGGGTTTAGCTTTGGGGAGGGCGATCCTGTCTAGGATGCTGAGGGGTATCAGTGATTAATGGGATTAGTCAAGATTCAGTTAAAATACAGTTTCACCCTGAGAGTTGTTTTATGTCGCACATGTGGTTTTTCATTTTGGGATAGAGTGTCTATATACGTACGGAGGTTTCCTCTAGTTCTAGTTCCTTAGCGGGGACTTTGAAATATAAGTTTTAGTTCGACGATATTGCATTCTTGCAGCAGCCGAAGTCTATCAACACCTGGAATTAGATGGCTCATTTTGCCATGTTTTGTATCCATCACCTCACTGAGCTGCCAGGAATACGAGGAAGAAAAATCGAATAATGGCAATCCAAAATCAATCGACATTATGGCCTTGGTACTCAAGTACTGTGTATGACATTCGCTCTTACATTGCGTGGTATGTGATACCGGTCATTTGGAAAATTCCTAAGGTGGTAGGGGCGGATCCCCGATTCTGTGGCTTGGTCTGCTCACATATTATACGTGTGGTGCCACCCCCCCCGCCTCTGGTGGGTGGAAAGCGGATCTGGGCACTTTGTTGGTCGAAACTATGGGCAGGGCCTCCGCCCCAGGAGGTGCTCATCAGAGGCATCTATTACACTAAAAGGGTTTCGATATCTAACATCCTGAACCACCCCCAGGTGTATGACTTCCCCTATAGAATTTTAGTAGCTTGCATTTGGCCTAAAGGAGAAAGATCCCCAAGTCTTATCGCAACTTTGGCATCTTGCTTGAATCCAGGAAGGCAGTGACGGAAGGAAAGATGAATCTCAAGTGTAAATCGACAATTGAGCATGTCTTGGGGGTCTCATGCCTTTCACTATACACTATCTATTCTCCTTGTTTTCCGGCTATATTATTATCTTCACCCCCTCGCCCCACGGCCAGAAAGGCAACGACAAAAAAGGAGAAACGAATCTCGGTAGTAAATCAAAAATTGAGCAGCCCAGGTGCCCAAAGACAGCTGACGTAGTATCCATCCTCGGTGTGCAATGAAGATGAAACACCAAGAGAGCCCACCCTTGATGAGCGGAGGACTCTGCTACCAGGTAAGTATGAAGAGAGAAGAGGGAGTGGGGGGAGGGAGGTACTTATAGCCGGAAAGCTGGGTGCCAAGACTTTGAGAATTTTGGCCGACAGGAGGTGGTAGGGCTGGGGGCTTGATGTTTGTTCCAATATCTCCAAACCTGCGCCACTATGATACCGTAACATCTAACGACATTCACCACAGTTGCTCACACTTAAGTTATGGCAATCAGTCAATCCCCTCCCCGCTACTCACTCTGATCCTCGCACTCATCCTTCCATATATCACGCTCTTACACAATCAACTTCCCCGAAAGCACGAGCTGCCGACCCCTCAGTAGTTATAAATCTAGTAGGACATATGCTCATCCAACCCCGCCGGTGATATCATCGTTAAAAAAAAGTGCGTTGGGGAAAGGGTTAATTATGGTGATAGGTGCTAGAGGAAAAAAAAAAATCCAAGCGAGTAGAAAGCACTCCCGCCGTCACTATACTCAAGTAACTCAACTATGATACCATTCCAACAAGTCATATATCCTGGAAAAAAAATTGATCTCCCCCCATAGCAAAAGGTTGGTTCGTCATGGTTCCATTGTTTTGTTTTTTTAAAAAAATTATCAAAAAAAAGTCTATGATAGGTAAGTCGTCTATCACTCGGAAACCCCGTCCGAGCATTCTATCGCGTGACATCACCACACCACGTTCCCACATGCCGGTATCTCACCTCCGACAACCACAAACTCCCCAGAGAGTACCAGAATAATCCAACTAAGACAACCTCCACAAAGAAAAATAATAACCCTTCCCATATCTCTACCTTTTAAGTCTCTATAAACCTCCGCAATCACGCTCATAAGAAATACCCCCCCTCCCCACCTCCTACCGCCATCTACCACCATCTACCCAGCTCGCCGTTATCGAATCTCCTCCATACCCACAATCAACCACTCCAACCGACCCCTTCCTCTGGGAATCCTCCCGCCTCTTCTTCTCTTCCTCTTCCTTCTCCTCCGCTTTCGCCTCCTCCTCAGGAACTTCAATCACAGTCTCTAATCCCCCAGCTCTCTCCTTCCCCCTCTCGTACCGAGCCCTGCCCCCACGAATACCCGAAACTCCAGTGTTAATGCTCCCTTTAGTCCCTCCTCCATGCATTAGCGAACAAGAACAACAACCAAGGGCAAGCAAAACATAAGTAGGGATAACGCACCATTCCCACAGATAACTTCACCACCCTTTCTAGGAACCCGCTTGCCTTGGAGAAAGCCAATGCCGAAACGGTACACGCCGTAGACAACGAGGAATGCCAGGGCGAGGAATATGGCGATGAGGGAGAGGGCGGCGATGACGATGGAGGCCGTGTTCGATTTGTGGTCTGTGTATGTGACTAGCAGTTGTGGGGGTGGTTGAGGTGAGGATGAGCCGAAGGGGGAGGCATCGGGGGGTGATGCAGGGGGTTGGTAGACCTCGGAGGAGTTCATGGGGTGGAGTGGTGACATGCTTGTTTTGTGCGTTTTGCGTTGACGAATAGAGGAATTGTCTGGGTTTCTCGGTGTGAGATTGAGCTTGCTTACTTCCGGTGGTTTGGAATCTTATAAATCCAAAGATCCTTGATGGTTAAGTTCGGGGATTTTAACAGAGGCATTTATTTTATTCTATTGCCTGATTCAATGGTGGTTGTTTACTCCATTATAATTGGGACTACAATACTGCCTGAACCTCAATGGCGGTTGTTTACTCATTATAATTGGGACTAAAATACTGTCCGAGCCTCAATAGCATCTACGAGATTGAATGTCACAGGCTAGATAGCCCGACTCCATTCTATTCTAACCAAACCCTAAATGGCACACCGAGTGATGACATATGAATCATCTTGTCACATGCATATTCCTACTTCAGTCCCAAACCACATGGTTACATATTCCCAAATATTCATTCCTCACTCTCCCCGACCACATTTCCGAACAAAAGGTCTTTCTTCGTCTCCCGATCCCAAACCACCACTCCATCACCCCGCCTCTTAAAGTATGCAACCCGATGTAAGGGAATAAATTCCAGATCCGTCTGCTCCATCTTCCACTTTCCAACGTCTATCTCTCTAATTCCTTTAAACCTGTCTTCATATCCTATGAGAAAATCACCCGAGTCCAAAGATGGATCCCACTTGATCCGATTGATCACATCGAGTGCCGGTCGGAGCTTTCTGCCTGGCACAGGCCTTTTAGGTTGTTTTTTGGCTCCTGATGACGATGTCGCTTTAGCACTCGAATAACTCTGATCGTCATTACACACGTATTCTTCATCCGAGTCCTGTTTGGTGCCAATAAAGTTATCTTCATCGTCTATGAGATCGCCCTCAGTGCCATCATCGCCCCAATCTCGGTCGTCTGCTTTGACCATCCCCAAAGAGGACTTTCGAACATGCTGGACTTGGATCCACGAGTCTGTAGAATCGTATTCAAGCACACCTGTTGAGCGCTCTTTGAGATGCCGCTCAAATCCTTGTAGAACTTCTATAAACGTATTCTCATCCTTTTGCTTTTGCTCTTTCGACCTCTCGTCTCCGGTATCACCATTGGACAGCCCAACAAGGTAAAATCCTCGCAGTTCAGTCCATTCATCGAGTTCAGCGGTGCTAACGAACCTCCGCGGCCAGGCTCGCGCAAATACGAAAGGCGCTTTAGCATTTAACTCTATTTCTCTTAGTACGCATCTCTCTAAGGGAAAACCTATACAAACCAACTAAAAGCAGAGGGATCGTGCTTTCCACCCATAGAGCCAATGCCTTTCCTCTCCTCAAGGCGTTTCCCCAATACTGAACGTCGATCTTCACATAGCTCCCATACTCCACTAAAAACTCATTTTCTCTCCCCATCAATCTTAGGTCCCATCGCCCGCTACGAAGAGCCTTCTCTGCAAGTCCAAACTCCCGTGTTAACGCGGATATACTATGTCTCGTGGCATTTCTCGCAACATTGACCACTGGGATATGGATGCTAGTGATGGCCATTGGCTCTCGAGAAAACCGCTGGTACCGGGCTCCAACTGAGAACTCCGGATCATAAATAATCTCCGTTAACCAGTCGGTTTTTGAGTAATGGTCGAAGAATAACCTAACGACCTTTGCCGCAGTAACACCCTTTGGATCTCCATCCGCCAGTTTGCATATGCGCGCCAACAGAAGGGCGATGTGAAAGCCACCGAGATATCCGAACCGTGAGGAAAATATTCCACTCGCAAGAGCCCATATCTTGATGAAGCGATATGCTAGACGAAAGACATTGAGGTTTGGTATTGTGCGAAGGAGAAATTCGGTATCTCGATAGGAGTTAAGAGATCTAAGCCCGTACGCCGGTAAAGAGAATATCGAGTCATTCGGAGGTAGAAGTGGAATAGTTGACCAGCTGCCCTGGTAAGCACTGATTAAGAGTGATTTATGAATAGTAACTTACTGCTCAATTATTGCCGGGGCTTGACAGTACTGTAAATCAAACTTTATACTCCCGGCCCTCACCTCCAAAACAGGGACCTTGGCATCAACAAATCTTACCACGCGGATTCCTCGTTCACCACCAAACCTTCTAATCCTTTGTCTTGCAATCTCAAAAAAGGTCTTGGTAGAAATTGTTGAAACACAGAGGCAATCCACATCAGAATCCTTATCATAGACGCCTAGAGCATAACTACCCACGGGAGCTAAGATAATCGGGATAGCCCCACGAGATGGTTTGCATTCAACCCCAACCACTGGTTCCTGCTCTTGTAGTAAAATTTCTCTTAGAGATGTTATAGCAGTCTCTCTAACACTACGATCGGTCCTGCAAGGCAGGTAGGGGTCAACAAGTGTTTTCAGAAGTTGATCATCGATATCTACCTCCGGGAGCTGTAACTTGACACTGTTTCTCTGCCCGCTGGTATCTCCGACGTCCGGGCGGAAGCTCAACGTGGTGGCGACACCCCAGTGATCACTACCACATTCCAGTGTCTTCCCACTATCTTGAGAATTAATTGCCGGAAACCCAAATCGCCCTACATGCCTAACCCTCAAATTTCCAGTGCTTTTGATCAGCACTCGATCGTACCTCTGGGGGCGAGGATCACTGCCCCATTGCACAATCTTCGCTGCAACCGGGTTCGTGTATGGATTGAACGTGGCTCCCCATTCTCCCTCTCCCTTAATCTTTACAGCGGTGTTATCTACCTCGTAAGGGACGTCATCCTCTTCGTTTGGACCAAAAAATAGTTCCCAAGAATCAGAGAAGACCTCCTCATCAATTAGCCCTTTCCGAACTAACTCGTGAGTATCTTTTGAGATACTCCTGTTAGCCAACGCCGAATCAATGCTTTGTATTGAAGTCTGGAGGTTGAAATCCCCCGCTACAACCCACTCACTTGCGAGGTGTTTAGCGCGTAGATACGTCGAGAGTGTCTTCAACTGAATAGCTTTTGCTGAAACACTCCCATCGCCAAGGCCACAAGTAAGATGGACAGTTGCCACAACAAGTGGTTTATCTGGACCTCCTAGTTTCGGAAATGATGCAATAACCGCACCTTTATGGCGTTTGGCGAAGTCAAGCCATCGCCATTCGAAAGGTCCGCATGAAGCTGTAGCAAAGATAACACAATTCCTTATGCTAGGGAGAACCGAGTTTGGAGAATGTGTGCATAGAGGGTATCGAGTTCGAATGGCGTTGTTTGAGAGAAGATATTGGAGAAAGTCATCGGTCACTTCTTGAAGACAAAGTATTGAAGGTGTCGCTAAACTCGGTGGGGTATGATGGATCGAAAGAATCGCATTGACTAGCAGCGGATATCGTTCAACCGGGGGTGGGAACGGAGAATCTATCAAGACATTGTAGGTAGCTATTGTAATGTCCTTCAAGAGGAACCTTCGTCCTCGAATGCTTGTGATGTCGACTGGAACCCATTCATTACTTTCGGTAGAAAATTGACAGGAGGTCTCCGGCCTGACGCCTCTGAGACTCTCTTCCGGATCACCAAGACCTAACCCCTGAAATTCATCCAGATTCTCTCTAGGCACTCTGTCAATCTCCGACTCCATATCCTCCTCCCCCCCTTCCCCCTCTCCCGCCTCTCCGGTACCCCGTCTTCCTAGAAGGATTTCATCAACAACCCTCATGTCTCCGTCCTCATCTCTTTTCATAACTGCCAGCCTTGTCACAAACCATTTAAATGGCTCGCTTGAAAGCCCATTCGCCATCACCAGTTTCCCAGCCTTAGATAACAAAGAATTCAGGGGCACTGGGTCCAAGGAAGTTTGCCCCAACGTAAGATGTGGCCTATAAACACCATCACCTGTCCTTCCTCTTTTGGTGTATTGGTTAGATAGCAACCCCTCAAGCCGCCTCAGGGCTCCCCCAGACGTTGTCTCTGGGTCCCCAACCAGTTCACCATCATGCGGACCAGGAGAGAGGAATATTGTAGCATTCTGTTTATGTCGGAAGCTCCCTGCCCGATCCAACTTTACCCAAAATCCAAGCCCATCGCCCTTACTCTCCTCAACCACCCTTCGGAGATTTTGAACAGCCGACGGGAGACTCTCAGGCGTGACGAAGGGGTAGAGCACGTTGAGATGCGGAGGCCATCTCAAGTATGACTTATCATACAGCGAACGGAGGGCGTTAATCTGCGGGTGATAAAAAGCTGGAGGGATAATAGCAATTGCAGTCTGGTAAGAGGAAAGCGATTGTCCTTGAGATAAAGGGGTGCTGCTTGCAGTAGTTGTCGTCATGATCGACACTTTTTAGAGACTAACTTAGGGTTAGGTTTACGATTCCCTTGAAGCCAAAAGCGAGAGTGATCACCTTAGGATTTGTTAAGGTGCCTGACAACGACAAGTTGAAGGTGCAAATACACCGGTAAGCGTACTGTGCCTTCCCAATTATTCTCAAGGGTATAGTATTGCGACAATGTAGCGCAGGAGAGAAAAGTCAAAAGTCGAATTTCAGCCTTCGGCAGCAGATCGGGTACGGGCAGACCAGCTCTGTGAGGCAACTTGCAGACATCTCGGAGCTTCTTATTGTAAAATCAACAAACCAACTCTTCGTATCATCGTCATGAGTCCGCCGGGGTGAATGACTTCAAGGTACCGGTACTAGTACATACGGTAATAGTCACCACTGACTACCGTAGTTCGTTTGTTGAGTCATGGACAAGCTTTTTAATCCTAGGTTTCAGCCATTTTAGCTTTGTATCACATCAAGCGGCACGGCGGTACTGTAAAGCCTCATGAAATCCACTATCTCGATCAGCCCTGTAATCTCCAGACTCAGAGACAAAAAACTCCTGCGGAGGATTAGAATTTTCTTGACACAGTGCCGGTATATGATCAGCCCTTAGGGCGTGTTGGATCCCACTAACCGGTGTTCAAAATTCTGCTAACTTGTCAAAGTAAGCCTATCCTGAGCTGAGGAGCTATGGGTGATTTCCGTTTATAATCAGATGGTGTACTGTACCGGTATTTCATCAGACTTTACCATAATGCAAAACACCATGAATAACTCTCACCTCCATTATAGTGGCACTAGTATTTCGGTCAGCACTTCGGGAGATGAACTACGGTATCAAACAAATACTCTCCTCGCCCTTCACTTCTCTGTTTTAAAAGGTATTTTTTGGCGACAAATTCCCAACAGGTTTAATAGAGCACCAGCCTATAAAATAACAAAGTAGTTTCTCTTTCTAATATCCATGCCCTCCGTATTTTCAAGCTTTGGGCCACGGTAGAACATAGAGAGAGTGCCCTAGCACCTCAACGATTTGTGCTCGAAATAGAGACCTCCCCCAGAGAATAGAACGAACAAACGCAAAACACCCGACACAGGTCTTGATTCCTCCCCGAGAAAGTTTAAAAGGATCCAGAACACCAGCACCACCATATGCCGTCGTGCTTACCTACAGTAACTCTTTAACTTCCTGGACTTAGCTTCTATTATACGTAGGCCCCTTCTCTCGCCCCTTCCTCATAAGGGCCTTATGCTCCTCTATGTAATGGTAGCTAAACTTTTGCATCATCTGGAACCTATCACTTCTCAAGATTTAGAGGAACCCAGAGCATAATGCACCGTAAAAGCTCTTGCGATTCGCTATCTTAGTTGGCCTAGGATAGGTTTAGTTTATGTTAACAGAATTGTATGCACCAGTTTATGAGATCCAACATATCCCCGAAGGCGGTGACAAGAAAGTACTAACCCTTCCTAAGAGCATTTGCCTCTAAGTCCAGGAGTTGGAGGCACATCGGAGATACCAAATTGCGAGAATTTCTACAGTAACATGCCACGCAGGGCTAGCGAGAAGGCTCCGAATAGCAAGCTAAACATCCTCAGGGCACCACCACCATGATACCAACGCATCTTAATCTTGACGCATAGCCCGCATCCTATCGAGAACAATTTCACTCGCCAACATGTTTGCTCAAGCGTAAACATCCAATCAATCAGGGCAGCAAACACAAATACTGGGCAACTGTCGCTGCAAGCTCCCCCAGCCACTCAACCCCACATAGCGAGTGATCCGCAATGACCCCATAATCCGCTCTTCTAAGCCTGCATGACCTCCTGGAGCAATGCACTTGGAGAACGGAGCTGAGGCTTGCTTCCAATAGATGAACCCCTCACTCCGACAAATTTGACGGTGTCTCTGTAGATTCCCACTTTCCACAGCATGGCATGCGTGCTCCCAGGGACCGGAGTTGGCGATGACGAATACAACGACCATTCCCGAGCCATCATCAGATCACACCCGCGGCTCTGACGACCTAACTTTGGTCCCTGCCGCGCTTGGCTGTGTCAAGAAACTCACAGCATGCAAGAACCACGAGCAGCCTCTCGCGAATTATCGTGCAGGGCAAGATTTAGATGCGGGCCGCTACTTGACTACTCGAGTACCATAGATAAGCTAAACCAGATACAACACCAAAAGGGCTCACCGACAGATTGATACTAGGACGAACCCCGCCCAAGCGCACACATCCCACGGCTACCATATGATACAAGTACTAGCGGTATCAAATAGAACCCCCCAGGCAAAGCCCGAGCGGGGCAATCGCCACACTCTCCACCCCGGAACCCTTACCTTCTAACTAAAACACGCAGATAACGCAACTTCTGCATCTCATTCAAGAAACCAGCCGATGCAGTTCAAATGGCAAGGCGTGCGTACTGTACCGTACTGTGCGCACTTGCACTGGATGGATTGGCGAGGGATTGAATCCTTCAGGTGTCATGCGGCGAATGGGTTGCATCCAGAATACTCAGGGTGAGAATGATGATCCAGATACTCCTAAAACGCCGGTAAGCCTGAGATATTGACAAAACAAGAGAATTTACCAAAAGATCCGAGGTTATGGATTGGTGGGCAGTGTCTTTACTGCTCAGGAACTTGTCTGAAAATTTGGCTAGCTTTTGGAGAGATGATGGATTTCGCTATCAAAGTCGCCTCTTTGGTTATTTTTAGTTTTATTACATCGTCCCTAGGTCCCCCGGCTTTTACTTCTCACCGGGAGCAACCAGGAGAGTATGGTGTTTAGCGAGAATTAAATCATTAAAAAGTAGCAATTTACAGCTGTGGAGGCTGCTCGAGCTGATGTCAATTACTCGCGCCGAGAATAAGTCCTGAGACAACGGGCGCAACCGCAATTCCCCACAAAACTCAACTCTCGGAATACAATAATGACTCAGGTTGATGCCAGAGCCAAAGTAAGAGGCCCTATTACTAAATGCCGGGCTCCTAGAGAGAGAGAGACTCTGATATCGAGACCTTAGTATCAATAGATATTATCGCTATGGTTGCGATTGCAAAAGCTATCCTGGTTATAATGACGGGTGGATTTCGCGGGGGATCGTAGTGGCGCTCGTTGTCTCAGGACTTGCACTTCTGAAATGGCAACTGGCAAGACCTCCAAACACGAAATTTAGGAAACAAACGAATTATCACTAAAAATCACCGATACCAAATCTAACTTATCGGCTTACCACCATATCTAATCGCCTCCAACCCATCTCCCCAACAAAGCGCAAACCCCAAACCCCCAAAATCTCACCATCACATTCACCACCCATACACACACAAACAGTAAAAACTGCACACCCACATCATACCAAGACCTGGTCACGATAATCTGCAGGTGCCGCCCCAGCGCAGCATCACACGCAGATTAACGCCCACACACCCACCCACACAACCAAAAGCATCCGGAGTCCCATCCTCGGTACGGTACTCCACAGTAGCGATTTTTGGACCCTGAATACAGCGAGGAGAGCAAATTCCGCTCGCCTCATTTTGGTCGCGCTCCACCAAAGCGATCGAGATGCGCGGGTTGTCATGCATCATCACTCGAATAGCAAACACCAGACACGGGAAACTGAAAACAGAAGAATAAAATAGGAATCGCGGGATTTTTCTGATGTGAAGTTAAGAAGAGATCAAAGATCTACGCTGTGTCTCGCGATACGGTATTTACTTGGGGAGGGAGTGAGAGAGCGCGTGGTTTTACAAGAATGAGGTTTTCAAAGCCATTTTCCCACTCCCCCCTCTTTCCACTGTGGTTGGTAGCCTGATATCGCGCCATCATCATCCTCATCATCTCGGGATGCGGAGTATCGTACCGGTAATGTTTCTTCATAGGACATTTCGCGGTGAAGAAGAGGAAGTCCGGGTACAAAATTCATGGCGCAATCCACGGTGCACTAGCGAGAGCTATTTAATTTTCAATCGTTCTATTTATTTATTTATCCACTTATTTATAAACCCCACGCTTTCACTTACGGTAGTTGGGCTATCGGTCAATTGGTCGGTCATGAATAGAACTATCGTATCGTATCATCTCCATCTTGATGATACCCCCCTCTTCTTGCTCCTCTTTTGTCCGTTCGTTCATCACGTTCCATCTTGTTTGAATTTTGAACCCCTCCTTCCCTCTTCTTTCCCCCTCCTCTTCTCCCTCTTCTACCCTATTATCTCTCTCGTTCTATCTGTCTGTCTCTGGCCTTTCCACGGATGGATATCCGCTGCTGCGGCGGCGCATGCAACCGCGCCCCCTCTTCTCCCTCTTAATACCTCATCTTTCAGATGACAGCGATGGTATCGTACAGTCGTATCATGGCATGCCCGGATTTTATTTCACTTTAATTCACTTTTTGAGCTTACCCCACATTTATCGTTGATGCCAAGATTTTGGTTGGGAAGTTGGTTGGTTTCACAGTCCAGGTTTAAACAGTGGATGTGGTGGTGGCGATGGTGGGCGCAGCAAGAGGGTTGTTTCGGAGGCGCAATACCGTAGGAAGTGTGGTTGGTGGTGTACGATAGGGCTAGGGTTTCTGACATTGTTTGTTTATCCGTTTGTTGTTTGTTTGGGTTGTTTCCGCAAGGTGTGTTGTGTGATCACCACGGTAAAGTTGAATCGTCTGAACTCCACTACCGTACCGTATCAGATCTTCAGTGGGAATCAACCCGTCAGTCCAGGATAGGTTTAGCCTGACAAGTTAGCAGGATTACGAACACCAGTTAATGAGATCCAACACCCTCAAGCTGAGCTTATCCTCTGTCAGTATAAACGCCAAGCCTTCTCGGGAGTCCTTGTCTTTGAATCCGGCGATTACAGGGGTGACGGAGATAGTGAATTTCAAGAGATTTTACGGTATCGATAGCGATAGATGATGGGATCGAGCACCGGCGGAACACAAGTAAGTTAGATGCGACCCCATGATTTGCAAAAGGGAAGAGGAAGGAGAAGAGCGAGAGAACAGCAGAGGTCACTGCACCATTCTGTAGCCCTAAATTACTGTCGTTAATTAATTATGGCAACCCTCACTCTTCCCCACACTATGATATTGTCCAGATGAAGAGGGGGGAATGGCGATGGGCTCTTAAACTTAGATTAATCTTCATCTATTACCTTGCACTTGCTTGCTTGCCTGCACTTGAACTGGAGTAGAATACTCGAGTACCGGTACTGGAACTGGTAGGTGTTTAGTACAGTACTCTGCAGCTAGACACTCCTCGTCTGAACTAGCTAAAAAAAGGCAGACCGAACCAGTCCGGGAAAAAAAGAACCCAAAAAAAAGCCCATATATATTGCCAGCGCAGGAATTACAGTAAGGTAAAAGTCATACGAGGGAAAGAGAGCGAGAGAAAGAAAGAAAGAAAAGGCAAAAGAAGAAGAAGCCGAAACAAGCAGAGCCTTGCGAACAGTTCCCGGCATTGCGCATAGACCACGATACGAGCACTGTGCCATTCAACAACACTACCGTAATTGTCATACATAGCCTGGAGGAAATATATTTTTTCTCTCTCTCTCTTAATTCCTGTAAGTTAAATAAAATGAAGCTAAATAAGCCAGGGTCCTAACATTTTTTATCGCTTTCGCCTTCCACCTAGGCAAAAACTGCCGGGTGAAGACTCGTGGCTTAATTACTGCGGTAAGTTGCAGCAGCAGAAGGAGAAGAAAGAAGGAGCAAGAAAACCGCAAAACCGGAACAACGCTAGTAGTTTGTCGCAGGGAAGAAAAATGTCAAGGGGCCTTTTGTCTTGCACGGTTGTTGTGGGGAGCCCGGGGCGCTAACTACCTCTGGCTTCGTACCCGTCTTCTCATACGGCGCCGTACCGGTGTCTTGTCAAAGAGTGTATCATACGGAGGTACAGCTCCTAAGTTTTGTATGTTCCACAGGGGGTAAGGGCAGCCAACCTCGCTTGTGGAACATACAAAACTTAGGCGCTGTACCTCCGTAGAGCAAGGAACTACGGTAAGAGGGTAAGGTGAAAGAAGAAAGGAAAAGAGAAGAATCGACAGGGAAATCCCCCCCCTGGCTCTCTTATCCAACGCTCACATGGGTCGTGGGGAATTCTTCCTGTCTCCTTCGAATACGGTAGGGCATCGTTCGTACCGGTACTCGACCGTGCAGTACGTAAGTCAATTCATGCGTCACTCAGCCTTGCTCATTGATTCAGAAAAAGAAAGAGAAAAAAGAAAAAAAGAAAAAAAGAAAGAAAAAAAAAGACAGAAAAACCTCATCTTGAAGGACAAGTCCTCAACCTGAGGTTGGAGGGAGGAAAGCTGTATTTGCACCACATCCATATAGTAATCGAGATTCCATCCTTATGATACCTACTGTTCTGTACGATATACAAGTTACAGAAAACGGCGGACTTCGCTTCGCTTCGTTTACCCCGCAATTACAGAGGTTACGCTACGATCTAATATCATACTGACTAACTTAAGAAGGGTTCTCATGTGGTCTTGATATTGATGATGATGATGATGGAATAGATGGGTATTCTTTTGCTTATATTTAAAATTTACCTAATACATGGCGTACTCTACCTGCAGATGATAATGGCGAGGGAAATGGGGGGAAGGGGGTGTTTGGGGATGTGTGGGGGGGGGGGGGTGAATTTTAAGATCTTTTGAAAACGATATATTCTATTCATTTATTTGTTGTTCTTGTGATCGTTTTTGGTCGGGATGAGAATGCGCTAATTGGCTTTGAAGACCGCCGAGGGTGAATTTGGGTTTTTTTTTGTCTGTCCGTGGTATGGTTTGGAAGGGTTGTTGAGTTTGTGCTCGGGGAGGGAGAGAGCTTTTGCCCTAGCTTGCTTGTCCGCTTGCTTGCCCGCTTGCTCGCTTTGTTAAAGTTGATTCCGGTATGGTATGGTGCTGTGCAATTCCCCCAGGTCGGGGATGGGGATTTGCGACAAAGGCAACGACAACCACAGACAATATGATAAGGCCATCATCCTTCCCTTTCCTCGACAACCCCTCGGCCGATGCGCCGTCGAAGTTTGGGCTGAAAGGAAAGACAGGAAAAATGAAATAAAAAAAATAAGGTCAAATAACATTAATAATAATAATATTATATTGTTATTATGATGCCGGTATGTATTCCAACTTCCGGGAATTCGCCAAGACAACGGTAAAATTCCCCAGAGATGGGAAGGTCCAAATTGGTTTCCTCCACCATCTGTCTGCGACACATACCCGTATATCACATCACATGAAGTAAACCTATCCTCCACCAAGCCCTCCAATGACTTTCTTGCAAAAGCGATGGACATTCGAACACGTTGGCAAAGGAAAAGAGTAAGAGTTGTGTCTTTTCGAAGGGGCTTTTTTTTTTTACACAAGAAAAATAAAATACAATAAAAAAGTTTAGAAAGGATAAAAGCCTTTGTTCGGGTCATTGCAGAAGGGAAAGAATCTCCATGTGGAAACTCGATGCTGTGGTTGAATGTTTTATTGGATGAGGGGAGTTTTCGGTGCTCGAGGAGAGAAGGGTTTCCCTTGCGCTTGTCACATTTTTTTTTATGCTTTGCTTTGCTCTGCTTCGAGTAGAGTGACATTCGGTGGGGTGAAGCTGACTTATGGGTTCTGGGAAAACGAGGGGAGGAAGTTCTTTTGTCCTATTAGAATCCTTTCTCCACCTCCATGTTTTGCTGCGTCGGTTTTAAATAGTGCATCCTGTATCTGACAATCATTTATCAGTACCGGTACTCGAGCGGTCCCCCCTTTTTTCTTTTTTCTCTTGCTTTCCCACTTTACCATCTGAGACATACTTTCCAATCCCTCTTTCTTTGCTTCTTCTCGTCGTCCTTTACTTGCTTATTCCTCAAGCTCAACCTCAAGCACCAGCGGTAGGGAACGGTACGGTAGGGTTCGAGGAAAAGCCCTTCAATGACGAGGCGAGCGCATTGGAAGCCTTGGTCGTGCAGCGCACAATTACCTGGATGACAGAAAGAGCTATCGCACGGTAACTTCGTGCTGTGTATCTCCACCGCAGCAAAGCTGCACATCTGATTCGCGAACCGCGCGTTGTAAACATATGCTCGAAAGGAAGCTTCCAATCAGGGAATGATTATATTGACAGCCCATCACCACATTGTATCTCCCCAGCTGCGATATCTCATCTTTCGCTGGATGGAAGGAAGGAAGGAAGGGAAGGTAAACTGCAACTGTAGAATGCAATGCACATCGCGCGCCCACCGCTAAACGCGTACTGTCGCTCGGGCAAGTGAAGGGGTCAGAAGAAACCGCGCTCGTCCGAACGAATTCTGTTCCCCGTGCACGCACCCATCTCTCTTACCATAGCATTCATCCACCATAAACCCACCTCCTCGCACAGGTGCACCCAAGGGTTTTTTCCTAAATTGTTCTTTTTTTTTTTTTCTACCCTTCCCTTTTTTTTTTCTCTTTCTTCCCATTCTTGTTTCTTGTGCGGAAGTTGTCAGCGTTTTGAGAGAAACAGCTGTTCAAACGAAGGGAAGAAAGAAGGGAAGAGGAACAAGAAGAAGCTTAAGCTGTATGTTGTATGCAGACTATGCTCTTGCTACCGTATTGCTAGCTAGCAAAAGAGCATTCCATTTGCCCTGCTCCCCCTTCCTCTATTCATTTATTCCATTCTTCCACCCATTTTTTACAACTGGCATATCGCACTCGAACAACTCACCAGTACGAAGGAGTATTATTCTTCGCCTTGCCTTGTTTCTCCTCCGTCGAATATTTTTTTCTTCTTTGGGAATTGAAGAAAAAAAAAAGCAGGCAGCCTCTTTATCCTACCTGACACTAGAAGAAGAGAGCTAGAGATTGGACAACCGCACAGTACTCCCGCCCAGCTACCAATTCACTCCAGCAACAGCACGGACAATCCCTATCGTCGGTGCGGCCGAGCTAGAATTGCGTTACTCCCACATTCCAAATAATCTCCTTCCTCCGTGCGCGCATTCCCCGGATTCCCAGTCGGCTTGCGTGATCGAGCACTTTTTTCGCCTTTTTTGTCTTTGAATTATTCATCTTCAGCGAGGGGTGGTTTTTTGTGGATTTTTTACTACTCTCTATTCAACTTAATTGCGGCCGTTCCCTCTACGACTGAATGGCGATGACGACGGTAACTGGCGTACCAATGGCGAATGGAGGTGAGCGTCTGCCCTCTTATAGCCAAACGCGGAGATATAGTTCGGAGGAATTTGTGGATGTAAAAGCACCGTTATGGTATCATAATGAGCCTGGAAGGAAGGATATATTGTACGAGTTGGAGAGAGTGTTGGAGGTATGTCATTATTTTTTATTTTTTTGATGAATAGAAGGTGGTGGATCCGGTCAGGGAATCTGATATTTCAGGCGGCCTGATCCGGTCTGGGGGGGGGGGTGGGTGGGAAGGAAGGGGGGGATGTTCCAAGGAGGAATTAATGGGGGCGCATTTTTGTTGACGAGGACACACTCCAATTCTTAGATTCTTCTACATAGTGTGATTACGGCGCCATTACCGAGTAAACAGAATCGACCCCTATTTTCTGGTAGGAAGCCGCAGCAGGAGGAACAGGAGGAGCACCAGCGATATCTCTTATCCCATCATAAACCTGATCAGGCACGTAAAATTCCTGCCCCTCAAGTGCGAACGCACTTGCCCCCCCCCCCTCTCATTCTCTCACTGCCACCTATTCTGTTCTGTTTATCTTTTGTGCCCTCCCTGGCATTTGGCTGGTCACTTGATCACCCGACTCAATTCTTTGCAACCTAATTCTCCTCAAAAATCAATAATTCCCCTCTTTTCCTTCTCGAAAAGGCGGGTAGTTTTGATGTATTTCATTTTTCCTACCACCATCGTCGTTACCACTTAGGAAGTACAAAGCGTGTCGTTCGGTCCACGATAGTCTAAATAGCCATCGGGATCCCTGAAAACCGGAGGAATAAAAATAAAAATAAGGATAAAGAAAGGGTATAGTCGGATCGGTCGCTAACATAACCTGCAGGACTCCGATCAATACCAGCCGCCAGAACTGTTGAACTGGGACCCACCTGCATACGTAGGCGACGACGAACCCCCACCACCTTATCAAGAGATCGGGGAGGAATCACTCGCTACTAGCCGTGTGCATCTCCCTCTAAAGAAGATGGGTGTAGAACCTCCACCATCGTTCTTTTCCGGAAAATTTTTTGGGATAACAGAGAGGGCTCCCAGGAAAAAGAAGGGCGGCACTGGCAATAAAGGAGGAGGATCAGGTGGATCAGCGCCGAAGAAAAGCTCCAATAAGAAGCCGGCAGAGACGCCGAACGATGGTGGGAGTGGTGATGCTAACCCTAATGGCGGTGGAGCTGGTGGGTCGGGTGGTGGAGACGATAAAGGTGACAAAAAGAAAGATGAGGAAGCGAGGAAATTAGGAGAAGGAGAGGAGGAGGAGGAGGAGGAGGAGAGGGAGAAGAAGAAGAAGGAAGAAGAAGAAGAGGCCAAGCGGAAGGAGATGGAAGAAGAAGAAAGAAAAACTGGTGAAGCCGCGCAGGAGAGTGATCCTTGGGGCGTAGCCGACGATATTGATGATGGGCCCGAGATCCCTACCACAGAGAAGCCAAAGAAAGGAAAGGTAGAGCAATATTAACCCTCCCCTGCTTATGGTTCTCAGCTAGCAAGAGTTACTTACACTATCTGGCGCGCTTAGAGAAAAGAACCATCGCCTAGAGAAGTTGTAAAAGAGGCCGTCCCTGGCGACGACGACGACATGCCTGGTAGACGGGGAGATTCGGCCCCTCCGTCTAGGCACGATCCACATGTGGGGGTTAATGAGCCCGAGCAGAAATTAGATCCGAGAGAAAAGAAGAAGGAGAGGGAGGAGAAGCAAAGGAAGGCACGCGAGGAGAAAGAGCCAAAGAAGTCTGAGAGTAAGGTATGTTTGCAATAATAATTCTCTTAACTGTCATTATTACTTGGCCACTCGGGATTCAGTATACTCGAGCACCCTACATCTGCGTGGTGCATGCAGTATAAAAGCCTCAACTGAGGTGCGAGTAGGCTGATCCATGCATCATACGTGTACACTGCTCGTTGAAAAACAACCAATTACGTTTCAACAGAAGCTAGAATGGCTAATAGAATCTACAGAGAGATGCTGTTCCAGACACACAGCCTGAAGAGGCACCAGCGCCCGCGCCCACCCCCCCTCTACGAGAACCTATGGGGAAATACAAAGGACGAGTTGTGGAGGAGCCCACAGATGATGTCGAATCTGAAAAGGAAGCAGACGTCACATCTCCTCAACCGGAAGCCGCAAAGGTTTCGACATTTTCTTCCATTGGTGTGGGATCGAGGTGGGGTAAGATCTGGGGCGGTGTCCCTTGGGCCGGTGTGAATGCCTCCGCTTCGAACCTGGATAAAGGTCCTGGATCTCAAACTGCGTCCAAATCATCTGTAGCTCAAGAGACTCCATCTCCAGCGCCACCAACTGACCCCAAAGGAGGAGCAAAAACAGCCAAGGCTCAAAGGGAGAAACTGATTGTCCAAGAGCCTCCCCCAAAGATTGAGGAAGCCGTTGAGCCTGTTGTTGTTCCGGAACCAGAGAAAGAACCCGAACTAGCGCCAGCACCAACGCCGGAACAAGAAACGGAAACGGCCCCCACACCCACCCACGAGCCAAGGCGGGAGGAAAGAGAGCCCGTGCCATCGGTCAAGCAAAACAGGAAGGACAAAGACGAAGAAAAAGACGAGGCAAGGGAGGCAAGGAAACTCGAAAAGGGGAAACGGGTAGCCGAGAGGTCTAGGAGGGAGAAGGAACTGGAACTGGAACAGCAAGGTGAAAAGAGAGCTAGAGGAGTGAGGGGTTCAAAAGTTGCGGCGGCGGCAGCAGCACTCGAAGCAAAGACAGCAGCTGCTTCACCTCAGAAGAAAAAGGCCGGGGGGGTTAGGGAGAAATCAGGGCCAGGGTTAGCAGCCGAAGTTGAGGTTAAGGTCGAACCAGAACCAGTGGTTGAGCCTATGTCAGAGGTGACTGTCGAGGAAGTAGTTGCGGAGCCGGAGCCGGAGCCGGAAGTCATTGTGGAAGTAGCTCCGGAACCAGAGGAGCCCAAAAAAGAGGATGCGCTCCCCAAATCTACGACACCGGAAGGAGAGGATACCTACGATCCGGGCTACGGAAAATTCTTGCAGATTCAGTACGCGGATACTTCAGACATAAAATATGTTCCAACGCCCGACGAGGCTCCCTATGCGCCTGTACCCAAGGGACCCAGATACGCTCAGCCGAAGCAGTATGAGTACGCTGCACCAACGCTCTGGGGTTTCGGAAAGAAAACAACAAGAGGGGTTGCGCCTGCACCCGCTCCGGCACCCCTGCCTGCACCAGGACCACCTCCAGCTCCCATAGAGGCTCCGGCTCCCATAGAGGCTCCAGCTCCCACAGAGGCTCCAGCTCCCACAGAGGCTCCAGCTCCCACGGAATCGGCGGAGGCCGAACTAGCGCGGGAAGAGGTTAGGGAGGTACCACCGCCGGAGCCTCTTCAATCACCTGTTGAAGAATATGGTGGTGTTGAGATTACGGGTACCGCTGCAGAAGTTGTGATTGCAGAACCAGAAATGGCTCCCGCCCCTGCCCCCGAGGAAGAGCCCGTCCCGGCCCCTGCACCTGCACCTAAAAGGAGGGAAAGGGAAAGGGAAAGGGAAAGAGAAAGAGAAAGAGAAAGGGAAAGGGAAAGGGAGAGGGAAAAGAAGTCAAAGAAAGAAGTTTCAGTCTGGGATGCCATTCTTGGAGCGCCAAAGACGGCAAAAAAGAAGGCCCCGGGTGTTGAGGTCAGCATTGATTCCAACCCTTGTGTGATAGAAAGCGAGAGCGAAGTAGATCGCGATGCTGAGATAGGCAATGGAGAACAGCGTGTTCGAAGGTCTTCTATCGAGGTTGATGCCAATGGCAGTCCCATCAAAGTGGTTGGTCTTAGGGAGCTGTGGAAGCTGAACAAAGAAGTCGGAAAGCGACAGAAAAGTGCGAGGAATGCACCTCTAGCAGAGAAAACCCAGGAAGAAGCTATTCCAGAAGCCATCCCAGAAGCTACACCAGCTCCTCCACCTGCTCCGGAATTGACAATTGAAATTCCACGATTTGAAGGTTAATCTCTTGTGACGTGTCTTGGAATATTGGGCTGGTTGCTAACGTCGCCTATCGCAGAACCTGAAATTGCACCTGAAACGCCGGCGCCTGAAATGCTTCCTATCGAATCATATCTCGTCCCGCCCACACCAATACCGCCAACACCTCAATTTGACGTTGGCGAACCCTCTCCACGCGAAAGTGAATTTCCTCCTCCTGCTCTTGCTCCTGCTCCTCGATCCTCAAAGAAAGAGAGGAAGAAGAAGAAAGAGCGGAAACACGAAGAGGAACCAATTGAGGAAGCTCCAGCTCCTCCCGAGCCAACTATTGTTGAACCTGAAGCAGAGCCAACCGTCGAGCCTGAAGCAGAACCAGAGGCCGCCCCGGCATCCGAACCCGAGCCCGAGCCAGCTCACTCGTCTAAAAAGGAGAGAAGGAAGAAGGAGAAAAAGAGGAAGGAACGAAAGGAGAAGGAAGTAGTGGAAGAGCCCTCTGCGCCCGAGGTCCCTGAAGTCGCCGAAGAGGCTCTGCCTGAGACCGAAGACGTACTCGAGCCAGAACCTGAGGCGTCCCCTACCTCTGGCCCCGGTTTGATCATGGGAATGTTGACCGGTTGGGGGAGTAGGTCTGGATCTGGCTCCGCTGCCTCTGGTGTTTCCGCGAACCCAGACTCTGAATCCGCACCGGCTGCCGGAGTCGGAGCCGACGTCGACGCCGAAGATCACGAACATTGGTCTCAAAAAGATCCCGAATCGGAGCCCGAACAAGACCGTGAATCCGATCCAGCACCAGAGCCAGAAGCTCCAATGGGAAGACAGAGCCGAGGACACAGTTTCGATGCAGCGCCGGCCCCGGTACATTATGTTGGATATCCGGGGTATTCTGGTTACCCTGGCTATCCGGGTTACCAGGGTTACCCCGCCCACCACTTTGACCATGACCCACCTCCGCCCAGAGCTCTCATGCCAGAAGAGCTTCCGGAGGAGAAGCCCCATCGCCATCGCAGCCGCAGGTACCGGGAGCTTCAAGAGGAGGTACATGCCGCGAACGGCAAGGAAGTCAAAGAGAAGCGCCGCCACCGTAAAGTATCGATCCAAGAGCCTGAAGGCGCTGCCATCGTTATGGAGCGGAAGAAGACGCATTCCTCAGAAAATGTCGATGAAGACAAAGAAGCTCGCAGGGAGCGACGGCGCCTCAAGAAGCTAGCAGCAGAACAGGCAGAGGTAGATAGGTTGCGCAGGGAAGCTGAAGAGAGGGTGCAAGCTGAGTCCAGGGCTCGTGCTGAGGCCAAGGAAAGGGCACGTATCGAAGCAGAAGAACGGGAGCGTGCTGAAAAGGAGCGGAGACGTGCCGAGAGGCGGGCCAAGAAGGCAAAGAAGGAGACCGAGATCAGAGAGAAGGAAGCTAGGTTACGAATAGCTGAGCAGGAAGCTTTGCTAAGAGAAGCCGAGCTGAGGGCAAGGGAGGAGGCCATCGCCGCAAGCCGACAAAAACTTGAGAGACGGAAGTCGTCCCGGAGAAATTCTGGCATTCCGACCGAGGCTAGCGAAACCCGAGAGGAAAAAGAAGCCCGGAGACAAGCCCGCCGCGTTAAGAAGGCCGCAAATGAGGGCCGTGTCAGCATGTCTAGGTCAAACAGTGACCAGATGCAACAGCGCGATCATGGTCGTGTCAGCATCTCCGGCTCCAACAGTGATCAAATTCAACATGCGCAGGATCTGGCGAGAGCCATGAATGGCATTAGCAGAAGATACTCGAGTGCCTACATTCCCGACAGCGAGCGAAGTGACCCTTACGATGAGGAATACGAGCGCGAGCAGCGACGCCGAATACGTCGAGAGCGCCGAGATGCACGCAAAGCACAAGAAACCAACCTCTGGCAGAATAGGGAGGACATCAGCGGCTCGATAACCCCCGAGCAGATTCCTGAAAGCGAAGATGCGAACAACCACCGTCTCTCGTCTACCTACTCCAATGACATGATCGAAGAGGAGCAAGCGCTCAGAGAGCGCAGGAGACAGCGCAAGGAGGCGCGAAAGGCGCTGGAAAGAGACCTGACAATGGAAAAAGGACCCGTGAGAGTTGATGACGAAGAGCGCCGGGCGAAGAAACACGCTAGGAAGGAGGAGAAGAGGTCTAAGGAGACGGAGGACCCCGAGGCTAAAGCCGCACGTCGCGCTGCGAGGGCTAAGAAGAAGTTGGAGAGGGAAAGATTTAATGGGGGGTTAACCGACCATGAAGGCTATATTACCGGAAGCGGTGGTAACAAGAAGGGTAGCTGGTGGAAGAAGCTTCTCGGTTAAATAAAATATCCCCCTCCTTTTTTGCTACCCTCAGTTATTTTAGTGGGTGTTCTCTCTACTTATTTCTTTATGTATTTATCGTTACGGATACCTGGAGTGTTACGGATTTGATGTCTTTTTTCCAGCTTGCTCATGCTCTACGCTTTCTTCCTAATTTCCTGTCCACTGTACATTTTTCTGTCACTATGTCGTACGATCATGGTGGAACTAGTTCTGATTTTATTTTATTTTGTTCCCCTCCCTTCCTCTCTTATCCCATTTCGCTGTTCAATACCCATCAAATATGTTTGTTTTAACTTCTTTTTTTTCCACTTCTCTCATATCCGTTGATATTTATATATTCATTTTTCCCCTTCTTGTAATGCGGTACGGTACGGTACGGGGTTCGTGTGTTTGTGTGAACGGACAAGGGAGAAAAAAACAAAAGTAGTTTTAGTTCTGAAACTAATATTATGGTTTTGTCTGTCTATTGTTGGTTTTCCTTGGATACTAGTGAGCTGTGATTCGTGACCTTGTTCGTTGTTGGGTGTTTGTCTTGCGTATGTGTTGTATGTGTACAGCACACAGCACACAGCATTATACGGCACCGGCACTGTAGGGGAATGGTAAGTTAGATACTGTGCGATAAGTTTGATGCACAATACGTGCAAAGGGCAAAAGAAAAAGAGGCCTAATATTACTCCTACTGAGATCGGAAGGACACGAGTGTCGTGTGCTGGCGTTTAGAGGGGGGTGTTTCGGCATGTGTGCTGTACGAGTGTTGGAGAGGTGATGGAGAAGTTGGGAGAAGTAAGGAAGGAAGGAAGGAAGGAAGGAAGGAAGAGGGTATGCGGGTATGCTTTGGTCGTTAACAAGGCTAGCTATGATACAGTAGTATCATTCGCCCGCTTTTCACCAATGATGTACAGTCGCATCCACAGAAGTTCCCACTGCCTTCTGAGGACTATTTGCCCTCTTCCTATTCACTATTCGGTACTATAAAAATAAAAATAGAAAAAACGGGTTATGGTAAAAGTTTACGATGTCGCTAGAGGCATATCCAAAAACGGTTATATAACTTAAAAATGGTTCTTTGGCGTTCTGTTGTTGATAGGTATTGCGCGGTACATACTTTGAGAGGAAGGGTATGTACTGTACGGTATTTTAGTTACGCTACCTACCGGTATGCCACTGGGGACTGACTGCGACGATTTATTACAGTATATATCATCGGGAATTCTCTTGCAGTATAGTAGAACGGATGGTAAGGGTTTACGAAAGAGCTCATAAACATAAATTTATAATGCAACGGCTGCTCTGGATGGGAGATCTATGTTAGAATTGCTAATATCCTAAACTTTGACCTCCCCCTCTGGCCATCCTGCACCTTTTCTTAATCCCTTTTAGTGCTACGCACCGTACAGTACAAGTTTCCCAAGCCTACGGCAGGTCGTCGGTTATCGCGGTTGATTTTTTGTCTCTTCTGACGGATGGTCATTTCTGTTTCCCGCGGGATTGCCTTAATATTCAAGGAGACGGGCTACTGTAGGAAATATGTAACTGTCCACGCGGGGTCCCTGGTGTCCGGCCCCTTCAACGCATGATGCCGGGATAGTTTTTGGGATATTTCTGGCGGTACTTGCGTCTAGCCGCTGTCTTTCGGGTGGAGTGTTGCCTCTTTTTACTGCCTTGAGTGAAGATATTTGGCGGCGCGGTCGTGTCGGATTTTCACGAACGGAGCACTCCCGCTGCTCCCCGGCAAGTGGCTTCCCAACCTCGCCTGGGTATGGCGGTCTTCCGAGGAGGAGTGTATAAGTACTTGGTGTTTTTCTAATGAACTTATCTCAGCGATTGAAAAGGCGCAAATCGATTTTTCTTCTCTCCATCATCAGTCTAGAGAGTTGGTGAGTAAATAAAAGACGAATGCTGGTGAGGACGAGGACGAGAAAGTCTAGACTATTCCACAATGCCGGAAAGTCGGAAATCCCCAGCCACTAGTGACTCTTTTCTCTTTCTCCAATCCCTAAAATAATTTCTCCGGAGATGTCCTCTAGCTTAGAAAGAACCTGCGAGTTCATCAGCGGTTGCTCATTTTGAGCTGCGAGGTCGGGATGGAAGCAGGCAATGGACACATCTCGTCCTTGCGGCTCACCACATGTGCTGTCTACCACTAGGGAAGTAACGTCATGCCTTTAGGATACTGTCTTTCCTTCCTCACGGATCATCTCTCTTACCTGAGTCGAATCTTGTTGGTTCTCGGATTGCCGTGTGGGAAAGCAGGGCCGGCATTATCGGGTACATCTTCTCCGCCGTCGAGGCAGGTAAGTTCAAAATTTGTCGGTTTTCGGGAGCCGGTTTCCCACGTTGTGATGCCATAGACGGGGCTTAGGGAGGGGAGAAGGGATACCTGGGCTGTAGTCTCAGATCAATTGTTGAAAACGATAGTGATTTGCCACATTGAGAGAGTTGCTGTTATCACTGAAGACTCGTGACATTTCTGTTTGCTGCTCAGAATGCGGCCAACGGTACCAGAATCTGTTGGCCAATCTCTAGGGGCGAGGGAAAGGGGGGGGGCTAACTTAGGTGCAACCTTGTGTAATAAATAGCTGTGGAAGGTCTAATCAATCCACATAAAGTTTGTGAAACCTATATGTGTGAAAATTAAGATCAGGATACGGCCCATATTTCGTTAACCCTTTATGTAATAAGTATATATCAAAGCACATATATCGTGCGCCGTCTTCCACAAACATCTGGGGATTCTAGCTGTAGAATGGAGCAGTATGTAGGCTTAAGAAGATGCATTGGGAGTGCGCCTCTGATCCTGCACAAGGGAGCCTAGACGACTAACTGGGGTCCAAACTAGTTCTGCTCTCTCTGAGATATTGCTTTTGCCTCCTCGCCCTTTCGCCAGAAGAACAATGGCGAAGAAAGGAGAAACCAATCTCGCGGGTAAATCAAAAATTAAGCAGCCCAGGTGCCCGAAGGCAGTCTGGCGTAGTGGCCATCTTCGTAGTGCAATGGAAATGGGAACCCCCGAGAATCGACCAATCGTGAATGGCGGATTCTGCTACAGGTAGTGATACCGCTACAAGATAAGTATGGGGAGGGAAAAGCACGCGAGAAGAGAAAAAGGAAATAAAGCAGAGAAAAGCAAATAAGGTAGAGGGGGGCGGACGGAGGAGGGAAAAGCAAATGGGGAAGAGGCCAGTGGAGAAAGAAGGGGGGTGTGGGGAGAGGGAGGTATTTATAGAGGAGAGTCGGGGGTGCCAAGGCTTTCTAGATTTGGCCGACAGGAAATGATAGGGTTGGGGGTTTAAACATTGCGGGAGGATTGGCGAGCGGTCGCGGGCTGGGCAAACTATGGTGAGGATGAACTTTCGTGAATCTCGCCTGGAATATAGGAAGCTACTACTGATTTATTAGGCTCAGCGATATCTCACTTTGCTCCTTCGCACATTGGCCAGGGACTTGATGAAAAAACAAGAAAAAAGAGAATAATAGCTCTCCGAAATGAGGCGGGAGCAGTGACTTGGAGGATCTTGCCAAACTACCGTGGTGAGAACGAATCCCATGAGAACTAGGCCATTGGGAGCAGCTAATCCATTTCCTATATCGCGTTACATGATTGAAAGAAAAAAGGAGAAACAACATTTGGGCGTCGTAATACTGATGGGATGGGGGGGGGGGCGCTACTTAATGAGAGAACAGAGGAGAAGTAGCTCTAGATGTTGCTACTATGCATTTACGCAAACAAGGAATTGTGCTCGGAGGAGATGGCGTATTATTAGTGACCAGCTGGCGCTCCGAATGGCCCTTCGCTACGCTTCGGGATTCGGCGGCGGACTTTTTGCGATGTAAGAAAGTAGAATATTTAGCACTGTCTTTAAACGGCCCTTAACTTCGCTTCAGGATTAAAAGACCTCTCTTTGAAAATTGACTGAAGGATTTATTAAGACATCAATACCAAAACCAAAATCAACAAATCAAAAAGAAAAAATAAAAAAAGGCTACTGAACGTGAGGAAGGGCTGGACGAAAAACAGGATTCGGAGTGAGATTGTGGTCACGACGAATATTGTTCCGGAGTATGATACAGTACATGATGTATGATACTTCGAAAAGAGGGAAAAGAGGGTCGAAGGTCACGTGTGCGTAATTTTTGTCATCATGTGACCTTAGTGGAATTATGTATAGAGAGATGATTATGATCGAGGGGACCCCATACCGAATGATCGATCACTGCTCGAGCATCGTCGAGTATAGTCGATTAACGCCGTCTATACTCGAGTATGATTGATTTGGGATTTCAGACCCACGATTATGTGAGAGATATTCTAATTATCGTATTGGCCGTTCTCGTATCTTTAACTTCTTGCCTTAATCCCCTCGCTCTATGGCCAGGTAGACAATGGCGAAAAAGGAGAAACCAATCTCGCGGGTAAATCAAAAATTAAGCAACCCAGGTGCCCGAAGGCAGCTGGCGTAGTGCCCACCTTTGTAGTGCAATAAAGGCGAGACACCACGAGAATCCACCAACCATGAGCGGTGGGTCCTGATACTACCAGCTTCTCCAATTGCCCAACTTGCCCAAAGCAAGTTTTCGTCTCGCTCAAAGCAAGAGAACTTAAAGGGCAAAAGTACGCCGCAGGATAGTGTCGCTAAAGCGAAGTTGTTGAGAGGAGGAAGGAAAGTGTGTCGCAACGGGGGATGAGCTTCCTTTTAAGTGAAGTAAAAGGGGTTGCGCCAAGGCAATGCCGAGAAAATTTTCGTTTCTACAACAACGGTTGCTCTCAGCGAGGCTGGGCATGACTTAGCACCAAATTTCGGTACAGATCGAACCAAACTGCTAACAAATCTCTGCCAAGCCGGGCTGAGGGTGTCGCTTCGCTGAAGTCACCTGGTTTAGAGGCAGGTTTGGAACACATTCAACCAACTGAAAGTGGAATTGGCTGAACCGTAAGGTGGAAGCGTGTAAATGTATTTCTTATAGAATAAGAAGAACCTCATCAGCAAAAATATCTGGTTCGCATCCTGTGCTTCCTAGCCGTATCTTAACTGCATCCTGTGCGTCCTAAAAAAAGAAAATTGATAAAATTAGCAAAACAAGAAATTAAAGAATAATGTAGAGTTGTTCTTTCCTCCTACTTTAGGTAATTTTGAAGCCTGCAGTTTGGTCCAGCATGCCTTAATTTGGATTAAATATAAATATTTCATGTTTACCAGCTCAGTTCATAAATAGATGATTTCAAACAGATTGTAGGCTCTCCTCTAGTTCACGTAATTTTTGCCGCTTGTGCGGGTAGTAAGCTTGATTTGGAGAACCCCCTCAGGTTATTATGTCTAGCTTCCAAGTACTCTTCCCAATCCTCTCGTTTTCTTCTCCCCGTTAATATCACAAGGGTTTGCATCATAGGGGTTTGAGTGGGAGGTTCGTTCCTATTGTATGTGGGTAGTTTACTAATAGCTGACAAGCTGCATATTTTTCTTTATTGTTTCCTAAAAATTTAATAAAATGATTATTTATTCGCCTCTCAGTTGTTATCCTCTACCATTTTTTTATTCTTTCCCCCTGGCTACTAGCTGTTGTGCAAGGCGATGAAAATGGAACATTATAGACAAAAGACCCTGAAAATTTTTGATTTTCAAGGTATAGCCCTCATTCATTACAGGATTGAGCGTTATGTGTGGCCTTGAGCTAGGTGTATCATAATATTATTATATTTAGACGCAACCCACCTCTCCCAGGATGCTGAGCGAGGGGCAAATTATCTAACAACACCCCCCTCGCAGCATAAACTGGGTTCTCAGAAATCTCGTCGCTCGGCCCTAATCACGTTATCTTGGACCACCACGGTACATATAACTCTTCCTTGACGTCAAACCCCCAACCCTATCATTTACCGTCGGCAAAATTCACCATGTCTTGGCACCCCTATCCTTGTGGTATAAATACCTTCCTCTCTCCACTCCATCTTCTCTCCTCATACTTACCTAGTGGCGGGGTCCTCCGCTCATTACTGGTCTGCCCCCGTAGTATCTCGCCCTCACCGCACTACGAGGGTGCGTACTACGCCAGCTGTCTTCGGGCACCTGGGCTGCTCAATTTTTGATTTTCCTTTGAGATTCATTTCTCCTTTTCCCTATCCTCATCTATTGCTTTTCTAGCTATAGGGTAGGGAGGTAGCTATAATATCATGAGAGAACAAAAGTCCTTTGAGCTCTATGACAGCGCATTGCCAAAATCACTGTACTTTGTGCGGGAGAGTACCACTTGGAGCACTCTCTTAGTGTCTGGTCTCAATCCTACATCACTTTCTAAAGAAATAGCCAAAGGACAGTGTTCGAAACAATCTGAGAGCCCTGGGGGTCTCATGGGGAGACTGCTAAGAAGACTGGACCGAACGGGACCATAATTTATAGCGGTGATGAACCTTAGGGTCTTCCCCAACATGCTCTTTAGTGGCATTCGTGGGGTCCCATATTCTAAGACGTTATATCACCTATAGCGGGGCATCACCGGGTTCCTCGCCCCTTCAACCGGAAACCCCTGGGAAAACTCCCTGCTAGGGCGGATGGGCCCCTCGCTGCGAAAACTGCCAAAGGATGAAGATAAAATAGAAAAACAAGAAATCACAAACCAGGACATATGCGCTTAACCTCTCCTGGGGCAACTAATAACTTTGGGAGACGAACGAACAATAGAAATGCAAGTAGTAATAGGAGATAGATGGCCTAGTACTAGAAATAGAAATAAAATTTAACAGAAGTAATGGTGACGGTGAAGACCTATGAAGACCTATGAAGATAGTGATAAATGTATTCCCATGACAGCTGTTAGGGTACGATAGTTGTTTGGGGCACGACTACTAGCTTAGAGTAGTGACTTTTGGTTCGTGGGATTTTTTTCCTATTATGTGTGCTTTCCTGATTGTGCGCTGCGATCGCTCTCTACCTGCATATAAGTCTAGGGCTAGTCAGTAGAAGCATTTACGAATCTACGGAACTACGAAGCCTTCCTTTTCTCCTCACACTGCAAATGCTTTCTTGTATTGCGCGCCATTCCACTACCGACTCGGGCTAAGTCGCCATCGTGCTAGTGTGCCTTTGGAGTGTGGCTGTCATATCGGGCATGACCTTAGGACACAAAAGGGCTAAAGTAGCTGAGGCCCAAGACCGTGCCCTCCTGGGATGGGGACCGTGTGTACCTCCTAACCCACTACTGGATCAATCCGGTTATCGAGCATAGTCTAGACACGAATTTACAAAGTCGGAAACCAATTCTAGAGCCGAGTGATCAGATATGACTGACGAGATAGTGGGACCACGAACTTTAATTAGAGCTGCAAGTGATCTCGCCACTGGCAAAGAGCTCTTTGGAAAGCTCCTATCTTTGATTACCTAGTTGCTCGCCAAAAAAAGTCCTCGCGGCAAATCGAGATTCTCTGGGGCGGAGATTACAGTTGTCTAAGGGGGTAATGTAAAGCACAAGTAGGGTCTGTATGGGAGAGGGGCCGCGAGAAATTCCATTTCACGAAGGCTCTTGCCAGGTGGCTGTGTAATGTACAGATAAATTTTTTTCTCCAGTAACCAAAGCCATGCAAACAACTCCTTAAACGAACGGCATCAGAGCCTCTGGCAGAATTCTAGAGACAGAAATACCATTTGGAGGCTCAATGCTCTGGTAGTAATTCCCCCACATAGGTCCGGCGGCCCACCAAAGAGCACCTGCGATTGGAAGCACTGTCAGTAATCAAACCTTTTTCACTCAGGGGAAGATAAAGCCTTACCAATCCAGACACCGCCGGCCTGCTGCATGTGGCAGAGAGCGCCATAGACAGCAGCGATACAAGCATCATTACTTCCGCCGCCAGTTTCACCGAGGAATCCTTTCTTTTCGTTCTGCTTGAGCCAGTTCGTGGCTGCAGTAAGTCTCTCTGCACCAATAGTGGAGGATACACAGTTCTCGGAAGTGCCGGAACTGTCAGAGTCAAGGTATTGATGCATCTCTGTCATTGCTTAGCCGTGTTTTGAACATGCTGGGAAATTAGAAGACTTACCGAAGGCAATGTTGTCGTTAGGGTCCTCTAGGTCGATCATGCTTGCTGCATTGCCGCTGGAAACCCAGCTCCAGGCGCCGGTCCACGAGTTACCTTCAACCAAGATCAATTGCGAAGTGGCACCTGCAGCACGGATTCCGTTGATACAAGCTTGGTTAAGATTGAAGACGAGCGTCTGGTCCATGTCATGGTATTCATTGTTGGTATCTGCCTAAGTTAGAATGTGAAATATTGAACTGGGAAGACTGAGTAATACCGAAAATAATATTTGAATCGTACTGGAACTCGCTAGCGAGCTTCTTACACCATGTACCGAAGCCAGCGGTATCAGTGATGATTGCGCCATTGTAGCGACCATAGTTGTGGGGGTCAATGATAGCGTGTCCTCCCTTTCCGGTCACGTAGGTAGCAATCTATAAACTTGTAAGTTATCCATTTAACCATCCTCATATCACGGTAAACACACCTTCCTCAACGCTGCAAGATATGTAGCATCCATGTCTCCAGTTAAACCTTGCGCCGGTGGGGTCAACCTCTCCATCAAAAATGGAATACGGAAGGTATTCATTCCGATTCCAAGGAAGTACTAAGACACAGATTAGCTTCTTACAACTCACAGAGACATGCCATTGAGACAAACATCAATACTGGTAGTTGTAGGCCAGGCGTAGTGAGTTCCTAAGTTGCCGGGGATAGTATTTGATCCGAACTCAGCGCCAGCCTGGTTAACTGTTTCTCGTTAGTTCATCAACTGTGAATGAGCAAAAAGGATGTAATCACCCCCAAAATACTTGAACTTAGTTGCTCCTGCGCAAGTAGCAGCACCAGTGCTAGGGGTCGGTTGGGGCTGATCTGAAAAGTTCCCTGCTATCAGCAATTGCAAAAACTAAGATAGAGAGTAGATGTCCGAACAATCTTGGGTCTTGGTAGGAGTAGCACTAGTGCTGGGGGTTGGTTCGTGCTGATCTAAAAGCTCTCTGGTATTAGCGATTGCAAAACCTAAAGCAGAGAGTAGATGTCCGAACAATCTGGCATCTTAGTTGAAGCATCTTCGGTAACGTAAGTCGTGGGGCTGGGGTAACTAGCACCACCTAACATTCCATTAGCGCTCTAATATCGAAAGCCAATTTCAGAAAAAGACGCCAAACATACATTGACCCCAGGCTGCAGCCTGTGCAGAAACAAGTACCGGCAGTGAAGCTGCCGCAGCAACAATAGCAACAGTGACCTTCATGATAGTAGATCTCCAAACAGAATAAAAGAGTGTGCAGCTACCGCAAAATGTAACTGATAATTCTCTTTGAGGAGTGGGATGGTTAAACCATTTTATATCACATCTAGTGATCTCAAGGGGCCAGTCCGGACCATAGTCCGGATCATAGGTCGCCATTCCAGCCAGTCCGGCCGTGGTTTTACAAAGTCTCGGTCAGTCCGGTCGAAAAAACAACGGCCGCCAAAGCCTGGCGGCGCCCAGGCAACCGCCAGGCCTAAAGCTGCCAGATGCCCAGATCAAAGCCCGCACATGCCCAGGCAAAGCCGCCAGGTTATTGAAATTTTCAATTTAGACTACATGGCCTGTAGATGCCTAGGTAGCCTGTAGATATCTGTGATCGCCCTGCAGGCTTTTCACGGCTAATCATTCAGAATACGAGAACAAAACAAGGAGCTTACAGTCCTATCCGTAAAAACTCGAATAATAAGACCATGTGCTATAGTAGGACGTTGTACTTGCCCTTCCTAGTAAGGTCTGTGTTTTTTTTTTACTTTTTTTGTCTCGGGGGGCACGTTTTTTGGTCTGTTTTCACCCCCTTCCCCGGGGGGAAAATTTCGGACTACATAGCACATGTTCCAATTATTCGAGTTTTACGGGTACCAGTACTGTACTATCAGATTTCGCTTAAGACACATCAATGTCCTCAACTAATCAACAACCACGATCTTCATATCCAAACTACCCGACCATGTCCCTTCGCACAATTATTTTAATGACCTTTCCACCACTTCTAGTCGATTGATCTTAGTTGAGATACTTTCTCAGGCCTCATTCTCACCAAATTTGTGTCTTTTCTCCCACTACAATATTATTGATAATATTATGTAGGATTTAGATAGAAACACGATAGAATTAAGATCAAGATATCCCCTCCGACATGAGAGCTTCTAGTACGCGTAAATTCTTATGGAAGTGGCACGATCGTATGCAGGTGTTGACAGGAGAAGATTGTCGAGGTGTGTATGTTCTTCTATGGAGACTGCTAGTTAAAAGCCACTTAAGCAGTGAAAACTCTGCTCGTACATGTACTACTGTGTAGCCCTATATCTTTGCTCGCGCCCCACGGAGGCATAGCGTGTAAGTTTTGTAGGCCACACAGGGGATGAGGGTGGCAGTCCTCGTTTGTGGAACCTACAAAACTTAAACGCCCTATGATACCTCCGTATGCATCCGTTCATGCCCTAGTGTACCCACTCGTCCACACTTCTGTGCTCCTCCATACTATTGCGCTTTGGTTTTGGAAAGCAGTTTTCCCACAGTCTGGCCCGGCCGTCGCCGAAAAAACCCTGGGTCAGTCGGGCCATACCCAAAACCGGACAGACTGGCCGCTTGGGATCATTGATCACATCCCCTCTCTCCTTTCTTGGGAAATAGCCCCTTCCCCCCTCACTCCTGAAGATATATTAACCATCTCGAATATGCTAGTGGTGTTTCGATCAAATTTCCCAGACACTTAGAAACTTTTAGTAGCAATTCGGCGGCCCCAACAAGAATTTCCTCGGTAATGACAACACCAAATACACCCGTACTTGAGTGAACCCGCCAATGGAAACGGATCATGGGAAGTAGTGATGATTATACTCAATACGGGCTCCCGGAGTAGGGTAGAGGTAGCCTTAGCCCTGCGGGGGATATCGCCGATAGAAAATCAAGGAAAGTTAAAAGCGAGATTCTGCTCTATCGCACACATTCTCTCTGGACATCTATTCAGGGAGGGCATCGGCATGTACTCCTTTCAGGTTCTACTAGAGGGTTTTGCCTGGTTAAGAAAACCAGGCAGGGTAAGGATATAGATCATCCCTTGGGGTGTCTGAAACAGTCAAATTTATAGCTAGGCACACTAAGCTTTATGATTTGCTGAGAATATTTAACTTGGCACGAGTGCTGAGTCATGTGGGCAGTGAAAAGGCTGAAAATTGTATTTTCTGACCAAGCCTGGCACTCTGGGGGCCGTATCTGGCCTTAGCGTTTTGGCTATAAATTTGACTGTTTCAGACACCCAAGGGATAGTAACCTACCGTGGACTCATGCACGGAATTAGGACGACAAGGGTCAACGGTTCGCCTAATTTTAGCTAGTCCTGTTTAGTTGTTTAGCTTTCTGTGATGCTACGTTATCTCTGCGCTAAGCTAACTGAGATTTTAGCCCACACGATAAAAATTTTCTAGACTTGCAATTTATCAAGGTTGAACCCTTACCGTTCCTCTGAAAATATAATGCGCGGGATGGAGCAGAAACCCGCTAAAATGTGAAAGATGGTAGGGCAGTGATATGATAGCTCGCTAGATAGATCCTTTTCCCAAGGGTGAGAAAGGAGCAGACCGTTGAAATTGGCTGTGAACAAGAATCGTCCCTCGCGTTCATTTGTTTTATTTCGCTTGGCAATGCCTAAGAGGAAGCATAATTTGGAAGTGGGTTTACTTTTTCCAAAGTTCCCCTCTCACCGTTTTCAACCAGTACTCGCTTTGCCGAAGGGAACAGAGTTCGTAGAATTGAGGGGCGGCCGATTTTAAGCAGTTCTACGTGGAGTTTTCCCCCGGAAACTTTGTCGTTGTTGGGGCCGGTTCGTTATCGGATTTGGTTTATAGTGGGGTTCTGTTTCAGGATCCGGACCATACGTAATACTCTAACGGTGGTTTCCCGTCATTCGGGAAAAACTAGTTGTATATAGGAATCTTACCCTTAAATAGTAGAAGGGTTTAACAAAAGAAAAACGGAAAACTGACACAATGCCCGCGAATTCGATAGTAGGGGTACTCACTCCCGTCAAGACACAATGCTTGTCAGTTAAATTTAATCTGTGTAACTAAACCTCAGGGTCTGGGGGAGGGGAGGAGGGGATCGTTATCCAGTGTGTAGTGAATATAGCAGAATAAATTTACTCTTGATTTGAAGAAAGAAAAAAAACTATAATGCAATTTTTTTATTTTAAACAGACAAAATTATACCTGACATGATAGATGGTAAAAAGAGACATGGAATACGATCTTCTCTTATTTCTACTAGATATACTTTTCTTGAATCAATTTCTGATCATAACTTCCACCTGATAGTAGCAGAGAATACCAGTTGTAGCATACTATTAAAACTGGAATATTTGAGTCGTGCGCTATGTAGTCAAGAAGAGGTGGTGGCACAATTTTCTCGGGAGGGGTTTCGTCAATCTGTTTATATATGCAATGCTATAAGTGCTAGCACAGTGAGAATTTTTTTCTTCAGCAATTATGGAACACCCCTGCTGAACCTTAAACTATTCAGGTTTGGTTATATCATACCTCACTAAATTTAACTAACGGGCATTGTATCTTGACGGGCAGTGAGTACCCTTAATATCGAATTCGCGGGCATTGTGTCAATTTTCCCCCAAAAAATCAGCCCATTCGAAAAAGCCATGGAATCGGGAAACGATTCTTGGGAGAGGTTTGGCATGCCATAGGCTAAAGAGAGGGTTTGCTGATACCTAGGAGTTACCAACCCAAGACTCCGTGAAACTGCATAATCTTATCTAAGATAGATTAACTAAAACAAGCCCAGAGTCTACCCTGGAACGTAATTTCCAAATTTCGGATGGCAGGAGTGGTGTTTGTGCAGAAGATTGTTTCTCGGGAAAATAACCGGGTTCATAAATGGTCAGTGGCGGAACAAGGTGGTGTTGCCAAGGCTATTGCATAACTTGCGGGGGTGAATTTTAGAAAGGTAGTGAGGTATTATAGGAGAGAGAAAACAAAAGAAGACAAGAGCGCATATGGTTTATTAGATCCTACCCCTTAAGGATGTGAAACAAGGAAATTCAGTGTGCCCAAGAAATTGCACTATTGTGACTAGGAGGTCAAATAGGTAGAAATTACTAAAAACAGTGAATATATGTACGCCGGGACTCAGAACTTGTAAATATCATGGGATGTGAACAAGTACTGAAAGGGCAACCTGGGGTCCTGATCACCGTCGGAATAAGTTATGGAAAGTCACTTCCTCGAAGTGAATGATTGGCCAGGAGGAAATTTCGTGATACAACAGGGGAAAGCACTACCGGGAGTTAGAAAATACCACTCACATGGCTGGGATTCGAAGAGTAAGAAGAGTAGAATCAAAGAGTCCACGAAGCAGCTTTAACTAGTCTAGGCTTGTAATATCTCACCAAATAAGGGAAAGAAATAAAGTCGCTTCACTGTGCTGAGTTTTGTTCTTCAGTTATCGTTGTAATTACAGTCGTCGTCTCTTTCCTATCCTAGGTAACTAAAGTACCACCCATTTAAAGCCTACCCCCACCTACGACCAATGACCGTCCCCACTAGCTAAACCCACTTGCCATCCATGCATTCTACAAAATAAACCAGAGCTCCTAAAAGCATCTATTGCCTACTCTTTGCCCCACAGCACGTACTCGCTTCACCTAGGTCCAATGCCATGAAGTACAGGAAAACAGAAATAAGGACGAATGATATGGTACGTAGTGGCAATACTATAAGTTGACCTAGTATATTTATACCTTTTAACTGCAATTTTTTTTCGGCTTCCACTGGTCATACAAACATTGTGTCTTTATGATCCATTTCCTTAATATATGCCCTTCTAGAGCTCTCCTATCTATGCGCTGGAGTTTTGTAGTATGTCTTATAGCCTTGGTGTAGCAAGTAGGATTATTCAAGCAGAAATAGTATACCACTGATGAATGAACTTAAATTTGGGTTTATTATATGCGGTTTGGATGATGATAGGGTATTCTTACGCAGTATTTGAATACGCAAGAAACATGAAACCTTTTATATGTTATCAATACAGGTAATGAAGAAACCAACTCATATTATCAAAACACAAAAAACGCAAAACAAAAGCACATGTTGCCCCCACACATGATGAAAATTATTAGGAAAAAATAAATAACCGAGTACCCATGCCAGTTATCAATATCAGAAATATGCCAATATTTTAGAACTTCATGGGCCTCCAGAACAGATATTTCCTTAAGTCTCATCAATCTCCTTGTTCTTATAATTCATACTTTTCCTTTTGCTTGTAGGAAGTACTCTTTTTCTCTATAGTGTTGGCCACGAGCAGAGCATTCTCAAGTTTTGCTCGAGCAGAGCATGATCGAGCAGGACCCTCATAATCTGCTCGAGTATGCTCGGCTACTTCTATATATATCTGTCTTGGTAATCATGTGATATCATGTATTAATATAGACACCATCTACCCTGCACACTCAATATACTATCCTCCGCACAACCCTCCACCAGTGATTCTTGAACCTTTATCACATACAACTTTGCTCTTAAAATGTCCTTACGACTCACATCATCCCCCACCCCTTGGCAAGTAACTGATATACGATCCGATATCGAAGAGACGGAAGAATCACAGATCTTGGAATAGTTTTATTTAGTTAAAGCACCTGTGATTATGGGGGTCCTGCTCGAGTATAATCTGCTCGAGGGACCCCTATGCTCTAATGCTTGAGCAATTGGTCGAGTGTGATCGAGCCTAGTCAATTATGCTCGAGTCTAGTCGATAATGCTTGAGCCTAGGTACTTTATGATCAGCCATTCTTCCCTAGAGTTGCTTTCCTGTTTCAAAATATCATACTAGATCCCCAAATCTGAGGCAATTCAATTCTAATAAATGACCTAAATGGGTAATCGCAGGTGCTTTAACTAAATAAAACTATTCCAAGATCTGTCAATCTTCCGTCTCTTCGATATTGGATTGTATATCAGTTACTTGCCAAGGGGTGGGGGATGATGCGAGTGGTAAGGACGTTTTGAGAGCAAAGTTGCACATGATAAAGGTTCAAGAATCACTGGTTGAGGGTGGTGTGGAGGATAGTGTATTGAGTGTGCGGGGTAGATGGTGTCTATATTAATACATGATATCACATGATTACCAAGACAGATATATATAGAAGTAATCGAGCATACTCGAGCAGATTATGAGGGTCCTGCTCGATCATGCTCTGCTCGAGGGACCCCTATGCTCGAGAGTGCTCGAGCATGCTCTGCTCGTGGCCAACACTATCCCCGACAGGTTGGAAATAACAGTTTAATAGCCGCACTTGAAGTGTGAGATGGCCGCACTCTAATGCCCTAGCGATACGCGATGCGTTGGCGAAGTGACGTACAGGCTATGAAAAGTTTTCACACCCCTGTCTTTTTTTCCTTCTGTGTCTTTTCTCTCTTTACACCTTTCCTCCTGTACACAATTTTTTTCCCAAGCCCCTCCTCTCGATCAACTTATCACAATCAATCATGATCTTCATCTCTGCTTAATACAAACTTTGTGTCTCCACTTACGCCGTTCCTCTCCGCTGCATAAAACCCTCACCGTTGATCATTACCTCCGCATCAATTATTTTCAACGGAACACCTGACACTCATCCCTGAGTGATAATCCATGATGCGATGACTTGCATATCGTATGTTTTTGTTGATATAGATCTGATGTTCCTTTCATTGACCGTTTCACTGATCTCAGTATTTGCGCTATGTTTATTATAGGAATTCGCACGTGTGCCACGTAACTTATGCATTCCTGTACTCCGATGATTTCCATATGCTTGCCCCCATATATAGCGCCTCGCTTCCTTCCCTTCCCCTCTCTTTCATTTTTCCTCAAGAACTTCTCCTTTTAACCACCGACGCTCAATAAAACTCTCTTGTTCGCTCTGCATAACACAATTCGTAACAGCCCTAATTTCGCGGCCACTCCGACGCTGCCTCATGCAAACTCACTCACTTTTAACCCTTATACTCTTCTAGCTTCGTTTATTAATTTTGAAAATTTAATTATATATTTAAGCTCCGATGGTACAATAATCCCAGTAATGGGGTGTCGTAGTATTAAAGGGGCCGAGCAGCGCAGATATCGGGAAGCCTACATACAATGGTGGAGCACAGACGTGTGGACGTGTGAGGGCAGCTAGGACATGAACGGATGTATAGGGTTATACATGTAGCCAGCAGCCCCCAATAGACAGCGCACACCCTAGCATCTCCTGTCAACACGTCTGAGAGATTCTTCCATCTCTGTCAATCTCAAAGTGATTCATTATATTTCTAGGATTTTATCTCTATCTTACTGTTGCAGGTGCTAACATTTGTGGAGGAGCCTCCGTAGGTTTTGGTGTTGCTGTTGGCAGGTTTATGGCGACCGAAACTATAACAATACTATCCCCTTTTATTTCTCATGAAGTGCCAATTACGCAAAGTGCCAGGTGGTGCCTCTTTATTTGTTGATTTGCTCGGGATAAGAGTTAATCCTAAGGTCGCCAGACTTACCCTTTGTTTTGTTTATCTCCCGTTTATATTTGTTTGCTAAGCCGGTAGCTATCTAGGTACAAAGTCGCTCCAGCTCGTCACCGATGTAGACAAAAAACCTCCAACTACAGTCCATCCCCCATCCCCCTCGCTAAAACCATCTGACCCTGCCCGACCAACCTAAACTACTTTGAATAGAGGTAGAAAGCGAAAGCCCGGTACTACTGGTAAAAACTACGAGAGAAACAAAGGCCTGAAAACATCAAACCAAAAACCTCCACAGACGTCAACCCTAAAGAAAAGCCCCAAAGCGACAGTGAGAAACCTATGAACCGAACAAAGAAAACTTCAAGCCCGTCTAGGAATCCCAACCCATTGACAAAAAGGGCGGATGAACCAACCCACTCGAGCATACACGAGGGCCGTAATGACCGGGGCATAAAGCCCGGCCGGAGAGTCGAGGCGAGGACCAGAGGGAGATCCATATAACTAAGCCAGCGCGGCGGAGACGTGTGGCGCCAGGAGCGAGACCCGGTAGTCACCGGAACCCGGACCAGAAGAGTTGCATAGCCTTGCCCCCTGAGGGGAAGGGCCAGAGGCGGAAGGCTGAAATCCCCTAGGAACAAGACAAAATCAAGACCATCATAAGGGCACAGAGCCAGGAGAAGAGAGCAGTAAGGTACCAGCCAAAGATCGTAGTGTAGCTGTAACCGAGCAATGGGACGAAAACCGGGAGGCGAGGAAGGAGGGGTAGACCCAACACCGAGAAGTACGAAGCAAAGGACCACCAAGGGATCACAGTTTTTCGACAATGCGACCGTACCGGCCGTAGCGCTCAGGAGATAGTGCAATACCAGAGAGCAGAGCCACCGGGGCCACTACTTCACCGATAACCCGAAGCTGCGCTATGCTTAAGATGAGGCGAAGGGGTTGCCGACCGTGCAAGTGCTAAGCGAGGGCAGCAAAACAAGTGCGGAGAAAGAGAGGGAAGAGCATGAAACCCCATAGACGAAGGCACCCAAATACCTAAGCCATCAGAAGGGAATCAGAGGGAGGAAGTAGGTGGTGGAGCATCACCCTCCTAGGCAACAAAGGCCATCAGAAGAGGGGAGAGGGACACCAAAACCCACGATGATTTCTCATGGTGTTGAGATTTCAATCGCCGGAGGTGTAGAGGAGATGGTTCGTGTCGCCAGACTTACCCGCAACACCCGGTACTATACGGTATCCCCGAGTCAGCAAGCCAATACCAACCCCCTCTTCTAGCTGGTAATTGTGCAACGGCATACCACTACACCAGGTGGTTCTTCTTCAAGAAGTAAAAGCTCTCGAAAAGAGATCTCCCACAGAGCGCTGCTCCCAGTCGTGTTCTACCTATTACTCAGGGCATCTGCCTCTCCCGACACCTCTCTCGTCTTACCAGACCACCGGTGACGTAACGCATGTCGCGTTGAGCCAAAACGCGTGGTGGCACGAAACAACCCTCTAAGAGACAGCTTGCTTTGTAACCTAAAGCCAGTACCTTTAGGCACGTTCCGTGCTACCTTGAGTTCCTAGACACGGTGACATACATTATCACTCGAAAACGCCAAATGCCAAGATGTGGGGCCGATACCGGCACACTTGCCGGAGGAGAAAAAAAAGCCACATATTTCGGGCGGTGGAGGGCTTCTAGTGGTAGATCTGGCTAGTGCCCGCTTGGTTGCTACAGGGCCGTCCCGTAATATCTTTTGTTATCCGGATTTCCGCCAAGAGCGGGCGTTGCTTAAGGCTGGACCGTGGGTGGGGTCTGAAATCGGGATAACAGAAGACGATACGGTACGGACGCTATACCGGTAGGATACCGTAGGAACTCGAATAGAAGAAAAATATGCCAGGACTTTGGGATTCCCCTTCTCTGCTGCGCGGGGGGGAAGATCGCGAATTCAGCCCTCAGTTGAGACAAAGCATGAGGAATTCGCACAACGTCTACTAGGAGAGACGACTGCAACGTCCGGGCGCATCTTCCTCCTGTAGGTATTCCAGTTTTTTTTTTGATACCGGTTTGGAGTTCCTGAGGACTAATCTTCTACGCAGGCGTCGCCGCGTTTGCTGCTCTTGAATTGATTATGGGGGCGGGGGTTTCACATGGGATCACTCAGTGGCATGTTTTTTGTCTTCCTCTCTTCTCCTTCTCCGTATTCGTTCTTCGCGATCGGTTTACGTTGCTGTAGGTTCGGGTGGCAGCTTTGCTGACACTGCTTTGTGAGGTGGTAGAGTTGGTGCTGCCGGTCCACGGCACTTACGGAACCATGCGGAGTCGCCAGGAATAAGCAATGGCGCTCCCCTTTCACCCCGACATTTGGAGATGGTTGGACGAAATATAGATTCGTAGGCATCAAGTTCTATGTAAAAGTGCCGTACCGGGTGTGGTGCCCAATCGCTTTGTATACTCGTTCTGGAGTTGCGCCTCAGCGAAAAACAAAGAAAGTTATGTATGTCTTGCGCATAAACAGATCAACACCACCCTCTTTCCTCTCGTAATTTTGTTTCAGAGGTATGCAGCCGCATTCGCAAAGTTCTCGTACCCTGATTGGTACCAATACCTGGCTTGGCTATCCCGGATATATTATTATGTAGCGGAGTCATGATTATTATGATTGCCTGCTATGTACTGTACACTACATCAAAATACCTCTGGGATAGCCAAGCCAGGTATTGGTACCAATCAGGGTACGAGAACTTTGCGAATGCGGGTGTATGATACTGTATGAGCCCGGCGTCGGCATTTGATGTCTACCGAACCGGAAATACACGGTTCAAAGTTCTCCCCGTCAGCTGGTCAAGTTCGCCGCCGTGATGCAAATACGGCACTCAAGCACTGTACGTAAGCGCCCTGCTTGATTACACACTAACTCCTGTGCACAGTTTCATACATTGCTTGCTCGCGGCGTTCGGTCAGAACTCCGACTGATTGACTTACGGCGTCTTCCGCTCAGCTATTCAAGTCAAAGTTCGAGCTTTCTCTGTCTCTCCTCTTCCGATATGATGATAAACCTTGAATCTTACAGTCTCCGGCGTATCCTCTCCAGGAATGAATGAGCGACCGGCTTACCGGTAACAGATCTTACCCTTGCCGGTATTCACCCCATTTTTCTTTTTCCTACAGTATTGAGCATACGAGTAGAATATCGGTCAGAAAGCTTAGGTTTGTCCGTGGGTGTTGCACCGTGATCGACCTACCGAAAAGACTTACCGAATGGCACACTCATGCCCCACGAATTCCACGTTATTGACATTGCTTTTTTGTAGCGGGGAATCCCGGGAAAAAAGATGAAAAAGAAAAAATAATTCAAGCAAGGGTTTTGTATCGACCATGCTGGACTTCTCTGGTCATAATAGCATACTTGATTACAGTAAAGTAGTGCTTGATTAACTTTAGAGTTAAAGTTGGCACTATACAGCTTCGGGAACTTTAACGATGGGGAAGCCAATCACATCACGAACCACTGGAAAAAAGTTGACTTTTTGTTAGCTTAATGAGTGTTATGACCTATTGTGGTCCTGTATGAAACCGAACGAGCTATTATTCACACACTAGTAGTGGCACTAGAGATGAATAGATGGGTGGTGATGGCCGTGCAGGCTACGGGTCTCAGGATGCTGTGAGGGGAGTCTAGGGATTCAGAATGGTTGTTGGTTTGCCAGGCCCTCGAGTCGTTGGACAAGACCTCTTCAGCCCCCTTGATTCTTCTGGTTGGGTTGGGTTCAGAGCGACCTATTTCCTAGAAGACTCCTAGGGGTAGGTCCCACACTCTACTAGATGCTTCAAACCCAAGAATTTCATCCTGTATAGCGTGACATATGGGAAAGTGAAGTGAGAAAGCTGGTAGTACTTGCAAGTGTAAGAAAAAATTGCATATGCCAGTGTATTAATACCTTCTATGCTAGACAGTCCAATTGAACTTCATACATTCCATTTCTTGATGCTTTCAGACTCTACTTTTAAATCATTTCGTAGAGCAGAACATCAAAAATACTTTTATTCAGAACATCGTTGGATACTGATTCTTCAAAGGAGAACCCTCAAAGTTCATTTCAGGAGATAAGGCGCAGGAGGGCCCACGCCTTATGCTCCTATCATTTTTAGTACTTTTATTCCCTCTTGGGGGCGCTCCTTCTAGCTTTGCCACAGAAGCCCGCCGCAGTGGGAGAAAAAAATGCCTGAGAGCAGGGTTTAGGGATCTTGTTGTCCTATTCACCGACTACTTTCACATGAGAATCTAGACCTGCAACAATATCCTTACGGTTGAGCAAGGAATCGGGTCCCGCGAGTTCCCGGACATCTAGGGGCGATAGTATGATCCTGCCACCCTGTTTATCTGCGGTAATCTACCATATGTGAGTGAGCGCGGGGTGCCAAATCCACTCAAGCTTAGGGAGAATCATCCGAGAGCTAGAAACGAATCATGGTCAGGTATAGTACAGTACGGCACTCATACAATATGATCTAAGGCTAGAGGGCCAAACAATTACTCAACAGACCCAAACACCAGAATCTACAAACGTGAAAATTCGCTCCTGTAGCAGCACAGGTAGTTGTCCTGAGCCAAAAAAGAGCCCGAAAACAGGGGGTCAAAGAAACGTGTGATAAAAGTCAATCTATCTGGGCAGTAATGCAAAATACACCCTCCCCCTTGTTTTAGGGCACCTAGACCCTGGGGCGGGTACTGCCCCGTGCGGCCCGTACCCAAAACCCCAAACAAACTACGTTTGCCACTACAAACATCAAAGCTGTGACTTTACCATACTAAGGATCTCCTTTCTACAGCGGCTGAATGCCATTGCACTAGCTAGGATAAGTAGCCCGTTTGTCAGCTAGTCTCCCAGACTCCAAAGTTTGCTATTACCACCAAAACCATTACGGGTATTCTCCTACCTCCCCCCTCCCTTTCTAAGGGCTCGCCAGATTGGGGGGCGCCCATAACCCATCCTTAAGCGAATAATAAGACTACAATACCCCACAGATATTGGGTATATAGAACTCCTGATAAGGGGCTTTTGGTAAAGCGGACATAAATCCGAATCTGTATTCTGTGCGTGGTAACTTACCGGTATGTACAGTATGTCGCACCAAGGCAAGGACACAAGGGCTTTGCTAAGCTCAGTACCTGTGCTGTGCTCGGGCGTAATAGTAAGCCCGGCTAGTACTCTACTGTCGCTAAGCTTGCCTGGGAGCTTGTTTTTTTGGTCCAGGTAGCCACGCCCCTATGTTAATCTTAAGATTTCCACCCCTGAACCCCCTGAGGGCCCAATGGCAACAACGACAACATATCTTTCAATAAGTCAGGCAGGCGCTAAATTATGAATACTAGTAGTGGCAAAAGCAAGCTGGCCACCCTGGGGGCTCCCAAGCCTGCTCGTAGGAAAGTAACGCCATCAGTAGGAAGAAGTTACCCAGTGCGCCAGACTACTGTCCTTCACCCATTGCGATCATAAGGGATCACTTAAGTTTCCCAATTTGTGGTAGTTTCCGTGCAAATATCACACGGTGCCTGTTTCTGAAGTGCGTGTGACTTTTGGTTATCGTATTCCGGAGTACAGTGCAAAACTACAGGCGCGCGACGGATATTAGTCTGTGAAATAAACAAAAGTGGCAGGTTACAACTATAAAGATGCGAAACACAACAGGAAAATTGGTAAGCAGAGAAAAGGTCATCAACGCAAGGCATAATAGTTTAACAAAAAAAGAAAAAGAAAGAAAAAAGAAAAAAAATCAAAATTGTTGGTATGGCAATAGTTCAGCTCTCGAGTAGGGTGTTTGATATTATAGCTTGTTGCTTATAGGATACAGTCTTAATGATGGCTAATGCTCCCAGTCGTCTAGTCTAACTACCACCCCCCGGTAGGCCGCCCGAGCACCACCTTCTTATTTTTATTTTTATTTTTTAGTATTAACTTATTTAAGCGCTAGTATTTGTCTCATTGACCAATATTGCGTGTCTGTAGTCGGCGGCCGTCCACCCCGTCCAGGACGGCGCCAAGGCAGTCCCTCTGGTCCTTTGTCGTCCTCACCCCGTCTTGGACGGACGGGACGGCTGGAATCAGTGGCACTGATGGTACTCTGATTGTTATGTACGAGTATTGCTATCATCCTGTTTTGGGCCCGAGTTTCAAGTAACTAATATATCAATTAGCTACGCTTGTCTCACAAGTAATAGCTTGTGTTAAGCTTCAGGGTAAAATTTACAGCCCACTCCTATCGTACAAGTACTCGGGTGTAAGGGTATTTGGCCGGTAACACAAACACACTGTCCCAGCGTATTGCTCTCGCAAACGCAGCAAAAGTGCTTGTGTCACTGGTCCTGACTTCTTGCCGCTACAAGTACCAAAAAATCCTCACACGCCATCACTCGAATTTCCTAATTTGGCTTAGTCGACATACAAATTCCGCGGCTCGAGACGGAGGTGGACACAACTTTTGCCAACCCCCGAGTATAGCCAATAGATATATTAGTTAATTGAAATTTGGGCTTAAAGCAGCACTGCAATGATAGCAACATGCAGAACATCACTATCAAGACAGTATCCAATTAGCAGAAGGAGGGTGTTCCATAAATAACCAGCCACTAAACGTCGTTCTGAAGAGTTGAACTTTCGAGATACCAACAATCTGGGGTTTTGGGCTTCTTTGTTTTTTCTTTTTCTTTTTTGTTGAAAATTTATACCTTGCTCTAATGATCTTTACAAGTTACAGGCATAAAGAACCCGAACACAGGGATTAAAATTTTGTATGGGAAATTGTCTGCGCATCTGTGACCCATACTAAATTCGGACTCAAATGTTCGGGTTCTTTATGCCTGTAACTTGTATATCATCGATCCTGCTCTCATATTTTACATCTCTGCGGTTGCAGCTTACCACTTTTATTTATCTTATCGCATGTAACTGATTTCCCTTTCGGCGGAACTTGTGGAATCCGCAGCCGGCGCACTCATTCTAAATCGGGCAGTAGCTAGCTATTTTAGGTTATAGGTATCGGCCTTTTAATCTTCAGTGACTCAGCATCATAGCAGCCATTAATTTCCAACAAGTTATGGCGCTTGCACTGGAGTACTCGAGTACACGGGTGTAAGGGTATTTCGGGCGCGGTAACACAAGCTGCTTCTCTGTGAAACCGCGCCCGACTTTTTGCCATCACCAAAAAATCCTCACCAGTTATCACTCAAATTTCCTAATCCGGTTTAGTCTACACATAAATGTAATGGTGGTGCGCCCGACTTTTTGCTACCCCCTAGTACACGAATTATCCGAAACAGGATTAGTGTGCCTTGCTGCCCATTTTACTGTTTCACATCTTGCAAGGGACACTAGGTTTGGTATTTGGTAAATGAAAGTGTAAAAAAGGCTTGTTCTGACTGTATTATTTAAGACCTGTTCTCAAGAGTGTGCAAACTTAAGTCGCTACGAAGGTACAGCATGTAAGTTTTGAATATTTTACTAGCAGGGGATGTTCGACTAGCAGGGGTGAGGAGGTGAATTAGGTAACCACTATACCCAATTCGCTGTCCTTATACCGAATTTGCTGCCTTGGCCCTGCTAGCGTTACATCCCCTGCTAGTAAAATATTCAAAACTTACATGCTGTACCTTCATAAGCATTTGGGTACATTTGGAAGGGTGATGGCGATGAGGACAGCTCAGGTTACAACCAGCTTAACATACCAGTATCTCACATGCAGAAGGGAGGCCGTGGCAGCGGGGATCATATTAATATCACCCTAAGATCAGGCACGAGGTGCCGTGGACTACCCTAAGTACCGGTGCTCGAACACAGTAAAATCTTCAAATCCACTATCTCCGCCCCCCCAGGATAGGTTTAGTTCACCGGGTTAACAGGATTGCGAATACAAGTTAATAAACCCCTATACCATGTCGGGAAAACACCAATCCCTTTCAAGAGCCTTTAGCTCGGAATCTGGAGGTCTGCCGGAGATAGTGGATTTTAAGAAATTTGACTTGTATTAGTACGGTACTACCGGTAGAGAAGGTGATAGGTCGTTGTACGAGTACTTGCCCTACTAGGATAAGGGCAGAGAAATCACTGCAAACTTAGCCCTCAGTTGAGACAAAAAAAAGGAAAAATGCACCGCACCTAACTACTGTAGGAGAGTCAATCGCAACGTCCTAGAGCATTGTTCTTGTATTTGAGTACTTACTGTACTCGTAATTGCCTGACGTTTGCAAAGCGGACTGCTATTGCATACAAGCGAAAAATTGGCCAGAGGCTCGGGATTTTGGTAGCATGCAATAGCAGTCCGTTTTACAAACGTCAGGCAATTTCAAGGACAGTGCCTATTGACACCCCGGGCGTTGCGCCATCGCGACAATTGTTTATTATAATACTGCATCTAAAGAATCAGGAACTTAAAACTACAGGACCAGTACTCTGGAGCGGCAGTGTACTAGTACAAGTGCCTAGGGAGACGTTTTTGTATGGGATAAGGATATCGGTAGTTAACCAGCAAAATAATCCCTGCCCTGTCCGAAAACATCTCCCCTGTCATTTATACCATATGATATATTATGATAGTAACACAAATTGCTATAAACGCATTAGATCACATACAGACGTTCCTACTAGAAATTATTGAACAGGCATTTAAAGATACACGTGTGACCAGCCAAGTATATCCCTGCTTGTTCCGGTTAATGGCTCCCTCCCTTGTGTGATAACCTCGGGATCATGCTCGAGGATATCCGGGTTTCAAGTCCACAAGCGAAATGCGCGTGTGTTGCCCATTATAGTAGAGGGAACAAGCGATAAGCACAAAGCACGGACATCTGGCCGGTGTCGGTGTCGGTGCCCAATGTACCGGTAAGCCACGCCAGATAGTAAACTCGAGGATACCGGCACTGACTGTGAATATCGAGAACGCCTCTGGAATGGCATAACACTATGGCGCCGAATCACGTGTTTATGCTTTGATCCTGAGCCGGTGAGAATGGTCTGGGTTTACCATCAAACCCACCTTTATCAAATCAAAAAAAACCTCCGTGGTTGGGCTCGTGCGAGTAGAGAGGCGAACTGCTGACTGTGGATTCTAGCATACGACCATGAGGAGAACCTGTTTTTTACGGCTTGCGGTGAAATTTTTTGGAATAGGCCACAAGGGATTGACTCCATGATCGTTTCTTTTTTCCCTTGCATACGGAATCTCAGGATATAGGGCAGCTGGCTAGTGATTGGACGAATACAAACATCACCTGAGGGTCACATTACTTGGCTACAAGCGAGAAAGACTTTTTCAGTTTACAGCAATTAGACTCCATATTTGGATAGAAAGGCAAGGTCGGTAGATAGGCACTTGTCCTAAGACAAGCAGTGCTCGAATATTGAAGCTGATATTGTTCGCAGAAAGGCACAGATGATTGGCCATATCTGGAAGCTAGCGGCTGAGCAGGAGGAAATTTGAGCACACACCGCCCCTCCGCCTGCGAGATGGCAGAGGGGGCTATATGCTATAAATAAGCTAATGTGAGACAAATGGTGGGAGGCGGGAGCATCCCTCGGGCTCTTTTCCCCCCTCTGTTATTTCAACTACCGCACAGTAGGAACGTTGGAGTACTTCCCATTGTAGTAAAGTTTGTTATATTGTTTGTTTCTTAATCTGTTTTAGCGGAGGCTGAAAATCGGTTTTTTAAGTGATTTCTCCCCGTTATCCAAAGAGGGGAATTCTGGACCTCTTAGTGTGAGTTTCAATCATTCCAGTTCCGACGGTGGCCGAAATCCGAAGAATTGGTAAGGTACAGGGGGGTGATCCGGGAGGACAGGTTAGGCTTCGGTAAAGAAGTTTAGAATTCATAGAGATTCATACGAGGCAGCGAGGTGCCCGAATTCGGACTATCGAGACCTGGGACAGCGGGTGTGACTATATTACCTCTAGTGTTGATCCTATAAATGGACTATACCAAGCGTTATAACTCCTCATTCGGGTTAAGATATACCCCCTGGACCACCTGGTTTCCATAAGATGGGAGACGGTCATTATGCGGCAGTGTACGGCAGTGATTGCAGCTATTAAGCTGTTGGTGCTGCATCGTGATATATGGCTATCTTGTAAGAGAAAGGTCATGCCAGGGGTCAGAATATAGGCGAAGTAGTAGGCAGAACATTTTCCCGAGGGCCATCACTAAAACACAATATTATATAAAACGGGGGAAAGAGGCGGAGCTTTTGGCAACATGAGCATTTGAAGCATACCTCTGTGAATAGTGCTCGTATTACTGGTATCCTGTCCTAGGTGAATGTGCTTTGGCACCGGAGAATGTAATTGGTACAAGTACAGGTGTTATTCTTTTAAGTATAGTACATCGTGAGGAAGTGTTAATATTAGTTATTCCCTAGCACTATAATGGATTTCTGTGCATAATCCCGAAATCCACTTACACTTGGATTTTAATGCTATTCGGGCAACGTACTTGGCAGTTCAAAAAGTCTCCGGACACCTTTAACTAAGACAGACGCTAATAAATGCAAAGGGTCCGGAGACTTTTTAAATTGCCGGGTATAGTCCACATGCCTTGCCGTGTGCTGCGCAGTACTTGAGCACGGCACTTGGAGTTTTTGCTGCTGTCTTGAACCTTGGAGTGCCTATGGTTCAGGCGAGGCCTTTCTCCTTTCCTCATCGTCGCAACATCATTGTCAGCGTGGCGGAAAGATCGGTGGTACTATCTAGTCTGCTGGTACTGAAGAAAAGCAAGAATAGAGGGGGAAAGGAAAAAAACGAAAAATGGTGAAAAGAGAGAAAAGAAAAATCTGGACCCAAAAGTCAGACCATCCAGGATCGTCTCCGGGTATTCTCGCATCAGGTTACGAGTATCATACAAAAAGAAAAAAAAGAACCCAATGGTCGCATTGATACCTTTTATCCCCTCCTCACTGTGGCACGGTAGGCTACCGTACTCGAACTGTTCTGGACTTACGGTGCTTATCCCTCCTTCCCTCCTCTAAACTACTCCTACCCTCACCCCGCCTTTAGAGCGAAAGCAAAATAAATCAATAAACATCCTAGTTGCCTGCATGCCTTTTGTGGCACGACACAACCAAAACTGGCAAGCTAAGTAGGCAAGTAACCGAAGCGAAAGATATGGGGACACTCGCATGCCCCTGGTCGGGATGTCTTCAAAAACCGTCAAAACCCCCAGATGATCGCCATTCAAGAAAATTTATGGGATTGCCAGTGCGTTTTTCATATGCTAGACAGGCTAGCCATAGGGAAGGATAATCATTTAACACCACCACCACCACCACCACCAATACTACTACTAAAAAGCTAACCCCAGTACCTCAATAACAAGAGTAACGGCCCCTGGGCTGCAATTCCCCTCCCTATAACTCCTGTCGACTTTATAACCCTCTTTATTCGATCTCCTTTGGCTTTTAACGATTGATTTTTTATTCTATTTTTATTTTTATTTTTTTGGTTCGTTTCACAGCTTGGAATAATAGTGGAGGAACATAAGAGGAAAAAGAAGGGACTCTCGGAATACCGGCGAATTTCACCTCGGACGGTCAGGCCGGTAGGAAAGAATGAGTATGGAGAGAAAGCCAACGTTTGAGGGGATGACAACACCGTGTGATAGTGTTATTGGGGACGGCTGCAGTGGATCAAGGGTGTCGGGGGTGAGCGGAGGAACCGACATCACACCTAACACATTCGAAATGCTAGAGCACTTCCAGACAGACTCGTTGTCGTCGTGTGCTCCGCTATCGAAAGACCAGCAATACATCCGGTCCGTTGCTCATGTTGGCTTTACCAAGGCATTACTAGCGCAGAAACCAATTCCTTGGACAAAGCCCATGTTCAAGCTATACTGCTATCTGTTCATAGCATTCTTGAATTCTTGCATTAACGGGTATGATGGATCGCTTATGGGGGGAATCAATGCTATGTCGACATATCAAAAGTTTGTCTTCCTTAATTGTCACCTTTCACTTTTCTGGTGGGTCACAATTATGGTTGCTAATTATTCCTAGATATTTCCACATGAAAACAACAGGATCATCAACCGGCATTGTCTTTGCGGTGTACTCTATCGGGCATTTCATGGGGTGCTTCATTTGTGGGCCGTTGTCGGATAGTTGGGGTAGACGTTGGGGAATGTTTAGTGGGGCGCTCACTGTGATCATTGGGACTTGCGTGCAGGCACTCTCAAGGACTCATGCGTGGTTTATGTGTGGAAGGTTTATTCTGGGACTTGGTGCCTCCATCGTGACCACTGCAGCGCCGGTTTATGTTGCTGAAATGGCACATCCCGCTTGGAGAGGAACGCTCACGGGATTATATAACACCTTCTACGGTGTTGGTGCGGTAAGGTGTTCCTGTCTGTCGTGCGCTTTGGCTCTCACCATTCTAACATTAGATAACTAGATTGCAGCAACATGGACGATGTACCATACTCAAAACTGGACCTCTGACCTCTCCTGGAGACTCCCCATCTGGCTACAAGCTGTGGCATCGGGCTCAGTGTTGCTGGGGTGCCTATGGTGTCCTGAAACCCCCCGTTGGGTAAGTCTTGACTGCCGCATGCTGCTCTCTCCGCCTAGACTAACCAACTATCGCAGCTGGTATCAAACGACCGCAACGAGGAAGCTGTCCGAGTCCTAACAATCTACCATGGCGATGGAGACCGCAAGTCTCCTTTTGTCCTTCTCTCGTACAAAGAAATGTTGGAAGAGATTGTCCTCTCAGGCTCTGACAAGCGCTGGTGGGACTACTCCGAGCTCTTTAATTCTACAGATGCAAGATGGCGTATGGTGTGCGTTGCAGGAATGGCGTTCTTCGGTCAAGTATTTTTGCCCATTCTCTCCATTCCTTCCTAATAACATCATATCAAAAAAACTAACAGAACTATAGTGGTCCGGTAACGGCGCCGTAAGCCACTTCCTCCCAGTCCTCCTCGGCAACGTTGGGGTAAGATCGGAAGCAACCCAGCTCCTGCACAACGCAATCCTGACCGCCGTTTCCTTTGTCGCATCCATCTCCGGCTGCCTCCTCGTAGACCGCGTGGGCCGTCGTACAATCCTAATGATAGGCACAGGACTGTTTGTTGTCTGGTGGACCGTAATCACAGTCTTATCGTCCTACTACGGGAAGGAATCAAACACCAATGCCATAGGTAGCGGGGCTACCATCGCTTTCATCTACCTCTTTGGAGTCACCTACTCGTTCTCGTATACGCCTCTGCAAGCGCTGTATCCAGTCGAATGTCTGAAATACGAGACTAGAGCAAAGGGGATGGGAATTTTCAGTTTCTACACCAACATCGCGACGCTGTTCAATTCCTATGTGATTGCGGTCATCGTTGAGAGGATTAATTGGAGGTTTTTCCTTATTTATATTGCTTGGGATATTCTTGAGTTGATTGTTATCTATTTTTTGTATATCCCCCTCTCCCCCCCTCCCTTCTCTTTCGTAATGGTTCTGGACTAACTGATATGGTGTATAGCTTCGTCGAGACTCGCTCAAGAACCCTCGAAGAGGTAAACGAGATCTTCAAGGACCCTAAGCCACGGAACAAGTCCTTACAGAAACATGACATTCTTGTGACGCAAAATGGGATATTGTACCAAGGATTAGAAGGGGATCAGCAGAACCCCGAGGCCGCTCGACCACCACCAGAGCAAAAACCTTAAAAGCGTTTCGTGACCGGAACCAATTCATGTCTTCTTTCCCCCTTACCCTTATCTTAATGCTTTGTCTATTCTAGTGAGCGTGTGGGGTGGCATGCCAGGCGTTTGTGCGTTGTGTATGTGTAGATATCATGTTCTTTTCCGTTCTTCCGGCGCGTGTGAGGGCGAATTTTCTTATTTTTATCTTCATTTTCTATCAACGGCGCTACAAAGGCCCTAATACTGTTGACTGTATATTCTGTACTTTTATCTTATTTTTTTCATTTTTTTCATTTTTTTCATTTTTTTTTCAGTCCCGTGTATCCGTGGTGTGTCTGGAGCATGATATCCCTTATTGCTATAGCTTGTACAAGGTCAGGTTCAGCATTTCGTCCAAAATCATCTACTAATGGTTGGATTTCTTGGAAATGGGTTCTGTGTGATTAAGAAAAGTGATCCCGAGTGCACTGTATTAAAAAATAGTTGTATCCGCGATTTTCAAAGACCATAATTCTTGATAATCGGGGAATATAAATTGCCCTCATCTCAACGCCGCGTGAACTTAGTATAATATGATCCGCATATACAATGGGCCTCTCAGGGTTGCTCCCTCTCGGCGTATATTAAGGGGTGTGGGTGACCGACTGGCTTGACAAGCCGCCAATCCTCGAGAAAATAAAACTCTGGATAATTGAAACCCATTAGTTACAGTTTAAACGCATCTAACTACCAGAGTGATTGGTGAAATAAACCTCTTTAACCGCCGAGATGCTTTTTGCTCGAGTGTCATAGAGGGCTTTTTTGGCGGGTCAATCATGGATGGAATTAGTTTCGGACCTGGGGCTGGAGGTTGATAATGTCATGAGGGATGAGACGAGAATAATATAAGGTGTGCTCAGGGGAGAGGAGCGCCGGGGAGAATATGGACCAGGGCTCCACGCGCTTGAACCCTAAGTTAGCAAAAGGAGGAAAAGTAGTGCTGGGGTGCCGGGCATTGTATCCGATGCCCTAAAAGTCCTGCTTCGCAGCACCAGAGCGTCTATAAAAATCGGCAGGCATAACCCTTGCTTTTCTAGAGGCTTGTATAGTATGTGATCAGCAGGAGCAGCTCCCCGGCATTTACTGACACATCCGAGTGGGTTCAATATAACGGTTTGCAATACTCAAGATCGAGCTAGCACCACCATCCACTCGATTTCGCATCGATAAATGTCTTTAGCATCCCTAGAACTTTTGCACCCCGCTACCCCGGACTTCACTCTACTGGATTCTCCCTTGCCCCGGACAATTTTTCGAGGTTGCCAAGGACACTTGTACATATGGAAATACCCCTCACTGTCCCGGGTTTTAGGTGTTTTTAGATTTGATGGAAATTTAAAAATCCCTAGTCCGTGCTCATCTAGATAATATATGCTGCGTCCTGTAGATGTCTGCCTTATTCTAGCCTAAAACCTAACATTGAAGGCGCCCGAAGGCGCTGCCGGCACTATAAGTGGTCCATCTGGTAGGAAAATAGGGTAAAATGATCCTCCTCTTCTTTGACCTCCTCCTTATCATACCCTCACTACTGTCGGAGTCCCCGACATGCCTCGGCTCCAAATTACGGCTGATTCTTACGAAGGCACGTTTCGGGCCCAAAGCTAAACTCTTTACACGCCTGAGAGAGCCTTGTAGGCTGCATTATTAGAAGGCCTCAGTAGTTAAAAAAGAGGGCCCGCGTAGGGTACTGCCAGCTTGTTTATCGAAAATTTCGGCTCATTCCTCGTGTGTTTTATTTGCTACCCTACCCCTCATTTAAACCTTATATGGAATATCCGCTTGGCACCACTGCTGAATCACTACTCGATTTTCAATTCCTCCCTTAAAGGCCTGACCAAATTTTCACTCCCCTAGATGCTCGGTTGCCCCAAATAGTCCACCCAAGGTTTTGGCCCATCGGAGACAACAGGGCAATGGGGGTAACTGTAAGATTTGAACCCGAAATTAGGTGAGCGCAACTTTGCCATTCATACCAAAGAAGTCAACCTAGTAAGACACAATAGGGCAGCACAGGGGAGGGGGGGCGGGGCCAACAGTTTGTACAAGCACGCCGGTACGCTGCCCATAGAGACCGAAAACTCGAATGACGGTTAGAAAGTTTGACACACTATCCTCGCCGAAGATATCTCTACGTTGACATCCTTTGAGATTGGCTGCTTCCTAGGTCAGGTAGCTGACTGATGGATAGAACACCCAGAGGCCGTTTCATTCCTTTGGCCGTTGGGGGGTTCCAGAGGGGAGCTAAGTGGCTGAGGAAGGTCATGGTTATACAGTACTCAAATACAAGTGTGATTCTATGACTGTGTGGAGACTGACAAAACCCTCAATATTCGGGAATACCATCGGCTGCTATAGTCTGGTTGGATAAGGGTTAGCCTTGTTAGTATCTCGGAGGGCCGAAAGCTGGCAACGAAGACTTAGAGTTAGCTCCTCGAATCAGATGCTGGAATGTAAAATGACAACTGTGCTATGCTATGAAAATCCCAACTCTGAGGAGAGTGGCGCACAAGCCTCCTTACCGCAGGCCCCGCTTAGAGTAGCAGGGATCTGGCACTGAGATGGGAAATCACCCCCCAATTTCAATCGGGTATAGAGTACGCCAATGCCTCCTAGGATAACGGTACATCAAAAGTGTGCTTGTATCCCCACAGTTCAACAACCACGGTTAGGTATTCAGTACAGCGGTCTATCTCTTTATGGCTGCATTCCTCAGCCACTCATCCAGGCAAGGAAGCGGCTGTGAAACTCCTGGGATTCACTGTATCGGGGATGCCCCCAATAATACTTTCTCGCCACCAAGTATCCAGAGTATCGAACCCCCGGCTGCGATCCGCAATCTTTAAAGCCTAACCCCCGACCCTACTCCCCCCTCACAATTCAACACCATGTACAGCCCGCCCAGATAGGCCGGGTATGCGCCTATCCTGAACGACCAGTTTCGCCACACCGCTTCCACATCTCTCCGTGTAGGCTGCCTATCCCCTGACTTTCGCCCCCTCTAACCCCCAACGCACCTCGCCCTGGACCATCCGCCGAGTGATACTTCGTGACGGCGGACAAGATTAGAATTATTGGATGCTGCTCGATATACTCAACTTATCGTGCATGCATATAACCTATCGGATAGGCACACAACATATCTCGTTATCGTTTAGACAAAGAAGTTCACCGCATATGCGCTACGGATGATACGCTCTCTGGGAGCAAGTTCTTTGATGCCACTCAGTATGTTACACCTATACTGATATCGTTCGACAAACCACCGTATATGCGCTTGGGATCGGTGGAGGAGAATTCGGATGCGAGTAGGCTACAGAGCTTGAAGAGTTTTCCTTGTGATGATTGTTCTTTCCTTTATTAGCATGATTGTTCCTTGCATGGAAGGAAAGGAAGCGTGCATGGAAGAAAAGACATGCATGGAAGAGAATGGATCCCCGTTGTGATCAATGGAAGGATGGCAGAAAAGGCTTGGATGTCTCTGTTGTTGTTTTATATATATTCCTGTCTTTACCGTCAGTCAGTTAGATCGTGTCGTGTGTTGTGAGTTGAGGAGATTAGCCATTGAGCGTCTTGGAGTCGTGAGCGTGAGAGCAGAGTTTTCCTTTCTTTTAGTTATGCGTTGGTGATCGAGCTGTTTATTGTAGCTTTGATCTTGGCGTTTGTTTATGAGCGGTATTCGCAGTTATATCGTCGAGCCTGTCATATATTTTCTTTAGGTTATCAGCCCGGATGAGCCTTTATTTTCTTCAGACACTTGCAGTTGCCTGCGTGGGGCTTCGAGCCTCCTTGACCTTGACTAAGGTTCAACCTATCGCATCGGCCGGGCCTAGAAATGACTCGCTAGCTGCGGAATACCAAATTTGTGCCCAATCTACAGCCTCTCCGCAGAAGTCTTTATAAGACATATCTCTTATTAGTCATGCACCCTCACAGAGGGGAAATGATTGGATAGTTATTATGCCACAACAAGCCACATCACCCCCTCTCCTTCAGCTCTAGTCACAGGATGTTCATAATAAACTCCCCTAATCCCCTACAAATCGCTACACCATTTCTACACTCAACCAACATTTTGGATAGGATATCATGGCCCAAACTTCACATACGCTATCAGTCAGCTTCGGCGACGACAATGCCCATTGCGGCAACATAATCGGTAGTTTCAACAACACCTTCGATAAGTCCGACAAGGATGCGCAGATTCTGCGCTGGCTCTCTCCACTGGAGCCAAATAGCAGACATCAAGGCGTGCGCACCGACCGGTTCGACGGTGTAGGAGATTGGTTTTTAGAAACGAGCGAGTTTCGGGAGTGGAGGGGTAGTGAAGGTGGAACCGATAAGGCTGTCTTGTTTTGCTCCGGGAATCCGGGAGTGGGGAAGACATATCTGAGGTGAGATGTGGGATACTTTGAAAGAAGCGAATACCGCTGACGGCTAGAAATACTAGTTCTTTGGTGATCGACAGCCTGTGCGATCAGGCGGGGGAGGAAAATATCGCCGTTGCAGCCTTCTACTGCGACTTCCTTTCCCAGCAAGATCAGACGATCAGCAACACCGTGGGAGCTATTCTGAAGCAGCTGGTAGGCAGAGGGGTGATCGCGAAGGATCTACGAGAGGCGTTTCAAAAAGCGAAAAAGGAGGTTGGTGGTAGAGGGCCGCGACTAGCGGATCTGATGGGGATGTTGATGGCTACTATTGCTTCGCTACCCCGGGTTTTCATCTGTATTGATGCCTTAGACGAATGTTTACCCAAGTGCCTGCCCGAGCTTCTCCGGTCTCTGGGAGATATCGTTCGGGAGTCCCCTAGCACGAGAATATTCCTCACCGGGAGGCCCCATGTCAGGGAAGATATTCAAAGATATCTCACCAGGGCAGTTGTGATACCCATCAGCCCTAACACAGACGATATCCGGAATTATCTTGAGATGAGGTTAAATAGGGATGCCGAGCCGGAGGCGATGAGCAATGATTTACGGGTGGATATTGTGAGAGTTATCCTAGAAAAGATATCTAATATGTGCGTAGGACCATTTAGCATTCCACTCTATCAATGATGTATACTTATCAAAGATTTCGTGCAGATTCCTTCTTGTTTCGCTCAACATCGATGCTATTCTAGGAGAGGTGACAATTCGTCGGAGAAGAAAGAAACTCGAAGAGATGACACAAGGCAATGGATTAAGTGATGCCTATACCGCAACTCTAACGCGACTGAAAGCGTAGAAGGGACATAAATCGTAACTCGGGCTAAATGTCTTGATGTGGGTGTTGTATTCGGAACGGCCGTTACTAGCCCAGGAGCTCTATCATGCCTTGGGAGTGGAGATGGGATCTGCCGATAAACGTTCCTGTATTACGGACACTCGTATCATCTTGTCTAGGTCTTGTCACGGTCGAGGCGTCTTCGTCGACAGTCCGACTAGTGCACATTACTCTTCAGGAGCATCTCTCTCGTGACCCGACCCTATTCCATACTCCTCACTCAACAATTGCCGAAGTCTGCTTGACATACCTAAATTCTAGGTGTACCAGGAATCTTTCGCCTACTCTCCGCTCGGCCCCTGCAACAACGCCCTTTCTAGAATATGCTTCTATATACTGGGGGGGCATACAAGAAGAGCGATGACGGAAAATATCAAAATACTTGCATTGAGGCTTCTCGATAAATTTGATGAACATATATCTGCTCAACTACTGTTATTGCAACCTAATCGAAGGAGGTGGAGGCGTCCGTACTTTGACGGAATAGTAGGACCTACAGGATTTGTAGGACTCCACGGAGTAGCATTTCTCGGGATCGGGGGGATCGTTTCTACTTTATTGGAGATGAAAGAATGGGACGTTAATGCGGAAGATTGCATGGGGATGACGGCTCTCATCTGGGCAGCTGAAAGAGGGCACGAAGAAGTCGTAAATATACTTTTGGAGCGAGAGGACATCAATCCCGATCAGGCAGATACCGGGTATGGCCGGACGCCACTCTCGTGGGCGGCTGAGGGCGGGCATGAGGGGGTAGTAAAGATGCTTTTGGAAAGAGAGGAGGTCAATCCCGACCGGGCAGACACCAATTATGGCCGGACACCACTCTCGTTAGCGGTTGAGAGCGGACATGAAGGGGTGGTAAAGATGCTTTTGGAAAGAGAGGAGGTCAATCCCGACCGGGCAGACACCTGGTATGGCCAGACACCACTCCGGTGGGCGGCTGAGAAAGGGTATGAGAGGGTAGTAAATATGCTTTTGGAACGAGCGGAGGTCAATCCCGACCGGGCAGACACCGAATATAGCCAGACACCACTCTGGTGGGCGGCTGAGAACGGGCATGAAGGGGTAGTAAAGATGCTTTTAGAACGAGAGGAGGTTAATCCGACTGTGCAGACCCCAAATATTGCCGGACACCGCTCAGGTGGGCCACTGGTTGTGGGCATAATGGATAGTAAAAATGTTTCAAGAACGGAGGTGTCCGCACCGCCATACTAGATAATTAAAGTACTAGGCCAAAAGGATCCGTACGATCAGTGGTTACCGCGCGACACCTCAAAACACCCCATTCCTAAGATCAACCACCCCTCAACCACAATGCCTCCACACAAGACAGGCTACCTCACAGAGTTTGAGAAAGGGCAAATAGTTGCTCTGAGGAAAAAAAAAATCTCTTTGGGAGAAATTGGAGAGCTCTTAAACTGTCCAAAGAGCACTATTCAAACTTTCCATAACCACTTCCATAAGAGGGGTGATGCAAAAAACCTTCTTATACCTGGAAGACCTAAAATTATCGATTCCAGAACCCACCGCCACCTAGTCAGAGAGTCTAAGAAGGCATGCTGCCAGACTTTATCAGAATTGCACAATGATGTTGCACCACATTCCTCCCTCCAAATAGTCAAGAGAGTTTTGGCCTCAGTCAACATAAAGAAATGGAGAGCTAGGAAAAGAGCTCTTCTAAACAATGAACATACTGTTAAGAGGTTAGCTTGGGCAATAAAGTATAAGGATTGGACAAAGGAAGACTATGAAGAAGTCATCTTTAGTGATGAATCCTTGGTTGAAAAGTTCAAGTATCTTAAGGGTATATGGGTATTCAGAACACCTGAAGAAAAGTGGCACAAAGACTGCATTCATGGGGTTACCAAGGGGTCAGGGATAAAGCTGATGGTTTGAGCTTGTATTTGGGGCAGAAATAAGGGTCCTCTGATTCCTATTTTTGACAAGAGTGTGGATAGATTTGTATATATTGGAGTTTTGGAGGATGGTTTAGTTGATATCTGGCAGGAGGTGGAGGACACAGTTAGGGATCCTATCTTTTAGCAGGATGGTGCAAAGATACATACTGCAAGAGATACCATAGCTTGGTTTGAGGAAAACAACATACAGGTTATGGAATGGCTACCCAATTCTCCTGACCTCAATCCTATTGAGCACTGTTGGAAGAGGATGAAGGAAAAGCTGCACCAGCGCTTTCCCAACATCTACAAGACCAAGGGGGCCCAGATACTGTTAGAAAACATCCAGCAGTAGCTCTAAATCAGGTCTGGACTCAGGATATTCAGGAGGATTTTCTGGAAAGGTTGTGGGAGTCTATGCCTAGTAGGGTTGCTGCTGTCTTAGATGCAAGGGGATGGTATACCAAGTATTGATTTTTTTGTTTTCTAATTTTACATATAGCTTTTCTTATATCTATTGTATGTCTACACATATTTTCAGTTTATCCTAAGCAGTTGTGGTTGTAGGGGTAATAAATTTATAGTGGTAGTGGGGTTGCGGTTGCGTTGCCGTACGGATCTTTTTGTACCCGTACTTTAGCACTAAGCCCCATTGCCGCTGGCTCTCTCCAGAGGACATACTGGACTTGTGAGAATTCTACTGGAACGAGACAATACCAATTCCGACGCAGCGAATTGCAGTAGCCGGATATCCCTCCCACCGTGTTCTAGGCATGGGGCTAGTGCGTGGCAGGGATACAATTCCGCACTAATCACCTAGGCACTGGTTTCAGAGACCTCAACGGCAACCTGCACTCCTATTTCCAGACCACGATGAGAAGCCTATAGTACTGGGCGTGAAGAGATCTATTTCTAAGTCCGTAGATAGAGACCTCTCTCGATTGCACTACCTTAGCTCTCTCTGCCTCCTTCCTCTGGCCCCTAAAGCTCTCGTACCCTCCACGATAACCTGCCGCCTATCCTAACACTCAATCAGCCCTCTCATTTGCATTCGACCGTTGTTATATCACCGCCTCTTATTTGCCTCTCCCCCTTTTCCTTTACATCTTTCCTTCTTCGTCACTAGATATATCCTCCTTCCTTAAATACTTGCCGAGGGACTGGTGTAGGCAAGACCTCCGTAGATTTAGATGTAAATATACTTTTTTGATAAGGGCGTTTTTCTAGTTTCCAGGCCATTCGACATTTATCAGCTTTTGTGTTTCCTCTCTTCTTTGCCTTTTCTCTCTAGTTGAGTTCTGGTTAGACTTGGTCTTGGGGCGTTGTTCTTGTTCATTCCTATTATTCATCATGTTGGCATTTGCCTTAAATTTTGCAGATAGTAAATTTAGTATATAGTATAGTATGGCCCATTATAGGTAATTGGGTAGGAATAGATGGAAAACATCCGCCCTAGGCTCGTAAGTAGCTGGTCCATCTCCTTCGCGTAATTCCTCCCACTACTGTTAAGCGGTCCCAGCGGTTCCCTCTACAGACTATCATACTCCGATATTAGTTCTGCAGATGCCATCGGGGCAGGTCCCAAATCACCGAACTACAGCCCTAACCCTGACGTACTGGATATTCTTTTGATGCCGGCGAATGGCCTGGTGGTATCAATAGGATGGCGAGGGCGGCGTGGGCGAGCTAAGCTGGATTCTATAAATGTATAAGATTTGCGCAAGTATATCCATTCCTAGTACACTATTCAAGAAATTTCCAACGAGAGCTCAAGACACTCACTAAGGGGCTATGAAAGCTACTGTGATAGCTATAATACCTTCTCGCCACTAAGTATCTGAGGCACCAACCCCCCGGCTGCGGCCCGCAATCTTCAAAGCCCAATTCCCGACCAACCACACGCCCCACACAACACCCTGTACCGTCTCCTAAACGGCTAGTTCCACCACACTGCTTCCCTACCCCTCCCCGCATAGGTTTCCTATGCCCTGACTTTTACCGCCTGCTAACCCCTGAAGAACCCGCCCTGAACCCATCTGACGAGTGATACCTCGTGACCGTGGGCACTTGTAGTTGCCCTGCCTGGGGCTTCGAGCCTCTTTAACCTTGATTAAGGTCCAACCTATCATATTATTATACATCGTTCCGGTCTAGACTAGCTAGCTGCTGAATACGAAATTTGTGCCCAATCTACAGCTACTCGACAGAAGCCTTTGCGAGACATATCTCGTATTAGTCATGCGCCCTCACCAAAGGGAAATAATTGGATAGTAATTGTGACACAACAAGCCACATCGCCCCGCTTTCTTCGGCTCTGGTCACAGAACGTTTATAGACTGCCCTGGTCCCCCTACGAATCGCTGCACCATTTCTACACTCAACCAACACTTTGGATAGAATATCATGGCCCAAACTTCACATCCGGTCAACATCGGCGGCGGCATTGCCCACTGCGGCAATATAATCGGTAGTTTCAACAACACCTTCTATAAGTCCGACGAGGATGCACAGATCATGCGTTGGCTCTCTCCACTAGAGCCAAATAACAGACACCAAGGCGTGCGCACCGACCGGTTCGACGGTGTAGGAGATTGGTTTTTAGAAACGAGCGAGTTTCGGGAGTGGAGGGGTAGTGAAGGTGGAGCCGATAAGGCGGTCTTGTTTTGCTCCGGGAATCCGGGAGTGGGGAAGACATATCTGAGGTGAGAGGCGGGATACTTTGAAAGAAGCGAGCACCACTGACGGCTAGAAATAATAGTTCCTTGGTGATCGACAGCCTGTGCGATCAGGCGGGGGAGGAAAATATCGCCGTTGCAGCCTTCTACTGCGACTTCCTTTCCCAGCAAGATCAGACAATCAACAAAATCGTAGGAGCTATTCTGAAGCAGCTAGTAGGCAGAGGGGTGATCGCGAAGGATGTACGGGAGGCGTTTCAAAAAGCGAAAAGGGAGGTTGGAGGCAGAGGGCCGCGACTAGCGGATCTGATGGGGATGTTGATGGCTACTATTGCTTCGCTACCCCGGGTTTTCATCTGTATTGATGCCTTAGACGAATGTTTACCCAAGTGCCTGCCCGAGCTTCTCCAGTCTCTGAGTGATATTGTTCGGGAGTTCCCTAGCACGAGAATATTCCTCACCGGGAGGCCCCATGTCAGGGAAGATATTCAAAGATATCTCACCAGGGCAATTGTGATACCCATCAGCCCTAACACGGATGATATCCGGAATTATCTCGAGATGAGGTTAGACAGGGATGCTGAGCCGGAGGCGATGAGCAATGATCTACGGGTGGATATTGTGAGAGTTATCCTAGAAAAGATATCTGATATGTGCGTAGGACCAGTTAGCATTCCACTCTATCAATGATGTATACTTATCAAAGATTGTGTGCAGATTCCTTCTTGTTTCGCTCAACATCGATGCTATTCTAGGAGAGGTGACAATTCGTCGGAGAAGAAAGAAACTCGAAGAGATGACACAAGGCAATGGATTAAGTGATGCCTATACCGCAACTCTAACGCGACTAAGAGCGCAGAAGGGACATAAATTAGTACTCGGGCTAAAGGTCCTGATGTGGGTGTTGTATTCGGAACGGCCGTTACTAGCCCAGGAGCTCTGTCACGCCTTGGGAGTGGAGATTGGATCTGCCGATCTGGATCCGGAAAACGTTCCTGCATTACGGACACTCGTATCATCTTGTCTAGGTCTTGTCACGGTTGAGGCGTCTTCGTCCACAGTCCGACTAGTGCACTTTACTCTTCAGGAGCATCTCTCTCGTGACCCCACCCTATTCCATAGTCCTCACTCAACAATTGCCGAGGTTTGCTTGACATACCTAAATTCTAGATGTGTCAGGGGTCTTTCGCCAACTCTCCACCAGGCCCCTGCAACAACGCCCTTTTTAGAATATGCTTCTATTTACTGGGGGGTGCATGCAGGAAGAGCGATGGCGGAACATATCAAAATACTTGCACTGAGGCTTCTCGATAAATTCGATGAACATATATCATCTACCCTACTACTATTATTAAAATATGATCTAGGTAGCCGTAGCGGCCTGTACTTTAACGGAGCGGTAGGATCTACGGGATTTTCAGGACTCCACGGAGTAGCATTTCTCAAGATCGGAGGGATCGTTTCTACTTTATTGGAGATGAAAGAATGGGACGTTAATGCAAAAGATTGCATGGGGATGGCGGCTCTCACCTGGGCAGCTGAAAGAGGGCACGAAGAAGTCGTAAATATACTTTTGGAGCGAGAGGACATCAATCCCGATCAGGCAGATACCAAATATGGCCGGACGCCACTCTCATGGGCAGCTGAGGGCGGGCATGAGGGGGTAGTAAAGACGCTTTTGGAAAGAGAGGAGGTCAATCCCGACCGGGCAGACACCTTTTGTGGTCGGACACCACTCTCGTGGGCGGCTCAGAAAGGGTGTGCGGGGGTAGTAAAGATGCTTTTGGAAAGAGAGAATGTCAATCCCGACCGGGCAGACGCCTTTTATGGCAGGACACCACTCTCGTGGGCGGCTAAGAACGGGCATGAGGGGATAGTAAGGATGCTTCTAGAACGAGAGGGGGTCAATCCCGACCGGCCAGACATCAGATATGGCCAGACACCACTCTGGTGGGCGGCTATGAAAGGGCATGAAGGGGTAGCAAAGATGCTTTTAGAACGAGAGGGGGTCAATCCTGACCGGTCAGACACCAAATATGGCCGGACACCACTTTCGTTAGCGGCTAGGAACGGGCGTGAGGGGGTAGTAAGGATGCTTTTAGAACGAGAGGAGGTCAATCTCGACCGGACAGACACCTTTTATGGCCAGACACCACTCTCGTTAGCGGCTGAGAACGGACATGAAGGGGTAGTAAAGATGCTTTTAGAACGAGAGGGGGTCCATCCCGGTCGGGCTGACACCGAATATGGCAAGACACCACTCTCGTGGGCGGCTGAGAACGGGCATGAAGGGGTAGTAAAGATGCTTTTAGAACGAGAAGAGGTTAATCCGACTGTGCAGACCCCAAATATGGCCGGACACTGCTCAGGTGGGCTGTTGGTTGTGGGCATAATGGATAGTAAAGATGTTCCAAGAACGGAGGTATCCGCACCGCCATACTAGATAATTAGCACTAAACCCCATTGCCGCTGGCTCTCTCCAGAGGACATATTGGACTTGTGAGAATTCTACTGGAACGAGGCAATATCAATTCCGACGCAGCGAATTGCAGTAGCCGGACATCCCTCCCACCGTGTTCTAAGCATGGGGGCTAGTGCTTAGCAGAGATACAATTCCGCACTAATCACCTAGGCACCAATATCAGAGACCTCAACGGCAACCTGCGCTCCTATTTCCAGACCACGATGAGAAACCCACAGTACTGGGCGTGAAGAGATCTATTTCCAAGTCCGTAGATAGAGACCTCTCTCGATTGCACTACCTTAGCTCTCTCTGCCTCCTTCCTCTGGCCCCTAAAGCTCTGGTACCCTCCACGGAAAGCTGCCGCCTACCCTAACACTCAATCAATTCTCTCATTTGCCGCCAGCCGGTGTTTTATCATCACCTCTCTTATTTGCCTCTCCGCCGTCTTTCCTTTACATCCTTCCTCCCTCACCACCAGACACACCCTCCTTCTGTAATACTTGCCGAGCGAGGGATTGGTGTAGGCAAGGCCACCGTAGATCTAGAAATATACTTGGATAAGGACGTTTCCTAGCTTCCGCTGGCCATTTGCCACCTTCGCGTTTTTTTTCTCTTCTTTGGTTTTTCCTTCCCTTGGGTTCTGGTTAGACTTAGTCTTATGGCGCTGTTCCTGTTCTTTGTTCCCGTTCCCCCTTATGCTTGCATTTGTCTTGGGTTTTGTGGACAGCAGTGTATAGTACAGTACGGCCTGTTACAAGCAGTTGGATGGATATAAATGGTAGGCTGGAAGATACCTGTCCTAAGTTCGTAAGCAGCTGGTTTATCCCCTTCGTGCAATTCCCCTCACTACTATCAAGTCTCCAGCGGCCCCCCTTACAGACCGCCATTCTCCGATACCGGTTCTGCTATGAGTTATCGGGGGAAGTCTCAAATTGTTAAACTTCAGCCCTAACCCTAAGAGAATGGACACCCTCCCCACACCGGCGAATGGTCTGGCGGCATCAACAAGATGGCCAGGGCGGCGTTTTTGTGGTGTGAGCAAGTTAGGCTAGATTTCACAGATGAACAAGATTGCGAGTTGGCTTGTCCTGGTAGGGTTATTTGTAGGGTACAATAATAGGTACAGGCCCCGGTAGAAATATTACAAAAACACCAAACTTGAATATAATCTATAAGTTCTTCACTGATAACTAGCTTTATATTTTCGCTAGTTTCTTTAACCATCGATGTTATCCTATAGCAGTAGAAGATTATGTATAGCGGATGACAAAGGCTCAAAGTCACGGTTTGAATTGGGGAAAGACATGCGGTGCGATGTTGGAGCAGATAAAAGATTGGGAGGTGCTAGGAGAAGAACCTTGGGGGCGATACTTCCAGCGCTGATATCGCATCCACGTCTACCGCTATAGTTTTCTAAGCCTTTTCACATACTAGTTGCTGGATCGAAAATAGCATCACCTGAGATTAATTGTAAAAGAATTCCTTTGATCTGGCCCAGCGTTGAGCTACCGACACGGACCTGATATGCCTCCAAAAACTCATATTAACGGGCTTTAAGAAGTCCAGCTAACCAGCCCATCTAGCCAGCCCGACTCTCCTCCACCTCTTATCTAGGAAGTCCACTAACAAAACCTCCCTCTGAGTGAGATTCCATGACTGCCGAATTGGGATGAAGGCCCGTGCTTGTTTAACGCACTCCCGCCATACATGCCATCACACCATTCGATACTTAACACTAGGACTGGATTTTTTTCTTTCATGGATAGAGCAGAATTTTCAATAATATTATGGACTTTCGAGGTCGAACTCGTGCTTAATCTGGAAAAAAAAAAACTTTTTCATCAAGCTACAATCAAGGAATTTTTCCTTTCTCGCATGTTTTCTAAGGGCCTATTTGGCAAAAATAGGACCCTTCCCAACCGTTTCTGTAGTGACAATAGCCTTCTCTCCATTTTAGAACGGGAGGAAAAGGGTCATTTGTATGGGGGAACGGAACGGAACCGTTACCTGTTAAGAAAGAAAGAGAGCGGTAGGATAGGGTTTGAATAGGGGGGTATACGGGGGGCGGTCGGCGAAAAATGAAACATATCCTTTATGGTGGTAGCCCTGGTTCCTTATTTTTGTAGGTAGGGTTGGTAGGCCGATTTGTCTATATAAGGAGCCCATGCCTCCGCTCTTTTCCTCCTTTCCTTCCTTCCTTCCTTCTCAACACAGAACACCCAACACAACGACAACCATCCATCCGGAGGACCATAAGGACGACAATTACCCAAGGACCATAGGACCAAAAGGACGACAATCCCAGGACCCAAAGGACGACAATCCCAGGACCAAAAGGACGACAATCCCAGGACCAAAAGGACGACAATCCCAGGACCAAAAGGACGACAATCCAAGGACCAAAAGGACGACAATCCAAGGACCAAAAGGACGACAATCCAAGGACCAAAAGGACGACAATCCCAGGACCAAAAGGACGACAATCCAAGGACCCAAGGACCAAAAGGACGACAACGAAGTACGAATCAGCAAAAATCCAACACGGCTGGTTGGTGGGGAAGGACTTGTAGGCATGGGCGGGGTGGAAAAATGGGTGAAGTGGGGGAATTTGGAGGAAGGTTTGGAGGGGGAAGGTGGAGGAAAGGTTAAGAGGAGGGATGGTTGGAGTGGAGAATGTGGAGGAATGGTCAAAGAGGAGGAATGGTTGGGGGGAAGGTGGAGGAAGGTTTGAAGTGGAGAACGTGGAGGAATGGTTAAGAGGAGGGACGGTTGGAGTGGAGAACGTGGAGGAATGGTCAAAGAGGAGGAATGGTTGGAGTGGGGAAATGGATGGGGCAGCGGGGGAGCTTTAAGGGACTCCTGTTTGTGTTCACCGTTTCTACCTGAACTGGTAATTGGTAGTTCACATTCAGTAGCAGAACCATGTGGGAACTGAGGGAATTCCAACTCAAATGATGAGATGCTTAAACAACTCATAAGAACTCTTCTCTGATTGTTCAGAGTTGAGCTGAGATAACAAAGCTATTCTGATGAGTTATATGAAGTGGTCTTTACTTACCAAGTCACACCGGAGGAGTACGATGTAGTGTCATGATTTTCTGATAGTGTAATATATTGCTCACTTTTGCCTTTTTTCTTTTCTTCTTCTTTGTTTTGGAGGAGGGGTATGGCCGAGTGGGTATGCTTTGATTTTAGAGAGTAATAAATAGTACGAGTTTTAACACCTTGCCGTATAATCTCAAATAAACTGTCCAGTATATATTAGACAAACAGGCATGGTAAATTACATATAGCATGATACTTGAAGCAAGAAAAAGTAAGGTAGTTGCAAAACATACTGTACAAAATTTTGCAAACTTGTGAAGTTATCCAGGTACGCACTCCCAACTCAAGTAGCAACCTAGTCCATATTACCTAGTGCGACGGTAGTATAGAGACCTCTTCTGCGTTCTCCAATACCGGTGAGTTAGATCAAGCAATTTATTACACCCCTATACATCATAATGTTGGAAATGCTGCTCAGCATGCTAGAGTTTCTTTTGTTTCATGAAAGCACAGAAGTTAAGAAAGATGTTTCATTGATGAAGAGATAGGAGAATAGGAAGCATAGAAGCTAAGGAAATGAAGGAAGCATTTGTGATGCATTTCTTTTGTTTAGGCATAACGCAGAATGTTTCTCCTCTTTTGTTTTTATTGAGGGATAGACAAAGTGATGAGGAGACATGTATAGATGGAAGTGGAAACGTGTGGTAATTGTTGGACGTCTCAGGAGAGCGTTTTGACCTTCATATAAACACCTGTCATTACCATCAGTTTAGCGAGTAAGCCAAGTACGACGAATACACCTATCTTGCTCGCTATCGTTATCCTCTCTTCCACTGCTGCCCTTTTGGTGCCGTATTTGCTCTTATTCTGTTTACATAACAAGGGCTGATGTGCGGCAGCAAGCGGCAAGCTTTCCTAGGGAATTCCAGCGATCACGGCATAATACTTACAGTACTATCATCCCCCTCTTCTGCCTTTGCAGATATGATATTATAAACGAAATGTTTATCTCTAGTACGAACATTAAGAGCAAGCCACAGTAGCAATTATGAAAAGGAGAAACTCCACTAAAGTTTCACTAGGGTATACTCTACAGCCAACGTGTAGTACTTACTAGATGGAAGCTTTACACCACACCTTTTACTTGTAGGGTGAATGTGTCAGAAAAAATGTGTGCTGTGCTCCGGTGCCGATATTGCGATTTCTAAAACACTTTAGAAACTGAACGAACTTCAAAAAAAAAAGCCTTGAATACTCCTGGTAGCTCGAGTTATAGTAAAAGGGAAACGGGAGCAAGCTGCCAATAGAGCCTCCTCTAGGTAATCTATTAGCGATAAGGACCCTTCTAGGATTCATTTTGCTGACAATCCCAACAAAATATCTCCATAAAGCCATTATAAATTGCACAGGAGCTATTCAGGACACTCGAGTTTTTTTTTCCAGTTTGTTTAGTTTCTCAAATGTATTGAAAATCGCAATAAATATCGGGAGTGACATTTTTACTCTTATGGTTCTAGCAGCATCACCTAGTGCCCACAGCTATTGGTGGTTCAGGGTCTAGTCACGGATAATCACTCATCCTCTAGGTGCTGAGATTTGACAATGCCCTTCACACATGATTCGTCAAGCGACTAACTCAAGAGCACCGCCCTAGCCTAAAAGAGTGCAGCCTCTATTACAAGTCTGGCCATATTGCGACCTCCCAATAGCTTCACTATGCCCTGTCATTCCCGACTCCCCCATTTGCCAGCCGTGTTAAGTCATTCTGTTACTCTGCCCCTAATCCTGTAACCACACACCGAGGCTAATTATACGTTGCCATATCCTTTTTACCAACTATTTACCCCAAATCCTCTCAAGAAGCCGGCAATGCGCTCTAGCAGAGTCCCCTGGCAAGCTTAGGGTCACGAAACTCAAAGCTGGATGAGCCTACGTCAGAGCACTAGAGCACCTCCCCTGAAGAATTTATAATGTTTCCCATGGCCCAAAGGAAATTAAAGAAAAGATTCCATACACCAAATATGTCAAGGCAAGTCCACCGGTAGTCAGATATCTCGAATTTGTCGGTAGGTTCCTGACTCAGCGAGGACACTTCATACATTTTGATGCAAGGCCACACCAGCGTCACTGGGAAACCTGGACCCCATTGTGATAATAGAGCCTACTGAAAAGCAGAGGACATCAGTGCTTGTTTCGCAATCATTACTACTTTTTGTTTTTTTAAAAAATTTGCGACTCCTAATTCTTTCGAGTCTCCGCCTATTGAAAATATAGTTTGGTATCCTAGTATGAATGTCGTATATTGGTAGCCAGCCGTGATATGAAGGGAATATTATACTTGAAGCTAATTTTGATACACTACCGTCCGACATTATGTTCTATAGTCTCTCTGGCTCTAGCACAGGGTTCACCACAATGCGAGGAGCCTCAAGGTCAATCCCTCAGGCCCGTCCTCAGGGGCAATAAGTCCGGACACCAAGCTAGGCAAAGGGCCTCGAGAATCTCTTGGTTGATTATGTCAGCAATCAAAAAAAAAAGGTTGGGTTGGTCGGAACCTCCAATCCAGCAAAGAAGATGGGCGGCTGCTGTTGAAAAAGAGAGGCTAGAAAGGCTAGTGTGGGACACAGTATCCCCTCAACTGCCAACATCTGCCATTCACGTGACTTTACCGGATCGGGTCGGCCGCATCCACAAGCACGCCAGGATTTTAACGTCAGTTCATACCACACAATCAGACAGCTGGGGTTTATAGGTGACTAAGCGATTCGACCAATCCCAGTTAGGCTATGTCACGGGAATGGCAGTTGTTGGCAGTTGAGGGGTTTCTCCGGGGCTAAAAATCCTGGCATGATGCTGGTATATACCCGATCCTCCTAAGGAGCCTCAAGGAGATTTCCCAAGACCTCGGAGACCACGAAACCAACCCCCTACGCGGCGGGGAGCTGCATTTTTGGCTCCTGACTCTCTCCCCTAAAATTATAGGGCTGAATAGTGCTTTAATAGTTGAATACTCTACCCTAAGAGCCAACAGAATGAAAATGTTATTTATAATAATTATTATCATAAATATTATGAGGCGTGGGGGAACTTAATAAATAGTACCGGCACTAGTAATAAGGAGTCCCGGAGAAGGTACTCGGGTGCCAGGGTTAGACCGCGAACAGCAGGGGGGCAGAGAATCTAACTATGTAAGGCATAGTTATATGACAAGGGGGGGGGGTTGAAGTTGATTTTGAAAGATATTCCACGAACGCTTCTTATTTTTTGATTGGTTAGAGTGTATACCATAGCTATATACATGAATTCTCGCCTCTTCAAGAATGTAGTGGCAAAATCAATTGCCACCATCCACCCCAAAGCTATATTTGCCTCACATCGAGAGTCTCTCTGCAAAGTTGTCATATTGTGGACCTGGTAGCCAAAACCAAAACAAGAGACCGAGAGAGCCTTATCCTCAACTATGCCACCATTGCGCCGATTGGAACCTCAGGCTTTACCGCAATTGACTGCCTCAAATAATGATTTGGACATTGGCAATTGTGTTCAAAATCATATTGAGGCAGATCAATCTCCAGACAACAGGTCTAACAAAGAGCAAAGCGGAATCCCACACCAGGCCGGAGTACCACTCTCCTATCGAGACCGGGTTCGCATCCATACACTAATATATCATGCCGGATGGTCATATCGAAAGGTTGCACAAACTATTACCTGTACACCTTCTACTGCCTACAAAATCGCTCATCAGCCAATTATCCCAGAAAGGTCCAAAAGGGGACGCCCGGAACTCTTATCAGCAGAGGATCGAAAACGACTGGTTGAGCTCGCTACTCAGTCAGCTGAAAACCGTCACAAGCCATTTTGGGAAATTGCCCTAATGTGCAGTATACGTGTATCCGAACCGGTATTGCGCAAAGCCTTTGCGCAAGAGGGATACTATCGTAGGGTAGCCCGGAGAAAGCCATTTCTCAATGAGAAGGCTAAAGCTACACGTCTGCAATGGTGTTTGCAGCATGCCAACTGGACTGTGGGAGATTGGATGCGAGTAATATGGACTGATGAGGCATCTTTTGTGGTTGGAGGGGCTAGAGGACGAATTTGGGTGACCCGAAAGGCTGGCGAAGACTATGATGAGGCATGTCTTGTTCCAAAGTTCAAGAAACTAAAAGGTTTGATGATTTGGGGATGTTTTATGGGACCTAGACTAGGTCCGTTAGTATTTTGGGACAAAGATGAATGGGGGAAAATCACGGCTGCCTCTTATTCTCGCTATATTCTCCCTATCCTGTATGATTTCTGGTATCAGAATTCGGTTTCCTCAACAGGTCTTTTCGCACCAGCAGCCTTTATGGAGGATGGCGCCTCCGTCCACCGTGCCCAATACACGACTATGGTTCGTACCCTCTATGGATTCCAGCCATATAAAATTATATAGCCCGCAAACTCCCCTGATCTAAATCCGATAGAGGAGCTTTGGCGAAGAATGAAGGATCGTCTATTTCAAGCCAATAAAGAGGGAGTACCGAGGACTGTTGAAGCTACAAAGGACGTTATCAAAGAGGTTTGGAATGATATTGCCTCAGGTGATGAGCTGGGTAGGTTGGTGGAGAGCATGCCGGAGAGGATTTGGGCTGTTATTGTGGCAAATGGGGGTCACACCAAGTTTTAGCTATATTTCCTCCTTCAGCTAGCATGTAAAATTATTCTTACCTGTATTTAGTTAGTTTTATAAAGCCAAATCCATGCTGTTCGCGGATTTTCCATTCCCCCAGAGTACTATCCCTTGCCCTGTTCCCGAATTTCACATTATTTTAGCGTGTGGACTAACTAATTAGTGCCGGTTTAGCCACCCTCCACGAGAGTGATCCATTCCCAATTGATTTATTTCTTTTGAGTCAAGTTCGCAATCCACAACACTAGTCTGTTCAAGTAACCATGACCACACCTACTACTAGAGCCCTACTTTTAGATGTTTCGGTCACAGTCATGATGAGCTGTACATAATTTGTGGTGTACTGAGCACTACAATTTCAGAGAGGTGCCTAAGTTTCTTCCATCCTGATTGCCATAATAAGTTAGCGATCTAAATTACAATCTGGACTAGAAAGTCACATGTTTCGGGAATACTCTAAACGGTATGAAGAAAAACTACTCTATTGTGGTCGCTCTCACGGCCTTGGCCACCACCAAGTCGATAATTTGAAAACAGGGTAAGGGATGATACACGAATTCAGTATTGCACCGGTATTTAAGCCCGTCGATATAGTGGGACCCCTCTATCCCAGGTCTCGATAATCTGGATACCTCACTGTCCCATATGAGCCTCTATGAGTGCCAAAGTTCTTTACACCAAAACCCGGAGTAGTCTAGAATCACTGGCTGCACTTGACAGACTCCTGGGATTATCGCAGCCCGGGACAGCCGGGTGATACCACACATCGAGGCCTGCGAAAATCTCCGCACCCTAGGCAGGCTTATGGAAAACGCCCCCCATGTCCCGAACATTCTCGAACAGTCCTCCTAGGGCGGATAGGTCGGTTTTCTCAGCACAATGAGGCCAGAGGTACTTATAAAGGAATCTTGATAACCCTAGAAATTCCCCACAGGAAACTTTAATTTCCTCTCACACCCTCCCCCCTTCCCCCCCAGGAACCCAGAAACGCTGCTGTCTCCCCCCAAACTTCGGCGGACTGCGACAATTTTCACAATCCGCAACAAGTGAAAGAAGGTCAATTACCGCAGAGTAAGCGGCTGGCGGTAGAAGAACGATTCCAAGAACAAAAAAAGAGCGAAGTAGCCACACTGCAGTCCAAAAATCAAGATATGTGCGGACCAAGCCTTCCCCAGCATATTTGGTAGAATCTATGTAGCCCCCCGCCGCCCATTTAGGACAGATAAGAGCTCCGGTAGTACTTTAGGTACTCCTCAATACCGAGAGCATCATTCACTCAACCCAAGTCAACAACCACCACCGCATCCAAACGCTGCTCCTATTGGGGAGAAGTTAGTGAAGACTCATGTGCCGGTATTCGCAGGAAGGCTACTTGTCCTGGGAAAAAGCGCGGGGAGCATATCTTCCATCGCTGCAGGGATAAATACCATATATTTATCAATCCCTGCACCCAGGTACCCGCCCCGGGCAGGGCATGTGTACAGTAGATCACTTGGGCTGCCTAGTCCCAAAAATCCTTTCTGGATCTTCGGCCACTCATGCCGCCGCAATCAATTACCGGTAGTGAGAGTGTCTAATTGCTTGTATACATAATTTCAGGGCCACCAATAAGAGGGGTATGGTAATATGGGTTCTCACTAAGAGAGAGGGAGCTGAGAGCTGACAAGCTATCCAGTAAGTTGGTTTTGGTTTCGTATCATGGAGTCAGGTGCTAAACGTACCACTCATTGCTTTCCACGGTGGTCTATGGATTCTTTTTACTTTACATCCCCCAGAATTTAGAGGTTTTTCGGCATGATTCTCCAGTGTTATAGACGTAGAGGTGATTTCGTCAATGCGCAATTTGTAGTGAAGTCGGGAGGAAATTATTGAAGCTCAGCCACCGGAATCTTTGTTGTCGAAAGTAGGATAGGGACAGAGCCTTGGCCCCAGAAGTTATAAGTGCCGTGGCACATGAATCACCCTTTGCTCAGCACTCGTGTCAGATAATAATTACTCGAATATAAGGGTTGCCAAAATATACGGTGAAAAGTCAGTGCCTATCCACGACCTTTGTTTCCTGGTATCATACTGAGCCGGGGATCCAAAATCGACCTTCATCACGCCAATCCCAGCAACGAGCGGGGCCTCAAAATAAAAAATTTGGAGAAAAATTCTCAAATCAGCTATTTAAAATCGCCTCCTTTTAAATTCTATTGACTACATTTTTTTGATAAAGTGAAGATTAGTTGAGAGCAGAAATGAAGAAAAAAAAGCTCATTTCCAAGCGGAAAGAGTGAAGAGGGTCGGTTTTTAGTGTCCGGTACTTTCCTTACCTGATACAAGTATATTATCTCGGGTTTTCACCCAGACAAGGCGTTGCTTAAGGCTCCGTAGTGCCAGGCATCTGATATAGATATTGTAGTTAACTAAAATCAATCAAAATTAATAACGGATGAAAACTCTCCATAGAGCTATCAACTGACTTTTTTTTATTTTTTTAGTTGAGTAGGAAAGAGGTAGGGTTTTATATGAAGGCGCACCTACTGTAGGCAAATAAAGTTCTTACTGCATGGCAATTATATGATCACCATGCTGGGCGCTGCAATTAAGTGCTTGCCATCCAAGCAGCGTCATCCCCTTGGACACTTAAAACCAACCTCCCCCCCCAGGGTACAAGTTCATACAAAACCGGTACCTCTTACCTGATACTCAACTAAAATCAGAGTCAATAGGATTGAATAAGAAAGATTCTCCGATAGTTCTACCGGGGATTCTACTCAATTATTACATTTTCTTTAAAGCGTGTTCTCTGCCAATTTTGACTATTGAACAAATTGTTTGCTGGGTTGGTTTCAGATGCCGGACACCATGGAACTTTAAGTAATGCCTTGTCTTGGCGAAAAACAGCATAAATATACAATAAGGTATTCGATCTTCTTCATCCCGTATTTACTAAGCCTTCAGGCAGATCAAATCCCTAAAGGATCAATATAAGTATCTACTTGCTGATCATTCAAAAATAGTAGCCTAACATAGCGATTAAGAAAGATGGGCATTCAATTACTAGCATAATAGAGACCCCGTCCAAATACACAGTTCCCATTGATTGGCCTGTAGACTAGAATTACTAAAACCTAACTAATCAGTAGCGAACTATGTTTTTGAGCGGGGTGCATATTTGGGTGTTCGGCGATTGCAGCGGATGTCTCTCCAGGGTAAATATAGCCCACGGTAAAAGGGGCCGGAAAAACTAGCATGGGATTCTGCTCGGGGTGGAAGTAAGTGATTGGAAAGACAGGGGTTCGAAGTGTCAAAGCTTTTTACTCTTCTTAGAGCTGTGCTTACCAAATTAAATAAAATTTTCCCTCTGACGGTCATGAGCACGGGGACCTCAAACCCCTGCCTTTCCGATCACTAACCTTCATACCCAAGTAGAGTCGTTTTAATCAGAGAGCTTAGTAGCTCGAGCCAATCGATTTCCATGTTTCTAACCCCGTATTCCGAAGGATGGACATCCTCTCCTCCCTTTCTCTTAGTATCCCAGGGGTTTATGATACTGATACTTCGAATGAAAATTTTTTGACACTTAGGCCGCTGGAGAAAGTAATGATAGAGCAATGTTATCTACTCAGGCTTCAAAAGCGTAAAAGTGTGATGCCCGCTCCCTTTTTATTAGTCTTGTCATGCAAAGGTCATGATGCCCTGTCCGGTCCGAGTGGGAGAATGGTACTCAGACACTAAAAATCAACCCCTTGTTCACTTTATTTTCCCTTAGTAATACATTACAAAAAGTATCATAGCGCCCCGTCATATTTGCACACGCGTTCACTTTTCTCAAAAAATCCCCCTCACCGTTCTCAACCAATACCAGTACTCAATTTACCAATAGAATTAAAGAGGAGCTCATGGAGAGTTTTTCTCTGAAAACTTCCTTGTCGTCGGGCCTGATTCGCTACAAGATTCGGTCGTGAGGGTCAATTTCCTCCTCCCGGAACCGTACGGATACTATACGAAGACGGGAGAGTAGAGATTTCACATGTTTCCCTTCCAGGCATTTCTCGTTCCGAGCTCCGTGGTTTTTTGAGTTTCGCATGTTTCGTGTGGGAGGACGACAGCATGATTTCTCACTCGGAGCGAGAGATAAAAAGCCTTATCATACATATTACTTGCAGTTCTCCCAAAGCACCGGTAAAGCAAGAAGCCCTAAATTTCCGCAACCTCCTAGCCTATCAGAACCGCGGGTGGTGCAGACATGTAATCATGGATCTGGGGTCGCCAAGCGAGAACGCGATCAGGGAAAAACCCCCATCAGGACCCTGAAGCGCCTAGACCTCGGTTCGTCTTTACACGGACCGGGGGCCAAGGACCACCCACCACCCGCACCAGTAGTTGCCAAAGTACCGACATGCAGGCTACCTGCCGCATTGAGCAGATCGAGATGGGACAAGCCTGTACTAGTAGGGTACTGTGCAGTGCCTGCCCACAACCCTTTTTCCCCCTTCCTTTCCAGCGGAGGCTAAGCCGACTGCTAGCCAGGGAGAGGATTGAGAAAGGGATAAAAGAGGATATTCCCGTGTTAGTGGATATTTGGTTAATAAGGGTATAACTGCGGACTTTGTGTTTTGGGGCCACATGACATCACCTCCTGATTGATTTTCACTTCACGTTTTCTTTCTTTCCTCACCCTCTATAACATATGACTTGTCCTCGAATCGCACGGTAGAAAAGACAATGAGTATTTGCTAAATTATTTAGCGTGTCCGGACTAATACGCCTCCACGAAAGTCAACCACCTAGAGAGTTTTCTTCAACTTCCCTCACTTCAACAGACTCAACCCCCACCATGCCTGCCTCAGAAACAGGGTACTTAGGTCATGATAGTAGGCTCGGTGCTTTCAAAGTTATAGCACCTCACCTACCTCACCTCCTCCTCAAGTCGACAGCACATTTCCTCTCGCTAACTCCACAGTCTCGATGTTGGGATCTGCGGACAACGCTTACCGTCGAGTTTTTACGAAGCTTCTTCGCCAAGACGGTCAATGGGTCGGCAACCATCGAAATGATTCAAAACTCGACTGCTAGGCAACAAAAGGTTGATCCGAACACTTGGAAGGTGGATGCACACATTCCGGTTGATGGTGCGGATGGGGAGTTGGCTGAGAGCCTTGTGGGAACAGTTATTGAAGAGCTCGGAGATGTGGGTATTGGGCAGTACGTTCCCAAAGTGGGGGCTGAGAGTTTAACCGGGGAGTGGATTGGCAACAGGAAAGTTATTCCTGGGGAGGAACGAGATGAGGCAGCCGAACGGCGGAGAGAAAACTTGAGCGAAGAAGAAAAATATGATGGCTTGATGAAGGAGGTGAAGGGCGGGGAGGATAGTGGGGTTGTATTGTGGTTACACGGAGGCATGTTTTTTTTTACAATTAGCTTGAACAAGACGGTACGGTGCTAACAGACTTCTAGGAGGATATTAGTAAACCCCTCATCACTTCCCCCAGTATTCTTTGACATGCTAATATTGATATAGCTTCTGTGATCCCGCCACCCACAGAGCCCTTGCACGTAAAGTAGCGAAAACTACTCAATGTTTGTTTCACCGAAAGATCTTGGTGGTCACTCACTAATTTCTAGGTCGTGTATTCCTTCCGCGATACCGCCTAGCCCCGCAAAACCCCTTTCCAGCGGCCATAATCGACGCCCTGATAAGCTATCTATATCTCCTATATCCTCCGCCAGGTGCCCTACACTCCCCAGTACCCGCCTCTAAAATTATCATTGCTGGTGACTCTGCTGGAGGCGGGCTAGCTTTCGCGCTATTACAAGTCCTGCTCCACTTAAACCGTAAACCGGGGCCCGCCCCTAAAGATGAGGATGAGGGCTTCTCGCGAGTATCTTCCCAAGAAAATTTTAGCATTTCCTGGCGATCATCGCAAAGATCTATCCCTCTACCAGGAGGAATAGTGGGGCTGAGTGCCTGGGTAGATGTTAGTCGATGCCTTGGTGAGATCCGATTGCCAAATGGGAATAGAGGAAGCGAGGAGGAATGCCTGGAATGGGACTATCTGCCTACGCCTGCTGAGCAGCGAGAGGGAAAATATCTTCCCTCTCCAGCTTGGCCAGAAAATCCAGGGAGGACACATGTAGGTTCCCCTATAATCATTTCTCGAAGGGATAGAGTACTAACCTAGACAGCTTTACGCCCCGGATGAGCTAATTAATCATCCACTTGTTTCTCCAATTGGTGCTGAATCGTGGTATGGATCCCCGCCAATTTGGATGTGTGTTGGGGATGAGTGTTTGCGGGACGCGAATTGTGGGCCTCTTTCTCCTTTTTATCAGTGTCTCTGATACTAACGACTGCAGTGTTCCTTGCCCACCGGCTTTTAGCATCTAATGTCTGCGTTCGCTTCTTGAAGTATACCTCCATGCCACACTGTTTCCAGTTGACAATTCCACACCTTGAGGTCTCGAGAAAGTCCATTGCAAATGTGGGCGAGTTTATCGAGGCTATTTTCACCGATGGAAGTGTCAAAGTTGGTCAAACGAGAGTTGGTCCGAAAGGGGACCCCAAGGGGGAAGTTCCTGATGACGAACTAAGTTTGGGTGGACTTAAGCTGGAGGATGTTGCTGCATTAATGAAGAACGAGATAAAACTTTGGAAGGAGCAGGCGCAGAAGGAGAAGGAAATTAAAGAGTCAGGGAGATTGTAGACATGTATTAGTTTATAAGCTACAGCAGAGTAGAGGTACGGGTAAATATTTCGGGTGGATAAATGTGTTTTGGGCGATGGTTTTTTGTGTGCGTTTAATGAGATTGTATCATTTAAGATATCATAGGTGGTCACTCGGGGGTTGTGAAATTCTGAATCGATTTCGTGATTGTGAGTGGGGCGGTGACGTGGCATTTGAACTAGTTATATACCGGGGTTCGGGCACGGACAGTTTCTTCGCCACGGCCACTGTTGTGTTTGTTTTTCTGGTGGTGTGCTTGCTTCCTCTCTCCTTTCTGTCACCGTTTATCACAATTTTATTCAAGTCTCAGTATCAAGGCCTTTTCCTTTGCACTCGACTAGTTAATATTCTTCTTTCGTATATATGATAGCCTAGCGATACAAATTCAATATCAACAGTGTGTGGACTTGACCTTGGAATCAGTCTTTGCCGAAACGCGGCATAGCTCTCAGTGGCTTACAGAGCCCTTCCAATTAATGGAGCCCAAAGAAAGCACCAAAGAAGAAAAGAACAGAAATGCAGTCGCAGTAGGCCCTAAGTAGAATAGAGGAAGATGGAGGAACGATGGACTAGTTGGCTACCCTCTCCCTCTAGCTAAGGACAGGCCAGGATATATATCTCTCCGTCTAGCTAACAACGACAAAACACTCCTGAAACACAATAAACTGACTAAAGAAACACATTCCGCTGACAAAACCTAATCTCTAACGATCTCAAGTATTCTAAAACTATCCTGATATCCCATGATCCTCCATGATTCTTGGGGCTTCTACCCTAGTGGTGTGCTAACGTCTGTATGCCTGGTGGCATAGGGTATGATAGAAACTATGGAATCAAACACCTAATACCTGATACCCTATGTCTAGTGGCATAGGGTGTAAAAGCAACAACCCACTGCTAGGTACCAAACCGGCGGAAACACCACAAAGTCACATGCCCTATAACCACCTATTTCTTAGCCGCATAGCCGCATACCTGCATAATGTCCGGATATCCGCTCAGCTACATAACCGCATGCCCTATAGGCAATCCAACACCAATTACCCAACCAGGAGGCAGTAGCGAGGAAGAAGAGGGGGGAGCGGGTAGCAGAGTCACTCCTGTGTTCATCGTGGCTTTGGCAATCCATTGGAGGTTCCACTGATCAGATATGACCCCGCACAGATTACGCGCCTGTAAGTATTATCGCGCAGACGCGCTCGCCCGCCCAGAAGAGCGTAGTGTCGATCTGCAGTTATTTAGCCATGAGCGGGGTAACGGCCTTTAGGCGCCCGGGACGGTGGAGAGTCACCATAGGTGCGGTGAGCGGAGAGGTCGGCTGTGGCTATTCGGGCGAAGTAGAAGTGGTTGGCGTATAACTGAAGGGCGGGAGGTGCGGCAGCCATTTTCCTTTCATTTGAGACTCGACTTGTGATATCTGATTAATGGAATCGAGTGACTGATAGCTGGAGATCCTCGACGATAATAGTGTACCACTACCGCTGTGCGGGGTACATCGGAAACTTTCCATGTCTCCGCCCCCCTACATGAGTAGAGGAATATGATCTGGGACGAGAGCTTAAAGGAGGTACTCTACCGCAGACCTCTAGTACGGCAAACAAAGTACTACCAGTAAAGTACTTGAATGAAACGGTATCTACTACTGCCCCCTGCGATGATCGCATTGCACTACCGGAGCCCGGAATTTCTTCCTATTTCTAAAAAAAACCTCTTATAATAGCTCGTTCGTAGAGTATAGCTGTTATTCCATATAAAGCGACCTATCGCAAAACCCCGCTGTCAATGTCACCGACAGTCCGCGAAATCTAGCTATTCTACCGTATCTCAATGTTGGATACCCTTCTCGAAAAACTCTATTAGCTAATTAACTTGCATGGTTCCTAGACACAATGCCTTTTTTTTTAACGAACGAATAAACCGGCTTAAGCTAGTAACTAGAGGTATCGGACTTTGCCCCCCAAGATCCAGCTTGCCTTCACTTGACTTATGAAACTTGATTTCTTTGGTATTTTTTTTTTTTCTACGGTGCCATCACTTGCGCTCAGTGATCTGGAGGTGGTATTAGTGTTAGCCCCTGCGCCGAATCTGGGCAGTGATGTTGAATTTGTTGTGGTGCTTTGATTCACTCAAAGGTTGCTGGGTGATGTCTGGTGAGTGAGCAGGGCTGAGGTGGAATGTTTCAAAGGTTACCTGGATTAGAGAGAGAAAGCATGAGTTAGTGAGTGACCTACCGACCGGCTTGTGGGGGCCGTTGCTTACTCATATCTAGAGTAATAGGAAATCTCGTGATATATCCTACAGGCATACCCAACGGTAAACATCTTAAAAATTCGTGAAGGGGCAGTGTCTTCCATCTCATGAAGAGGGTGTAGGAAGCTAGGACTGACCTTCACCTCCAGTGAGCCAGGACCAGCTGTGTAGGAAGCCCTGAGAGGGGTTTTTTATATAGAAGGCGAGGGAGGGGTCTTATGACGGAGTGGTCAAAAGGAAGCATGGGAAATTGTTGGAGGCAAGTGTAATATGACATGTCTAAGTAGGGTCCTTGTGCCTACGTGATTTACAACTGTGACAGGTAATATACAAGTACGAGTAATTCGGGGCTTCCATTCTATCTCCCCTAATCATTCACCTCGTTGCGCCATCGACTGATCAAATATTCCAGATATCATATGTTTGGGCCGCAGGTGTGGGCGAATATAGGAAATGCGACCCTAGCCCTCATAAGACGCAGGATCTTCCTACCAAACTGTCATAGAGCCTTAGGAAGGCGCCGGTATTTAGTGCTACAAACCGGGTGTTTATCTTTTGTCTTGGGCGCCAAACCAGTCCTGTAGGAGAGATATCAGAAATGATTAAAATTACAGGTGACTTGAGGGGTCACGCGGAGGGTCAAACGTTTCTTAGGCGGCCTAAGATTCTGATGATGAGGGCTTATTCTTCTCTGGTAGGAATACCGGTAGTCAACCTGGGGTATGGACCGGTGAGCAACAACAGCTGTGATTTACCCCATTTCAGGGACCCATTTTTTTCAGTCACACCGGGAGAATTGGGACTTCATTCACCAGTCTCTCGATCGAGGTTAGTCATGTGACCATCGTGATGCCCCCAAAGAAATCCAACGTTACAGCAGTCAAAAACCCGGGCTTGTTGCTTTGAGGCGACACCAATTGGGCAAGTGAGAATCGAAAGTTTAGAGGAGATTTTCGGTATCTCAACGAATTCATAGGATTGGGCTATTTCTGATTCTGATTTATGCCTTGTTGTGTTGTTATCATGCTGCTTTTGTGATATCATACTTGGCAGCTACTCCTAGTTGCGATCTCCAAAAAATCTTTAGTTTCCAGTTCTTGATGAGTTCTGGTCGCTTGGCTTCATGATATTAATTGATTTCCCACCTAAAGAGGGGACACTGCTATCTAGCATAGGCCTCCACATCACATCCAAGAGGCAAGCCTACCCAACCCCACCCTACATCTAGAAAGTAGACCCGCGCACCCCGCGCACCCCGCGGTAGCTGCCGACGGGCCGGCCGGAGACACTGTAACCCTAACAAACCAATAAACCACTACCACGGCGGTAGCAGAAGATCCGGGCGGTCACCCCTCATAGCGCGACACTGTGTTGTGTAGTGCTAAACTGCCCAAGCCCTCTCTAGCTGATCTAGGAGCATTATCATCCAAGACAGTCCAACAGCCGCTTCGGCCAATCACATCCCGGCATCCGGGTGCGTGGATTTAGCGACATGGTCGATTCCCCCGTTCAGGGTCCGAACAGATGTCTTCGGCATAGGTTATGATTGGATGACTCTGACCTCACTTCTCGCGGCGAAGGCACATGGCAGGATAACTGGAGGTTGACTGAACTCAACTGGTCAGTTTCATGCGTGTTCCTCCTGTTCCTCCTCCTCCGGCTTAAACTCGTCTGCTGGCCTTGCGGAATGATAGCCGTGATAATGTTAAAGCGGGGGAGGGGGGATGGGAGGGGCAAGAGAGGGGAAGAGAATCTTGTGCTTAAATCCACAGATTTCTTCCATGGACTAAAGTTCTCGACCAGCGCACATTCTCACTATGGACTCACACCCTCCAATCCCTTGGGAACCCCCGAGCAGCGGTAATGGACCGATGTTCACACCCCTAGATATTCAGATATTTAAGATAGGAGCACCCCTGTTTGCTATTTCGTTCGCGGTATACTTGCTTCTCTACTCCAAAAATCCCTACGCCATCTTCTTTTATAATTGCTTCCTGAAGCCCTTCTCCCGAGGCTCGATAGAGCGGAGCGGCGATCAGCAGTATGCCCTAGAGAGTTTTTACAAAGGGCAGGCGGGCATCTATGATGCGACGCGGGGGCAGCTACTCAGAGGGAGGGAGGAGATGTTGGCCCTCGCTGCAGCGCAGTTAAAGTACAGGATTAAGAAGGTGGGAAAGAAGGTGGTTTGGGTGGATATTGGGGGTGGTACAGGGTTTGTTTCTTGCTTATCGGCGGAGGTTAGGGAGGGTATAGGGCTGATTGGGATTAGGTATAATATTGAGACGTTGAACAAATATCTTTCGGTTCAGGGGTTCTTTTCAAAGGTTTACTTGGTAGACCTTAGCCCAAGCTTGTGTGATGTTGCAAGGGAGAGGTTTTCCAGGCTCGGCTGGAAGAATGTGGAAGTTGTATGTGTGGATGCTCGTATGTTCAGATTGGAGGAGAAAGTCGATTGGATCACTATGAGTTATTCACTGTCTATGATTCCTGAGTACATTCCTTCCCCCCTCCTCGCACCCTGCTCTCAGCGCCTAGATTGCTGATCTGCGAAGCTTCTATTCCGTCATCGATTCTCTCTCGAACCTGTTATCGTCCGAAGGCATAATCAGCGCTGCCGACTTTTACGTACAGTCCTCCGCCAACTTTGCCGGAAGGACTTATACCGGTGGAGTGCTCAGTCGCCATGTGAACTGGTTTTCACGGCAGTTCTGGAGAATGTGGTTTGAGTTTGATCGAGTTAATCTTGACGAAGGAAGACGGGACTACTTGGAGTATAAATTCGGGACTGTATTAAGCGTAAATGAACGGTAAGTGCTAGTCCTGGTGCTTGCATCATACCCGATAACTTACTCAGCAAATTACAGCAACCGCATATTGGGTGGGGTCCCCTACTATATCTGGATAGGCTGCCAAAAACTGCACACAGTGACCGACGTCCTAGCACTTGTTGAGGCAGCCGCTACTGAATCACCATTCCTCTCTCCGATTCACCACATGTCGAAAGTCCAGGCAAATGCACAACCTTCGGATACCATGCTCAAACTCCGCTCCAAAGGGTTCGAAGCGGCGGCCCTAAATCTTGCTGCGAACATTCCCCTCCCGAGCGCCTTATACCAAAACCGTCACTGGAGAATCTACTATGACGAGCTCTTACAGAAGCACACACAATTTAATAATTCCTACATCTACGCCTTCACTTGGGAAGATCCGCGAGTGGATCAACGTGTGCTAAAGATCAGCTCGGATGACATTGTGCTGGCTATCACTTCCGCAGGGGATAACATTCTACACTATCTCATCGAAGGGAGCCCTAAGACAATCCATGCTGTAGATCTAAACCCTACACAAAACCACCTTCTGGAGCTCAAACTAGCCGCATTCTCAGCACTACCCTATGAAGATATATGGAAGATTTTCGGCCTAGGCCGACACGAGAACTTCGGAGAACTGCTAGTGAATGAGTTGAGCCCCCACTTATCCTCCCGCGCCTTCCAATACTGGTTCGACCACCGACGAGTATTCAACCCCCGGTCCGGCGGAGGATTGTACGAGACGGGACAATCTCGACTAGCGATTATCGCCGCAAAATGGCTTTTCCGTGTCTTCGGCGTGTCAAAACACGTGGAACGTATGTGTGCCGCCCGAACACTAAACGAGCAACGCGAAATCTGGCGATCCAAAGTCCGCCCCGTGCTACTCTCCCAGTGGGTTAGCTGGGCTATAATCGATCGCGAACAGTTCCTCTGGAGAGCTCTCGGTGTGCCGGGGAATCAGCGGGATATGATAATTCACGACCACCCACAATCCGCCCAAGGGCAAGGAAAAGACAGTGGGAGAACAATGTGGGAATATGTAGTTAATACCCTAGACCCCGTAGCCGAGAACACCCTCCTAGGTGAGGATAACTACTTCTACTACCTCTGCCTCCGAGGTCAATACACGGAGAAGTCTCGCCCGGCGTACTTGTATCCGAAGTCCCATTACAAGTTATCCCGCCCCGGAGCACTAGATAATATTCACATCCATACCGACGAAATTAAAGATGTCCTCACACGGATTCAACCAGGCGCGCTGTCCATCGCAGTCATAATGGACTCGATGGACTGGTTCGAAGCGGGTAGCGCGGAAGCCAGGGAGCAAATCAAGTTGCTAAACGCTGCAATGAAGGTCGGCGGGAGAGCGCTCATCCGTAGCGCTGGTCGGAATCCCTGGTATATGCGTGTATTTGAAGAGGAGGGATTCAAGACCGCGAGGGTTGGGAATAGAAGTCCTGGGGCTTGCATTGACCGAGTTAATATGTATGCTTCGGCGTGGCTGTGCACGAAGGTTGAGGAGAGGGGAAAGTTCCAGGGGTGAGGCTGAAGAGCTGGAGATTCAAGTTAAGGTTTACAGATAGATAGAGCCCGTTTTGTTTTCGATTTGGTGTGCCTTAGATTAAGGTTATTTTTGGCTTGGCTGACGTGTGCTTCTGGTGCGCGAAGAGTTCTAAAACCGCCCGGGGCAGTGTTGGCACGAAGGGGAGATATGCCCACGTTTATGAACCCTCCGTCCGAAAGGGTCGAGAAAATCCAAATAATATTACCGTATGATAAATAAATTGGTAAAATCAAGGCTTAATTTAGAGTATCCCCCCATGAGCCCTCAACACAGCTGCCCACCTACAAGTACCTCCGCCTACACTGCCACCTCCAAGAACTGAGAGGGCAGAAAAAATTCTTCTTCCCGTTAAATATTATGTCCACGCAACCATCAGAATCCCCATCATAGGATGAAAGTCTCGGAATTCGTACAGAAAAAGCAAAAAAAAGAAAGCAAGAAACTCGCCCATACCGTAATTTTAGCCTTGGCAAACTCTCCCGATCAGAGGCCGGTTGGTACTAGTAAACCCCTCGCCCTCCGTCTCGTCGAGGTCACTTACTATTTGAATCAAGCACAGATGCGTCGTGCAGTGCTCGGGTATGGTTATAAAGGGCAGAAAACTTTGGGTAGCGAGACAAGGGTTGGGAGCGCTGATCGATTAGGGGTACCGGAAAAGCAGAGGTACTACATGATGCCATTAACCTGTGGCAGTTGCACACTGTGCTCAGCAGTGATTCTAAGTCTATGGATTTTTATTAAGATTGGAAAGGGTAGCTGAGACTAAAGGAGAATGAATTAGGGCTTTGGAATAGTTCTTTTAAGGGACACATATAAATGAATAGATTGAACTGTGTACTGATATTATACTTGAAAATACCTACTCATTTAATACAGATTTCTGGTGTCCCCCAAGCCCAGGATTTTTCCACTGATGCAAACTGCCTTCCTACTACCCCGCCTGAACCTGCCGATCTGCCCTTTATGACCATACCCGAGTATAGGGAGAAACGGGATAGACCCGTTTTTAGTGCTAATACAGTGCTTTTGAGCACAGCAATCGCAGAGCCTATCTATTTATATCTTGTATTCCTGTGCAGTACTATACTCGTACAGTACTGTACAAGTGCAATACCCATCGTAGCATATTACAATTTAATTCTGCAACAAAAATCTGCGATGTGCCATCCATTAGTTCTACCATCGTAGCAAAACTCCCGTCGCGCTAGAAGTACGGCGCCTGTTATCTTCGTTGTCCTACCTCCGCATCCTATATAGTACTGTGCTGTGACCACCATATCGGTAACTACAGCAGTACAGGTTCAGAAAGAGATTAAACCAATCTTAGCGAGTGATATAATATGATGGCCTGTGCTCCGTTTTTTGTCCCTCTCCTTCTTCCCCCTTCTCCCTCTCCTTCACTTACAAGTACAGAGGTACGGCTCCTAAGTTTTGTATGCTCCACAGGGGGTAAGGGCAGCAAGCCTCGCTTGTGGAACATACAAAACTTAGGCGCCGTACCTCCGTACCTCCGAAAATTCGGGCTCGGGTTCCCGGCAAAGTGCACTGCTGGCTGTAGTGGAGTAGTGTTTTTCTTGCTCCGCGGAATGCGTAACTAAGCCGACCTATCCTAGCCGTGCATAACACAGGTCTCATTGGATTGGTTAGGTCGGGCTGGGCAGGGATGGAGGAGCCGGAAGAAAGCGTTAGCTTGATCCTAAGGTGGTAGCATAGATGGAATACAATACCCGTACCATGAGCGCTGGCAGACACAAGCAGCTTAGAATGGATACTAGACACATTATCTTACCCACAGCAAGATATTCTAAGCCGATGATTGAAAGTTAGTCCCAGCACGAATTGGCCTTGTAGAGATTACTTGAGACTCTCAGAAGCCCTTCAGAATCTCTAGAATTCATGTTTTTAGGGAGAGGTAGACAGCAATGCAACTAGTCAGGGATTCTAATGCCTGCAACTCTGGGTTTCTTTTCACAAAGTTTATTCACTCATCGGCACAAATCTGTTTTTTTCACCCTTGCGCAAATAAGGACTTGTATTCAAGTTCCTTTTTTTTTCTCATTTCGGTTACAGTACTGGGCCGGCGCTGTACTCGTGCTTTTCCCACGGCAGACGAAAGGAGAAGGGAGGAAAGGAAAAAGAAAAGCTGTATTCATTGGGATAGATTCAGCGTTTGTAGACAAGTATCTTTTGATGGCTGCACTTGGAGATGGGGGGCGTGCGTGGTCTGGTGCGGCTGAGCGTTGTTGCGTGCGGAAGTGGCATGGTGCCATCGAGTGGTATGGGTATGGTATGGGTGCTTTGTGGTGGGTGGTACAGTACCGGTGGTCGTGGCGGGGTTTGGCTGTCTTGGTTGGGCTGGGGATTTGGGATTGGTATTATATATGTATGAATACCCAGGATCGCCTCAACCAGGATAGGGTACCAGTGCTGTCGGTATCGATAAATTACCACTCTCTCACTCCCCCGAACCAACACATTCATCAAGTCAATCGATCGCTCGGGGAAAGCAAGGCTAAGAAATGAAGATGAAGAGTTACTTACCTCCCCTATTCCTCTTCCTCCTGGCCTCCGTGGTGGGCATCCAAGCGCAAGGCACGATTTCCAACGCCTTAGCAATGGACGGGAAGCTATCCACGCTGCTCTCAATACTGAACAACAACCCGGCGCTCACCCAACTCCTCGACGATAAGTCCTACGGTCAACGGACCTTCCTTGCCCCCTCCAACACAGCCTTGGCCAATTACACCGCAAACCTCACCAGCAGCGGGAACACACAAACGCTAATGGAGGCGATACTATCGTACCACATCATGAATGGCTCGTTTCCGGCTTCTAACTTGACGTCGCCTGGGGGAGTCGCTGCGGCGACGTTTCTGCAGAATTCGCAGTATACGAACCTTGGTAACGGCAGTAGCGGGAACGTGGTGTATGCTTCGCAGTACGGGAGTTCAGGGGAGTCAAACACGCCTGGCAAATTGGAGGTTTTTGGAGGAGTAGGAAACAGTGCGCCGATCGTGACGACGGATATTAGGTATGGGAATGGATATGTGCACATTGTTGATGAGTGAGTTTTTTCTTTCTGCCTCCTCTTCCTTTGGATACCAGTGGGGGGGCCACCGAGCTAACGCTGGAGGAAACAGCTTACTACCACTCCCGCAGACATGCACAGGCTCAATGGGAAAACTATCCCTAAGCTCACTCCTCGTTGCACTGAACAATGCGGAACTCTCTCAAACGCTTGATGGCACGCCGCACGTGACGTGCTTCGCACCGACCCAGGATGCATTCACCGCGGCAGGAAGCCCCGAGAATAAACTTCCAAAGCCGGATCTCGTGAATGCACTTATGTTTCATACACTCGGGAAAGCGATGTACTCGCCGGACCTAAAAACGGGGGCTTCGTATCAGACTTTAGCGAATCAGAGTATCAAAGTAGTCCGTGATGGAGGAGCCTTATATCTTGAAGGTGACGGGGGTGGGAAAGCTAAAGTGGTGATGGGGAATGTGATTGTCAAGAATGGAGTTATGCATGTCATTGATCAGGTTCGTCTCTCTTTTTCTAAGGTGGGTTTTTGTTGAAGGTGGAGGAGGCTAATTGCATCATTAGCTACTTGTACCAGCAAATAAAACCAATGGAACGACCACCAGTAGTTCTTCCCCAAGTTCGACCTCTTCTGGGGGGAGTAGAGGCGCTACCATTTCCCCTACTGGAAAGAATAGTGGGAATCGTATTGTCCCGTCAACGGCTCTGCTCTTTACTATAATTGCGGTAATCTTCTCGGGGTTATTTTAGTTCAGCCTTAATGTATGTTTGGTTATTTGTAATGGGTGATGGGATGGGGGTTATGTTGGTGGACGGGTAGGAGGTTCATAGTCAAATTGGTGAGAAATTTTCTAATCAATAAAGAACTTCCGGCGGAGTAAGCAAAGTCGCCCTGCACTACGAGCCTGGATGAGGAGTTATGAGTAAGGTGGTAGAGAAAGAATGAGTCCCGCACCTTACTACCGGTAGTACGGTACAGCAGTGCTCCCCGAAGGGCTCATAAGCACCGCACGGTAACTTATTAGCTCGAGCTATGCAACACGGTTTTTCGCCAAAGCGAGTGTTGCCCGAGGCTCCATGGTGCCAGGCGTTAGAAATCGACCTTTGCCGTTACCAGCCAAGTCACTAAAATTAACAGTGAATACCCCTTTAAAAAAAAAAGCAAATAAAGGCTTGTTTGGATGCCTAGAGATTGAAATCGAGCAGCAGACGAGAGATTGGAATCTGATATTCCTTTTTTTTAGTGTCGCTTAATAAAGCAATATTATTGGTACTCGAGTAGAAACTTTGTGATAACGAAGGTCTTCAAGTGAATTGTACTGAGTGCAACCAAAAACCCGAATTGGGGCGAAAAGTGTTGTTGCTCTTGCTTTGGTGTGACACAATCTCTTCGAATTTTTACCACCGGAGGTGGAGACAGACCCGGAGATTGCGGGGATGTTACAGGGATTATAATTCCAAAAGAATGGATGTCACTTATGCTAGAAAATAGCAACAGAACGGCAAAAGCCTTTCAGATATCTCTCTTTGAACATGCCTCTGTAGGGACATTGTGAACTCTTATCCCAATTCGCTCTACTGCATGGTGGAGAGGGAGGGGAAGTGTTTCCTAGGCTTACAGTTCGTCTTATGCACAGTACTCGAGTCGCCAGCATTTTTTTTTGGTGCGTCACCACCAAAACGGGAGCATCTTCGATCCGCCGACTACTGAATACCCAATATTACAACTACTAAAATACTTGAATAAATTGCAAAAAGAGAGGGGAGTGTCTAAGTGGGAGGGCACAACCGGTTGTCGAGTGTTTTCCGCCCTATTGTTACAGGCCGACTGGTGCCCGACCTTCGTAGCCTAGAATCTGAATTTGGGGAGAAAACGGATTTGAGTGTGCTGAGGTAGGACTTACCGGAGCAAATGCCAAAGCTCGAGTGGGGCCTTGCTAGTGGTGGGGCACTGTATATCGCTACTCTAATTACTATATTGGTGTTTAGAACCCTCATCCATTCTTCCAAAATGAAAATGAAAAAAAAGGAAGAAATCACGAGGAAACGAACATTGCAGCCTCAGTCTAAAGTCACAAGTACTTGTACCGGTAGAGAATTTGTGCCGGGACAAGCTACCCTAAGCGTTCGGACTCCTACTAGATCACGTATCGGTGAAGCAGCTCTCCAACCATGTGGCTCCGACTCCCTTTCTCCCTGCTCACAACAAGCCCAAAGCGCCCCTCGCCCACCGCCTATGATCTTTCGTCTCAAGTACCGACTTTTTGTCTATTATTGGGAATAGCGTAGAGACTAACCAGCCCTGCTCAAAGCCCTGTCGGCCCTGGGATCTTTTCTAGATTGTCAACCCCGCGAGTAGAGCATTCTCATAGCCATCACTGGTAAGTAGATGGCAGTTAGCGCTACTCCGCTTTGGCCGAGTGAGAAGATTTTCAGGAGTTCGAAATCCAGTCATGTTTAAGCTGTTGAGGAAATGCGGCGGGGATATATCTACCAGTATCGGGCGACTACCGGTACGATAATAATATTATATTATTATTCAACTTACTAGCTCTTAATCAGTTGGTGTATTTAGAAGCCCTTTTGAGCATATCCAAGTAAGGTTGTAACTCGCGCAAGTGCCCTGATGCGCCGCATGAGTGCTGAGGGTTGGTATTATATCATAGTTAGGCGGTTGTAGGTGGGGGGACTGCGGGCGTCGCGGAATTTTGTTAATCCGAGGCTACCACCTGATTGGGCGCTTGTGAGACGTCGGAGCCTCATCCCACCCCATGTCTTAAAATCCTCGAAACCCCCAAGCTCCTTGATACAACATCCCTGATCACCCACTAGTGGCGATTGAAAGCATCCCAAGCAACATGGCACAAAAATCACCCCCAAACATAGGAATCACCAACAATATCAACTCTCTCGATAATGCTATCAACGCCAACACAGAAATATCTGATGAGGATAATCGGATCCGGGAGTGGCTATCACCTCTAAACCCTCAGCAGCGGCACCAAGACGTGCGAGCCAATCGGCTCGATGGCGTGGGGAATTGGCTTCTGGAAACTAGCGAGTTTCGGAAATGGAGTAACGGAGAGGATGGGTGCCTCGAGCGGGTGTTATTTTGTTCGGGGGGTCCTGGTATAGGCAAGACATATCTGAGGTAACAACACCCCTCTTCCACAAAGGGAAAAGAAGGCAGGTGTCGCTGACAGGTGGGGGATGTCAGTTCCCTTATAATTGACAGTATGTGTAACCAGGCTGGAGAAAAGGATCTGGCTGTCGCTTGGCTATACTGCGATTACCTTGCCCATCAAGAGCAGTCAGTAACAGCCATGCTAGGCGCTATACTAAAGCAGCTTGTGAGGATAGGAGAGATGCCGGAGGACATACGACAAACTTTTCGAAAGCGGTTTTCTGACCGAGGTCTACGATTACCCGATGTAGTAGGAATGCTAAAGACGACTATCGCGTTGCTGCCTCCAGTTTATATATGTATCGATGCATTGGATGAATCCACTCCAGAGAATCTCCAAGAGCTGCTTGGGTCACTACGAGACATTGTTCAAGAGTCGCCGCATACGCGGATATTATTTACTGGGAGATCTCATGTTCAGAGGGAAGTGAAGAAATACTTCACTGGAGCTACTATAATACCCGTCAGCCCTACAGACGATGACATCAGGGCATATTTGGGTGTCAGGTTGGACAGGGACACAGAGTCCTATGCAATGGACGACGATTTGACGAGTGATATTATGAGAATAATTCCTGAAATGATCTCCGAGGCGTAAGTAGTAATATCGGGCACTTCTATAACATGTGCAAGGTTAATTTTCTGACGTTGGTAGCTAGGTTCCTCCTGGTTTCGCTAAATATTGACGCAATTCTAGGAGAGGTGACGATCTACAAGAGAAGAAAAAAACTCGAAGAGATGACAAAAGGGAAGGGGCTGGGAGATGCTTATACGGCAACCCTCACACGGATAAGGTCACAGGGTGGAAGCAAATCGAGACTTGGGATGGAAGCCCTTATGTGGATATCGCATTCCGAGCGGCCGTTGAAGGCTCTTGAGTTATGTCAAGCACTGGGGGTAGAGCGGGGAGATACGGACCAGAATGCTGGGAACACACCTGTAATAGAAGCTGTGTTACGCTGTTCGCTGGGGCTTGTCACGGTTGAGCCATCATCATCTACCGTCCGCCTTGTTCACTTCACTCTCCAAGACCATCTATCCAATGATTTCTCCCTGTTCCGTAGTCCCCACTCGATGATGGCTGAGGTTTGTTTGACCTTCCTCAATTTCCAGTGGGTCAGGGACCTGTCAACTGCTCTTTGTTCACCCCCTGTAGCAGCCCCCTTTGTGGGCTATGCCTCTTGTTATTGGGGAGCGCATGCGAGAAAGGAGCTTAGCCAAAGAGTGAAATTACTAGCATTAAAACTTCTTGACTGTTACGATAAGCATATATCTTCTAAGCTACTCCTAATTCATAAAAGGCCCCAGTGGCGGTGGCGCCGTCCTAAACGAGAGGGTAGTAATGCCCTTGAGGGATTCACAGGGCTTCACGGCGCAGCCTACCTCGGGATCGTGGAAATAGCGCATACTTTATTGGAGACGAGGGAATGGGATCTTAATGCAGCTGATTTCGAGGGATGTACAGCATTTGCCTGGGCTGCGAGAGAGGGGCATGAAGGTATGGTAAAGATGCTCCTAGAACGGGGGGGTATGGAACCCAACACAAGGGATATATACGGTCTAACACCACTTTTGCGGGCTGCCTGGGAAGGGCATGATGGAGTTGTGAAGATGCTGCTGGAACAGGTGGGTGTCAATCCTAATACTGCCGATGATGATGGCGAAACATCACTCTGCGGCGCTGCTTATGGGGGACATGGGGGAGTTGTGAAGATGCTGCTGGAGCGAAGGGATGTCAACCCCGACACTACGAATCAAGCTGGCCAAACACCACTCTTAATAGCCACCTCTAGAGGGTGCGAGGGAATCGTGAAGATGCTACTGGACCGGAACGCTGTCAACCCCAATAATGCGGACAAATTTAGCCAAACACCACTCTTCATAGCCTCCTATAGAAGATGGGAGGGAATTGCGAAGATTCTACTGGGCCGGAACGATGTCGACCCTAATACTGCAGATGAAAATGGCCAAACGCCACTCTTTATAGCCGCCTGGAAGGGGCATGAGAGAGTCGTGAGGATGCTGCTAGAACGGGTGGATATCAACCCGAACACTGCGGCGAAAAATAGCCTAACTCCGCTCTTGATAGCCACCTGCGAGGGCCATGAAGGGGTCGTGAAGGTGCTGCTGGAGCAGAACGATGTCAACCCCAACACCGCGGATGAGCATAGCCAAACGCCACTCTTTATAGCCGCCTGTAAAGGACGTGAGAGAGTCGTGAAGATACTACTAGAACGAGTGGATATCAACCCCAACATTGCGAAGAAAGGTAACCTAACGCCGCTCTGGACAGCCGCCCGCGAGGAACATGAAGGGGTCGTTAGGATGCTGCTGGAGCGGAATGATGTCAACCCTAACACTGCGAATGAACATGGCCAAACGCCACTCATTATAGCCGCCTGGAAAGGGCATGAAAGAGTCGTGAGGATGCTGCTGGAGCGGAACGATGTCAACCCCAACACTGCGAATGAACAGGGTCTAACGCCGCTCTCGATAGCCACCCGCGAAGGCCATGAAGGGGTCGTTAGGATGCTGCTGGAGCGGAACGATGTCAACCCCAACACCGCGGATGAACATGGCCAAACGCCACTCATTATAGCCGCCTGGAAAGGGCATGAGAGAGTCGCGAAGATGCTGCTGGAAAGGGTGGATATCAACCCCAACACTGCGAAGAAAAATGGCCTAACTCCGCTCTTGATAGCCGCCAGGGAGGGACACGAGGGAGTCGTGAAGATGCTATTGGAACGAGTGGATGTCAACTCTGATATGACAGATCTCACCGGTGAAACCGCACTTTCACAAGCTCTGAATTGTGGACACGATGCTATTGCGAAATTACTATCTGAACGTAGAAATTTCATTCCTCCGTTAGGCAGTGACGGATCTACAACACTTCCCTCCCCCGAGCCACCCGAGCTAGATCAGCGCCCCTCCAAAAGGATCCGCAGGTCCGATGTTCAAAGCCAAAGCTCAATACACCTCCCTAATCCTCGAACTTCCATCTGATCAACCCTAGGCAGGCAGACAGGCGGCTGTTTAGCCCTTTAACACTCCTACCACGCGACCTTCATCTCCTTGCTCCATCTATTGGTTTCATAATATCGCTCGCATTTTTGTTCCTTTTCCCCCTTTCTTTCCGATCTCTTCTCCACTTAGTCTATTGCGGTAGTCTATTGCGGCCTTGCCACCCCGCTGGAAAAGTGGAGGAACAATTTTCCACAGGTACTAATCGTGCCCCATGGGTGGGGCGAGTGACCGAGAATGAATTAGTTCTGCTAGCTGTTTCATTGATTTCCTCAGTAATCAAATTTGGCTATATAGGACTAGCATCGTATCATAGCTTTTTTCCCCTTTCTTTCTTCTCCCCTGCTGACTGTTTTTCCTCATCCTTAGCTTCAAAGCATGTGCTGTTCTCGCTTCTCCCGTCAAATCAGAGCCTTTATTACATACCCTTTGTCTTTTTTTAGTATCATAGAATAGAAGCTCCCCACCCCTTCCTCGCGGCCTTCCCGCGGGAGGACGGGAAGCAATCCTGGTCCAAAGAAACGGTATTTGTAACCCCATAACATATGTGTCAAGTCAGAAACGGTGGGAATATGGGCTTGCTTACCTTCCTTTCCCTCCCTGTCCATCACGACATCACCCCCCAAAGCATTACTACATACAGTACCTTATCGTCCTGATCTCCTTGTCTTCTACCAGCATCGCTGAACTACGAGTAATGTCACATCTGCATGTAGCGAATTCAATTAATGCACACCCAAGTCATATCTATTTTGCTAAGTGCCTTACTGTCAGTAGTGGCACTGCGCTGGGCCGCCCACGCAACAAAAAAAAAAGCATATATCAGACCATTTCTCAACTTCCTTAGATTCTAGCTCCCGGAATTTATGCAGATCACCAGTGGAGGAAAGGTACTGTACCAGTATCGGTATTGGGACTTGATTTTAAATGTCCGGAGCATTGCGGCTTATCACAATGCACGGCATCTATTTGATCACCATGCCATGCCCTGCATATTGTTGATGCATGCTTGTCACGCCCTCAGCCTCATTGTGCTGGATACTGTACATATCTCTTGCTTAATGCTTGCTTAGCTAAAAAAAAAAACCCCCCCAGTCTGCAGTATTGAAGAGCAGTTCTCCGGTAGTTACGAGAAGTTTTCCTCAATTATTACGTTTTCCTTAGGGTGCACTCGCTTCTATTATAGTTTAGATTGTTGGACCCGCTGTTGACCGGGGTGTTTTCAAATATCCGGCACCATACGGTGGAACGGGGGCGAAGCCTTGTTTTGGCGAAAACCCGTATGGTACCCCCGCGAGAAATGATATGAGCATCCAGGTGGACCAAGGAGATAGCTGGATGATCTGTTGAACCTTCAGAGTTCACAAGTTGGCATAATTTGGCTAGCCCAAGCCCACAGTAGCAGAACAAGTTCTGAGCACGGGTGCCAAGGTATAATAGCAGGAACATCAGGGAGCTCTCGATGGATCCAGAAAATATTACAGTAGCCCGACCTATTAGAAGGCAACTAATTGACACACCTGGGTTCTGGTTTATGCCTCCAGGCACGATAAGTTAGTTAGCAAAGCGAGTCGGTGGTTAATTGATTCTCTGAAATTCGCACCGAGGCTGGCAGTTCTACATCTGGGGTAATATATGGTTCTCGGACTATAAATATTCCCTTCCGGTTGTTTTCTTGCGGCAATGAAAATACTGAGGCTTGTGGATGCCAATATAAAACTTCAGCTTGATCATTGACCCATCAGAGGAACTTTATGATAATCCGACTCTATAGGGCTCTGATAGGTGAAGACCCCGAACGGGAGCGGGGAGAAAGGAAAGGAAGGGTTTCTCTTCCGCTTCTCCTTGCTCTCCATCGATTAAGATACTGGCACAGTATTTCTTACCATCCGGAGTATTACCTCTCACCAGATTTTCCACGGTATAGTATCATACAACACGCCCCTCGCCTAGTGCCGCAAGCGGGCTCTAGTATTCCACAAAGTTAGGCTGGATTGATTGGGCCAAACATCTATCCACAAGATTGTGCGGCTTGGTGGCCCTGCCATTCATCAGTTCTCAAGAATTCCATCAAAGGGCCTAACTCACTTAATAACACACCCCCTACCAGCCTTGTATGCAAGCAAGACTTGAAAATGTCCAAATATCTCAAGCCCGGTGCTAATACCGACTCTTTTGGTAAAACCGGCTCTTTCAATGTGTCGAATGCGCCGCCATGCCCTTGTAGCTGAAATAAGATCCATTGAGTTCAATGCGGATGTTCTTTTGATACAGCGCCTATTTTGCTGCTTCTAAGGGCTTATCGTAGTGGATGAGAAGGCATCACCCATCCGTTTAATCCATTTTACTCCCCGGGGTATCCCGTCTCTCAGCCTAAACTTCCCGGTAAGCCCCGCTAGAGGGCGATAGAAACTTATTTGACAAATCTCGATCTAGGGCACACTGGGAACCATCCTCATTTACCACCGCCCCTTAGATAACTCCTTTTCCCTAAGTTACAGTATAACTCTCGCATTGGGGGCCCATCCAGAATAGAAACTCCAGGTGATGCGAAATCGCTTTCTATCTCTACCAAAGAAATTTCGTGGCTGCATATTACTAATGTGGATTGTTATGTCAAGGAAGGAGTGGTAGAGCTAATGTTGAACCTGAGAGATGCCAACCTTGGCATCTAAGGCATGAGAAATAGCTAGATGGCACTATCCTGGGCTACTACTAATAGTCATGAAAGAGTAGGAAAACTGTTTCTTGACCTCGGAACTATCAACCTCAACAGTACAGCCTGTTAACTGGAGAAATCATCAAGAGTAATGAATAGGCAATTGGAATGCACGTGTGTCACCATCCCCTACAAGTCAAGTCATTGGAGCAGAACACCAATCGGATAGGCTACTGCTAGGGGCATAAGGGAGAGGTGGAACTGCTACTTCGAAGGAAGGTCTCAGCACCGACGAGCTAGATATATTGGACAGAGCCCACGATGCGTAACCTTCCCGTGCTCTTTTAGCACCGATACATATCGCTTCCATAACTCTCTCATTGGCATATCTGTTACTATCAGCGCCACCCCTTCTCTTCTTACCCCCCAAACCACTGCTGCAGGGTAGACTACACTTTCTCGTAGAAATCCGCTGTCCCTCTTCTCGCGCTAAGATGGCCCTTGGAAATTACATTGGGTGAGATCTACGTGAGCATATTCCCCATCCCCAGGGTATTTCATAATTTGTTTGGTCGAGTGATCGTTCGTGAGCATGTCTAATGAGTGAGATGGGGGTTGGGCTCAGGAGAAGGGATGATATGAGTTTCTAGTTCTAGGTTACAGTAGGCCGAACCTAGCCTAATATCCCGTTGATTGCTTCCTGAAGTGTAAATACCCCTTGTTCTTGTACGTTTTTGTCTTATTTTTACAGTAATTCTCCTTACTCCCTCCCCCGTACCCTCCCTCTAGATGATGGACGGGGATACTCTAAGCAGGGCTTAGGTATAGAGGAAAAGAGTCTTTGAGAGGAATTTATATTCACAAATCAGTCCCGGAACGCAACTTGAAACAATAAAAGTCCCTTTCCCGTAGGGCCTGGATTTGGATTGGAGGGCCGGACCTGTGAAGCCTGCCATGGAAGCAGGAGGTATCTCTAGGTGATCCAGAGGACGCAATATCGCAGTATCTTTCGGGTAGGGCACGTTGCCCTGAACGCCCCAACGTTCTCAAGGTATGAAATCCGTACTTACTATTGCACTAAACTATGACATGAGGATACCTACTAAATTCAATGCTACGAAAGCTCTCAGTAGAATGGTGTCCAAGAGACAAAGTGCCGAGCAGCGGCTCGTAAGTCCGCATCCCACTCCGCTTCTTTGAGCAACGATGTGGAGGGCGGGCCCGGGAATGCAGCGAGTAGAGATATTTCAAAGGACACAAGTACCAATATTAGCAATTCAAAGAACGTAAAGGTGCCCTATCTTATCAGATACTATATATATACGTGTATAGCCTAAATGCTTTTTTCATAGGGATCTTTAGAAATAGCAGAGATAGTTTCTGCTCCTCTTCCTTAAGACGAATGTAACCCCTTTCCTTCATTACTGTACACGCTTTGTTCGGACAATACATGCCCCGGGAGTGATTGGTTGAATTGTTTTGTACTAAAGGTTAGCCCTGTTGGCCCTGATATTAAGTACCGTAAAATAACAGCAAGCCATGCTCCCTGTCTCATTCCAATTACAGGGGCCTATGAGTACTGTAGATTCGAGCAGATCCGTAAAATAACTGTAGAGCGCTCCCTCCAGCGCCAGTCCAAGTCACTCGTTTGTAAGCCTTCAAAACAAATTTACGAAAGCTCTAGATAAGCAACGCGGAACCAATTAGGAAACAACTAGGTGGTGGTAGCTCATTTGTCAACTACTAGGTCTATGGTAACTTACACTGTTTCTGCCATGCCTGTCAGGATGGGATGTGGCACAGTACCCGACTTGGCCTTTTTTTTCTTTTCTTTTCCTTTTCGAGTTGACCTCCCGCTGAATTATTACGTGCTTTTCATACGTCTACCGGCGGATCGGGGGTTGGGGCGCGGATGGCATAGTAAAGGACAAGATGCAGAAGTTTATACCGGTACTACCAGAGTGAGACTTACTGTATCGCGCCTACCTACCTGGCGACCAGGGTACAGATTCCGTCAAGAGAAGTGTTGGGTTAATAATCCCGGATGGTTCGCGATACTTCCCTACATACAGAGTACTCGCGCACGGAGGGACTCGTTTTGGTAAAGCATAAGCAATGAGACGATTATCATGAAATTCTAGGCGTACATATAACTAATCTATAGTCCCATGTGGTAATGGTCTTAGTCGGCGAGAACCTTTCCCCCAGACTGGCTTGGAAAATATGGGCATACTGAATTATCAACACCCAAGAAAAACCCTTGAAAACAACCCCTCTTGTAATCTTGGAAAGAATCCCCTTGCATAGCGTCTAGCAGCTTTTTATCTTATTTTTACTTTATTAATGAGGTATAACATCGCTAGCCTGAGGGGCCCGTCTAGGTGATCCTCATATTGATAGTGTTACTAGTGAGTACAGACATTCCATAAGAAACCTAGATAATGCAAGTATAGAAAACTAGTTTCATTAGGAGTTCAATTTCAGTAAGTACATTTCCGGCTAATTTCTAGGGTAGCTTATGATACATGAAATCTGGGGATTTAGTTGTAAAGCACTTGCAGGTCATACGGCCCCACAATATCATCCTCTTCAACCAAAGTACGCACCAGACCCCGAACCACATAAAGTCCAGGAATAAAGTAGCCCTTTATCCCCGACTTTATGCATCCTAACTTAGCCAGTACTTTGACACAAACCCTCACTCCTCAGCTGCTCTCTATTTCTATTTCGTATTACGGGAAAGGTTTATAAAAGTGTAAAAACCCCCCGGCGGCCCTGTGGGCCGAGGCAAAGTCCATATGCTGGCCTGACCCACGGTGAGTACTTTGTTGAATTGGGCTATTTGGCAGGGGCGTACTTGAGTACAGTATTAACACAAGCAGCAATAACTCCCCGTATGAGCTTGGTGAAAGCAAAACCATAGACCAGTGCTGGTTTGTTATTTAAATAATTTCACTGGAGGGAATCGTGTTGTGCCTTCTTAGGAAGAGGGTATTCTTAATTTAGAAATTTGGATCTCGATTTTGTTTGGCTGTAAGGGCAGGCTTTAGTTGTCCGGGGGGGGACCATATAATGATATTACCGTATTATAGAGGTTCAATTCTTGCGCCATAGTGAGCCCTGTCGCCGGAGTAGGCGGGCTTCTACTCTTGCTTAGTAATACCTGACCATTTAAAAAAATCTCCGGGCGCTTTTGGGCTAAAAGAGGTACTAATAAGTGTAAAGCGTTCGGAAACTTTTAAATAGCCAAGTATCGAGTAGATTATTCACAGGTTAATTCCTTAGCAAATATGTATGAACTCGGGGGTGCATGAAAGTGATTGATATTTTGTGGCGCAGTATAGAACAAAGTCATAGGACTAGTTACCCGTTAGGCTACCTGACCCGTCCTGTCACTTTGTGCTAAACTGCGCCACAAAATATCAATCACTTTCATGCACCCCCAAGAACAGTTTTTAACAGCAATCAACATTTCCCAGACATGACAGAGATAGCGAATCCCAAGAGTTTTTTTTGCGGTAGTCTAATAGGTTTCCCGTGTAAGATTGGGAGAGATTCAATAACTATTCATAATCAAGGAGCTACCGAGAGGCGTTGTTCTTAGTCGGGTCTCAAATAGCGGCAATAAACGGCGAAGATCCCTTCTGCGTCCTTTGCTGCGTCCTTTGGTCGTAATCTATGACATGGCCACCCACGCGTCCGACAGTGATACCGGTAACTTTAACGTTACCTCGTGTGAAATATGGCAAGCGGACGTAATCAGAGACAACTCAGGATTTGAATTTTTCGAATAAAAAATAAAAAATAAAAAATAGGTGCCAAAATGACTCTACTGGCATTCATTGGATTCGTATCTATAATACGCTGTGTTAATGCCTGTGGCAGCGATTAGGCCAGACGTGGCTTGCCAGAAGATTTGTTTTTCCCTCAAGAAAGGAATTGGGGACCGACATGCGCTCTCCACAGTATGTGCGCATCTTCTTGCCATGGGGGTAGCCACAGTCTTTAGAATATAGTGCTGCAACGATCACGCACCGGTACCGCATTCGAGACAGGATCCATGGACATTTGCACGACGGAAAAAACCACTCAAGAGGGCAAGACAGACCCGAGGTTTATCACTGACGACGTTATTCCTTGATGAGTGACTTTTGGAATGAAGATAAACTCTGGATTACAATGCCAGCTCCACTTACATAGTACGGTATAGTGGGCTAACGTTATCACAGCGAAATCGGTACAAGTAGGGTGCTTAGATGGAGGCGGCTACGGGTTTATATATAGCCCTACAAACGCCTGGGAGGTCAGAAGTTAAACTTAGAGTTTGGCTCCACAGCATCGGTTAATGGTGCAGCGGCTCGAACGTGTACTCGTAGTGTCGAAGCGTTTTTAGAAAAGACTGCTATTGCATACCACCCAAATTTTGCACTTTTTCTTCAATTTGGGTGGTATGCAATAGCAGTCTTTTCTAAAAACGCTTCGACATTACGAGTAATACCAGTAGAGTCAGGAGTAAATTCAGAGGACCCCTCGTTGGTCCCCGATGGAGGGTTTTCCGACCTTTTTTTGCATCCTACATTCCACGCTCAGACATCACGAAATCCATCTCGCTGATCAGTTGGGCACCGAATCAGCAGCCCAGCCACAGGCGCCCTCGGCACAAGTCACAGGCTTTACACCGCCCCCCTTTTTTCTGCTTTCCCCTCTCTCTCACCCATCATTTTCTGCCATTCCCTCCTCGCCTTTTCAGCCAGAAATCTTGATATCCTGTTCGATAAATTTTTGGTGTTCGTCGATTTGCTTTGCGTTGAGAAAGGAGGAAAGTAAGAGAGGGAGCGTGGCAAAGAGGCGGTGCTGTACGTTTTATGGCTGGGATCTGGCAGACGATCTCGGCGTCGCCCGTCGCTCCTTTGCTGAACCCAACCTATCTGGTTCTTGGATCCCGTAGGAAATAGTAAGGACGAATATAAACACGCACCTGAAAAATGGCCACTCGGACCCTTGTTCGCCTGTTGTCTCGTTTTATGATTGAGTTCGTTTAGGCCTGGCGTACGTATGCCCTCCCGGAGCCAAGCTACCTTCCCTTAGTCTATATCTTGGGCGAAACCCCCCCCCCTTCCTTTGAATTTCGAAACCATTACCTCCACTCCTCCTCTCCCCACACATTAAACTTCATCACTCCTTATCTCACGCTTGTCACCTGATTTGCTATCTTCTTTCCATAATGAGTAACGTTAACCTGACAAACATCTTCTCCTTCAAGGGAGTTCAGATCATCAAACCCTCCCATCCAGACCAGGTCACCGGGACCCTCACCCTCTCACATGAGCGCCAGTTTGCACAACCTGCGGTTGGAATTCCTGAGGATGAGTTTTTGCACATCAAATTCGTCTCCTCTTCCGGAGTAACGGAGCTCAATACCCGCCTTTACGGTGAACAAAGAGCCGAGAAACTTGACCCTTGTACCTTTACCATCGAGCTTCGAGCACCAGAGGAGGGCGCACTGCTCATCATTTTCCCCCCAGCAGATCAGATTGTTCCTAGGGAGTACCTAGAATTCAGTGCCGAAGGAGTTGACCTCCAGATAACCTGGGCGCAGGTGGCTGACAGCTTCGCCACCGCGATAAACCAGTGGATTTCATTTAGCGATGGAGAAGCCGCCGTACCAGCGTATCAACCTAGCTCTTATGCAAATGAGAAGGGTAGCTCTTATACGAACGAGAAGGGTAGCTCTTATGTAAGCGAGAAGGGTGCGGGATATGGAGGTAGCAGCGCTGGTGGGGCTCCTGCCCCTTATGACCCGAGCACCTATCGGGACGAGAAATCGGAAGGGAGACTAGTCTTGATTGACGAGGAGAATGGGCATGAAGTTGGTGAAGTTGGTGGTTATCAAGTTCATGCCATTGGGGTGCAACCCGGAAGTAAAGGTTTGTCTCGCATTGTCACTACAAAATGAGAGAATGTAGCTAATTCAACGTAGAACCCGTTGAGGTCTCGCTACCAGAAGATGGTTCAGGCAGGGTCACCGTAAGTTATTTTCTACCGCTATCTGCGTAAAACTTTGCATGGCTGGAGATGAGATCCCCAAAAGAAATATATTCTAACCCCAACTCAGGTCCGCCCCGCAGATTACTTGAAGGACGCTCTCGACCCCGCTTATAGAAACTCGACAATCGTCGGAACTGCCGCGACTGCATCCCGGTTAATTGTCACTACAAGCTCATATATCGCAAACGCTATCCAATCGGGGGCAGACACTTTTACCAAAAAGACAAGGCCTAACGAAACGCCCCTCACGTTCAACCCTAGCACCCACAACCGTGTGCGCCAAATTCATACACTTTCCTCGAGCGCTGCCAAGTTGTCTGCACAGGCTGTTGGCCAGGTATCCAAACATGCGCAGAATCTCGGTGCCAGAATTGTCGGTCGCTCTGAGAAAGGGAGGCCGGCAAATCCAGGGTTATTAAATAAGTCATTGGTGGCTTATTCGACAATCGCTGACGGTATTGACTATGCGTCAAAATCTCTATTAGCCTCGAGCTCTAATGCAGCTACAACTATGGTTGGGCATAAATATGGCGAAGAAGCCAGAGAAGTTGCATACGGGCTTACTGGCTCAGTAAAGAATGTTGGTCTAGTATACGTAGATGCGTCTGGCGTATCCCGAAGAGCCGTCGTAAAGGGTGTTGCAAAGGGTATGGTGGTCGGGAAGGTTCGTGGTGGAGGAGATGTTATTGTTCCGGGCCACAATGAGGTTATTGATGGCATTCCAAAGGGCTGGGGCGACGGGCACCTCGGTGGACCCCACGCCGGGCCCCCATCGCGCAATCCATCCATCCACACCCCCGGGAACCGTTCACCGCCAGCACCACCACCATCATATCACAGTGGTAACGGCGCTAGTTCCGGCCAAAGAGGCGACAATCTTTACTTTCCCCCACCACCAGGAAGTGGCGGCATGTCCCCACAGCTCACGGGCTCTGTTTATCGATCGTCCAGTCCCGGGGATAGTTCACTGCGTTCCGTCAGTCCTAGGCCCTTTGATGAGAAAGCCGATTCCAACAGCAATATGCACGGTGGGTACAGGTACTAGATATTAGACGCGTAGCTGGGACTGAAGTGCATTTATTTTTCTTTTGTGTTTGGCTTTCCATAATATTCTCATATTCTGCCTCTCTCTTGTCTTTGATGTGCTGGTTGTCGTAGACTACTTTCAGACTATTTCAATCTGGATGGGCTTGAGTCGGAATCGAGCTGGTTACTGGTAATAGATCTTTTATTATTCTTTTTTCTTAACGAGTAATGATGATTTTCTTGATTTCAGGTGATTGGTTTTTGGAAAGCCCTGCGAAAGGGTATGTACGGTATGTACGGTACTAGTAGTGTGAGTAGGGCAAATTATTAGGGTAGTAATCAGGCCACCGTACTAGGATTTGCCTCTAGAGGTAAAGCTAAAGTTAGCGAATGAAAAAAAAGTAAAATTAACGATTGGTTGGTGAATTGTGTTACATACGGCACGTGAAACACACGAGTGATGGGTAATGAATGATAGGGCTCAAACATCCACAAACTAGTACTATGCAGCAGTATTATAGACTTGGGACGAAATGGACAGGTTCTCCATTATATTATTATAACTTGACATACCGTAGCCATAGATACCGTAGATACTCTAGAACTCTTCACTGCTTCTGAGGGTGTAGTATCATAGGTGTTTGGACTTGCGGATACTTTCATCAATTATCTTTTGCTATCGGGACTTATCATCTCGGACTTATCAAGTCGTTTTGTTATTATAGTTGGAACGCGATGGAAGAGGTATGTAGTACTTTAGTACATAAACCGACAAGAAGTGGCTGGGGTGAAAAACTTATTTACGATTGCGTCAAAATAAGAGTCCTGGCTATGGTATCATACCAAAAGTTAGCCTATGGCGTCTTATTGCGATTTCGAGATAAAACCAGGGTAAAAAATAAAAAAAAATCTTATTTGAACGTAATTAGTGCTGGTTGGCTAGCTGGTTATTGCCAGTTTGTTGGGGGCATTTGTTCCGGTATGATAATATGTCAATTCTAAAAAGCTAGCTTTGCACATTCATATATCCATCTATCCATCCATTAATCCATTAATCCGCCCAGAAATTTACATAGGCCTGAAGAAGAAAAAAGAAACAAAAAGAGATACCCAATCCTCCTTCCTTCCTTCCTCTTCCTCCTCCTCCTCCTAGACCATCTCTATCATAGATAATAAAGCTTTGCGGTAAGTAAAAATCTTATAGATAAATAAAAAGGAAAAAAAGTGAAAAAAAAAATCAACAAGAAATAGGACGACCCATGAGAAGATCGAAAAGAGAAAACGAAAAGGAAATTTCCTTTAAACCTCGCTCTTCTCTAGAGAGGATGGGGCCCTACTCCCCACCGCGGTGCCTACCATGGCGCTCTCACCATCACCAGCCACATTCTCATTGCTCACGCTCCCCTCCTTCTCCACCACTGCTTCCTGTGATTCTGCTCCCTTCAGGGGAACCATAGAACTCTTGATAAACACGACCGCAACGACGAAGCTCGCGGCGCCAAAAGCCATAGAGGTGTAAAAAGAGTTTCTATAGGCATCCTTCAGTTCCTCCCTCGTCTCGCCACGAATTAGCGAGCTGGCAATGGCGAATCCTAAAGCTGTGCCTAGCTGCGCTACGGTCTGCAAGATACCCGCGATGAGGCCCTGCATATTGTTGGGTGCGCTGGACATGGCGACGTTAAGGTAATTGACAAAGTAACCGGCCATGCCGATGATCATGACGAATTCGCCGGTGAAGGTGTACCTCCAGAAATTAGAGTTCACCTCGTTGCGCGAGAAGAGGAGGATACCGACGATGCCGAGGATCTCGCCGACCGCTATGACCCATTTGGGCGATATCTTGCCGTACACAGCGCCCAGGGCGAACATGGAGATTAGGGCCACGATGGAGACCGGGAGGAACTCGAGGGCGGCGGTCATTTGGGACTTGCCCTGCACTCGGATGAGGAATTGACTGCCGTTCAGGAGGATTATGAAGAAGGTGGCATAGGTGAGGCCGGTTATCGCGACGATGGGAGGGAAGTTGTGATATGACCAGACTATTTTGGGGATGAGAGGTTCCATGGTGAAGAATTTCTCCATGATGAATTCCTCCCAGATTATGAAGAAGATGATGATTGCGCCTCCGAGGACGATGGGTGCGATTACCTTTGCCTGGTTCCAGTCTGTGGGGGCTTCGGTGAAGCCGAAGACGAGGAGGAGGGCACCGACGGTTATGAAGACCGCTCCTGGATAGTCTAGTTTCTTTGCCCTGGGGAGGTCGGTGGGAGTAGGGGGGACGAGGAGGAAGGCTAGCACGGCGAAGACCATCGATAGGGCGAAGGAGAGCCAGAAGATCCCTTTGTAACCTATTGAGGTGGTGGTGAAGGCGCCACCGACTGGGAAGCTGTCAGTTTCTCATGCTCTGGAGAGTTACAATTATGAGCTAGACATGTCGTACCTAGAGTTCCGATAACGGCTCCCGCAGCTTGGCAAGCGCCCAGACCACTAACTGCCATCTGCTGGCTTTTCCCTGTGAACGTGGTTGCTACGAGAGCGTATGATGTTGGAATTGTGCATGCCGCTGCAATGCCCTGAATCGCCCTCACGACGTAAATCGCTATAACGTTATCGACCCCAGCGCAGATAGCAGAGCAAATGGCGAAGACAAGGAGACCGACAGAGTACACCCTATGATGTCCTATCACATCGCCTTTAAAAAGATCATTAAGGTTAGCCTCCAAGTGATATTACATGATGTAAGAAGTAAGTAAGGAAGGAATGGGAAAAGGAGCACAAACCAAGTCTCCCAGCAATCAACAAAAAGGATCCAAATGTGAGCGAGTACGCAGAAAGTACCCAACTAGCTTCAGTCTCTGAGATTCCATACTTCTCCGCGATGCTCGGTAGAGCAAACGTCACACCGGTGACATTTATGATATCGAGAATTTGCGAGCCGGCAAACACGGCAAATGTTAATGGGCGGAGGGTTTTCCTCAATTGATCGAGGCGGGGAGAATCCATATTTACCATAGACCGTGGTAGCAGGAATGAAGAAGCAGATGATCAGAATTCTTTGGTTTGGGTATTGATGAGTTTGGAGAACTATGTCGGGTGGTCTCATAGATATATATATACGCAGTTCACTCATCGATGCTTTACACGCCTTAGTCGTTTAAACATGAAATTTCTATGCAATCAAAGCCTGCAAGGGGTGAGAAAAAAAGAGGGAAAGTACGTAGTATGGAGATAAGAACTGGATTATCTTACTTCCGTTGTTGGACGTCGGTATTCCATGCCTATAGAATCATTCACACTGGCATTGACATGAAGATCTTTTTTCTTTGTTTGATCTTCCACATTATTAGTGGAGATAGAGTGCTAAATCCCCCCAGAATAGACTACCAACTCCGAGAGAACGGAAGCTGGGAAATAAAGTCCGGGTGTGGCATGGGATGGCACAGTCACACCCAAACCTGTTGACAAGGTACTCCGGAGAGCACAAGCTCTCACGGAACTCCGGTGGTGGGTACTGAGTGTGTGCCAAGCCACGCGTATTCCCACCACAGGCGCCTGTACTCGAGTAAAGTGCAATCCAATGGACTGAAGGTACCGGGGACTGTACCCTGCTAACTTGCACCATTCATCAAGCTTATCGGGAAATTTCTTCCAACTACCGCGTGTGCGCCATTTGTAGCCATTTGCAAAACTTTCGTCCGACACGAGATCCACTTTCTTCTGCTGACAGCTAGAAGGGTTGTCCAAAGGCCATTGAATTGAGACTCATCAATAAAGCACCGTAAGAGAAGATAACCTAAATTACCTCCCTAAAGGGCCTATGATATCATCTAGGCGGGCCTTTTACCCCTTCTGAAATAGACATTTCATGGGGGAAAAAAAAAATGAAAAAGGAAGAAAGAGAAAGAGTTGGGAGTTGGGGGGACTGGAAAGGGTAGGCGATCCCGTTGTGTTGTGTCGTCACGTGGCAGGCCCGGAACTCATGTGTCGAAGCAGGCTTCCCGGGGGTCGAAACTGTACCACTGGAGGCTCTGAATTAACTCAGGGACTGACTTACCGTAGCGAGCTTCGGATCGCGGCAAGCAATATTAAAATTATTTATGACTCCTCCCGCTCTGATCTAAGGCTTATTGTCGCCGTTTTTCCGCTGACATTTTCCGGACTGGTGGGCACAGCACTGGGACACCGTGTCCAGTACCGGTATTGTTGTGCAGATGGAGGGGGAGTACCGTGTGATTCAGCCCACGACGGGCACGGCGCTCCGGATGCTGATCCTTGCGCTGTAGTCCGGATTTTAACCATAACTTGACCTCATATCTGCAGGAAGCGACTCATACGGTAGAATGTGTTGTTGAGTAAACCAGGAACGCATTGCGGGGTTGAGATAGGGGGGAGGAAATGTGCCAGGCAGACTCGGGCGCAAATTAAAGATTCGGAAGATGTGACAAACAGTATCTTGGCATTGTTTTGATCCGACTTTGTGCGGATTGCACTGTGAAATGGATTGAAGATGCAAGTGTAGTACCAGTAAAGTTATTTACTATGGCAGCATGATATCGTAGTGCGTAAATGTCTATACTAAACCTCGCTGTGAATCCCTAAGTACCTAGGTGTTAGGTATTTCTGAGCCGACCTGGTGTGTGTTTTTTCCTCTTCCCTCCATTCGTCAATATTATCATATTCTTTTAACCTATTGGATGCGGTCTAAGTGAGGTTTGGGTTAGTGCCAGTGGGATTGGCCCCGCCTAAAACAAGTAAGTTGCGCATAAATGGCGACTTGGATCGGTTTCTGGGAAATCCCCGGAGGGTTGACGGCTACGAACGTTATTGGTTCGTGGGGCTGCTCTGATACCGGATAGGGGATAAACTCGATTTTCTGTACGACCAATAATGGCTTCCTCAACTCGGGGTTTGCCGGTCGGCAACTGTGGGCCGTGGTAACTCCATTCCTTCCCTTTAATCCCGAGAATGGGTTTTGACCTTTAGACCCTACGAGTGACCAAGTGTGAAATTGCATCTAGGGATGAGTATGATACGAGTGAGGCCAATTCGAGTTTAACTAGCCAAGATTTGGTGAGGGTTTCCCAGCAGGGGGGAAAGCCAGGCAGGCAAATAGCCCCCACTACAGGGGCTTCGCGGTATTCTACTGTGCTCTCTCACTAGCAGAGCGGTCAGGGAGCCGGTGAGAATAAGCTCGCTCCACTTGCCGTGAACATCCTATACTCGGGTACAGTCATCACGCCTGACTCACGAGGGAATAGCAGCGTTCCGTTAATAATATGTATTGTTAATATATATCCCTATAAGGGCCTGCCCATCCCCAGGTAGCAAACTCCCATGTGATGATCCCTCATATCCTGTTCTTCCTACATCTGTTGCAAGCCAGGATCTCACATCGTCTGCAAACAAAAATGTACTGTGGGAGGAAATGATAACACATCTCGCATTGGGTTCCTCCGGCTTGAAACCTCCATCCAGAAACATGTTGGCACTCATGATTCACCTGTAGATTCCTCACATATCTCCCCACAAGGTGAGCCCAGTTTGTCTGGTTCTGGTTCGAGTTCAAAGGTGCGCCGCGCATGGCCAATTCCTCCGCTCGCCTCGTTAAGCGCCCGTCGTCCCAGTCACCACATTGGCACTGCTTCCAGGTGACCCCGCATTTATAGCACCATTCGGCTTTGCATCTACAAGTACAGTTTCACCGCCTGTTAGACTCGAATCCCTCACTAAACGTATCAATTATGGAGCTTTGTTACCTGCAAGTCATGTGATGACAGCCAGATGAAATCTCGACCAAGGCGTGGCAACTTCTGCACCTCTGCCATCCGCTCCGTGCCGCAAGATCCAAAGTAAGATCCAAACTCTTGTCTTTGGGGCAATCCCCGAGATGTCGCTCCTTCTTGCAAATCACACACGTCCCTGTGAAGCACTTCGGACAGATCCCGACGTCACCATGGATTCGATCTGAGTGAATGAATTCGGAACATGTTGGTTTGCAACAATATGTCCGGTCCTTGCTGGAATATTCACTGGATTTTGACCGGAACTCCAACAATTCTTCACCCGAAAGTACTTTTTCCGCCGTGTAAAGTGGAATCTCCTTCTTACAACACCGTGGCGGGAAGAGCATCTCGTCGACACAGGCGTTGAGAAACACTTCTTTCATACAGGATTGACAGTATATGTGCCCGCATGGAGCATTCACGGTAGAGGTGGCGGGGAACGTGTCAAAGCATATTTGGCAGCTCTTCTTCGGCACACGCTCGGCGAACGTCCTAGATGGACCAGGCGTGACCTGTATCGGATCCTCTTAGCAACGTATCGATCGGAGGGCCGACGCCATGGGCTGCGGTAATGGAATTCAAGCTGTCAATTTCTTACCCCCGTTTGGTCCTCGAGCATCAGCCTTGCTTGCCATTCATTCATCGCAATCTCGGTGACCCCGTCTGTGTGATCCAACCCCCAAGCCAATGCTCCAGTATCTGAGCTTGTTGGGCTAGCGTCCCCCTCATTCTTTCTCCCTAGACGTAATGCAAGGTTAGGATCATTCTCTGCAGCCCTCTTTGTTGGGGTATCACCATCTGCCCACACCACCTCACCCAAACTTCTCGCTAGGCAGCGGTCGATAATGTCTTGTTCTGTATCCCGCAGATACTGGCGATAGGTGTCGAACGCAAATTCGTCATTGGAGCTTGCGAGATCGCCTTGTTTACCCTTTCCTTTTCGAGAGGCCAGCACTTCCTCGATATCCTGCAGTTGAAGCGAAATGATCAACTTTTCCGATAATTCGTCCATCCTATGTTCCGAACCGTTCCTCAAGAAGCTGCGAAGCAAGCTCCCCAATGCAAAAATATTCCGGTTTTGTGTGAGGCTCCCAGGATTTCCGGCAATGCAGGGGTACTAGGAAGGAATCTGTGGATTTGAGTATAAGAGTGTTGTTAGAGGGTTCGGCAGCGTGTATCTAGACTGCACTCATCCCCATTTACACCCAGAACGAGTGTTTTTGCACCCCTATCCACATTCCGGCAGCCTCGCAAGCCCTTTGTCCAATTCCCTCAATAATATGCACTCTGCCACACCCATTCTCCAATGAGGGCGGATAGGCAGGCAAGATCCTATCCGATTAGGAATTCTACCGATGGCAACCGAATGTCAGGCCTCCCACAGGGATTTTGGTTTGATCGCAGCCACAGCAATGTCAAAATCCAAACCCCTATCTAGAGAGGTTGTAAACTGCTATCGTACCTAAGAACTAGAACAATGGAGCCCCATGTTGGGGTGTCTAGAATTCCCCCCTCTTGATAAAGGGAGTTGCCCCCCCCAAAAAATTCGCTTCTAACCTCCGCTAACACGAATAAAGGTAAATACAACGACGTTGCTAGGGGAGACAACTCCAACGCCCTACCCTGAGGTTTAGCTTCTCTAGTTCTTACGGTACACTCGCGTATGGTACACGGTACAGTACCACAGGTAAATACTGATAATAACAATTAACAGAGCATGAACATTAAAGCCGTAACAGCGATGTTACGGGCTAAATCTAGAAGTACGGACACCGCCATTATCTCTCTGGTCTCCCCAATTCTTGGCGCTTGTAGAATTCCATAGCGGCAAAAAATCAGATGGCAACGCGGTTTGAGATGGGGCTAGAGCCCCAACCCCCCCTGCCACAGAGTGGCTTACGTGCAAACACAGAATCCATCGTGGTTCTAAACTTCAAAAACAGTCAGCTAGATAATATCACAGTTAGCTGAAGAAAGAGTCGGAGTAGGGGGATCACATACTTCCCCTCCACGACTTCTAGCGCCGCAGCACAAGTTAGTGTGTTTGATACGAGTATCAATCGGGTTGCTGCAGCTCGTGCGATCAAAGGGGCCTGGATGGATTTAAGTCAACTTCATAAGTTTGGAGTTAGAGTGCAGCACCGAAAGCATTCGATTTGCCCTGAACCCCTGCCTCCCAGCCACGAATTAGTCAAGGTTTCGGATAGTAGAAATTTTCCAATTGCATATAGGGTGCGGTTACGATCAGTGCCGGTATCGGTATCGCCATTAACACCCAAATGAGACTTCGAAAGAGCTATCCCTTGGACGGATAAGACTCTCAAATCCGTTGCATGGTTCGTGCACAGCTTTTACAGAGACTTGATTGGAGGACAGCTAGGCCGTGATTAGGAATTCTTGTGATTTCTCGTCACTGAGGAGGGTGGTGTCGTGCGAGTCTTGCAACAAGTTTGAGAGTCTCATCCGTCCAAGGGATAGTATCCAGAAATCAAACTAAAGCCATGCTATTACCCGAGCCGGCCCCCTATACGGAATTAGGCCTTCCGTGAGTTTCGGTGACCACAAGAAGATACAGCTGCTGTGCCGCCCCCTTGGTTCCGGAATCTGATTCCATCAATGCCCTTCTGTCCTTAGCACCGCCGGTTATTAACCCATCCATCCGACCGGACTTTCGGATGATTGGCAAGTCTGAATTCAATTGAGATGCCGAGCCCGACGAAACGAGCCCGGTTATCATAACATGGTGGCAGGAAATATTTTTAATCTTTAGTAGACAATAGAATCCATTCACGGGTCTGCCAGAAGCCAATCCGAGCCATCCAGCATGAGCTGATGCGTATCGTGAAGCGGGATATACAGGAGTGGCATCATAATTGCGACGGGAACTCTGGCATCCGCCTCATCGGATATCACTCGGTCTACTATTTACTTCCGGTTGGTATGATGCCGGGGAAACTCGTTTTCGCGCTAAGAGGTGATAATAAGACGAGTCAGGATTTCTCACAAAATGTCATGACCCTTCCCGGTTAGTTTTCTTGATATAGAGGAAAATTGTCGCTAAAACGACACCCAGGGTAAATATTTGTGAAAATCCTACCCCAAAAGCTATGATATCCTCTGCTCAACGGAGCTCGTGTATTTCGCCACACTTTCTTCCGACCTCCCAGCGTGAAAACGAGTTTCACCAGAATGCGGTAACGGGAATTTGTTATATCATCCCGGGGAGTAATACCAACATAATTATGATCCAAAAGGGTGATTTCCTCCGAAGGCTTTCACATGGTTGAGTATCCGCCGCTCTAGCCTCTCCTCTCCCCATTCTTATTCAAAGAGCACAAGCGCCCGGGCTGAAGGGTAGTATCGTTGGGATCTTCTGACAAACATACGGCGAAATGGAGAACGTTTTTTATTGTATCTAGCATCCTGTTTCATGACGGCTGTATTATAAGACCATTCTGTATTATTAGCAGGGTTATTCGCATAATATTATGGAAGCCAGTGTACGCCAATTTATAGAGAGAAACCTACAGGAAGGGAGGCGTGAAGACATATGGGCTGTGGTAGATAGAAGCCCGAAACAAAGATGTGTAGAGCTTTTACTGTTGTAGGGCCCCAGGATACCTATTTGGTGGGCTAGGAAAGATCTATTCGTCAACAGGTTAATCAATGCATAGCATCATATGATAATTTGAACTTGATTTTCGGAACCTATAGGGACATGAGGGGTTCGAGGGCACCGTGTTTTGCTTGCCCAACTTGGCGAAAGAGGTAGCCTCGAGAAGATAATCGTATCCGAGAATACCGCTGTCTCAGCAAACTCTTGTTTTCCTATTCCCAACTAAAGAGACATACAAGCGATGAACCGACCAGAACGGTCCTAAAGAGAATACAATAGCACCCTTTTTCCGGATATAAATTCGGCTTCTCCAGAAATCCCCCGGGATCCAAAACATAGTAAGATATCTATCCTTCAGCCCCTTTAACTAGAACCCAATCGATAGCTGCTAAACAACCAAATTCTAAGGAGTAGCAGATGTTAGCAAGACTCATCCCTCAAATTCCCAGCTCTCTAGAAAAAGGAGTCAGTAGGGACTCACTCAAGGGATGAGCGGTTCATATATCCCGGAAACTTCAAACTCCGAGAGATCTTTGAACCTGGCCGCGGGTGAAAGTTACCGATGACAATTTAATCTCATTCATTTGGCCATAATCTGTAATGCTAAAGCAGTGAACATTAAGTGCTAATTGGCGGCCATCCGAATACGGCATCTGGGGCGGACATTAACTCTTCTGATAGGACAGGCGTTTTCGAATATCTAGAACACTGAATAGGAACCGCGGAAGATCGCTCTACCCGAGACATATGCTCCTTAGAGTCTACTCGTACGTGGCAAAGAAATGCAGGTTTAAATGACGATTTATCGAAAAAGAAGAAAAAAAAGTGGCAAGCTATGGAAACTAGACCTTTTATTGCTGCTCCATATTATCAAGGTTATTCTCACTCTTTCTCTCAATAACTCTGCCAGGATCAGGACCCGCTCCGTCCAGTATCAGGCCAAGATTTCTCTATACAGTGCTCTTTGCGGTGAGTCGTCAGGCCAGAGATAGCCGTAGAGTTCAGGCATTCCCCCCTACCATGACCCAATGGCGGGCTATCCGGGTAAGCAGCTTTTATTAATGCTCATCCCCAATAAGACCTTCCTGTTGTCACACCCTTGCATTAGCGCCTAAGAGCAAAGATTAACTAAGTCGTAGACCAACCCAGAGTCCTGCGGGGGCAAAACAAACTTGGGGTACTAGGACATGTACTAGAGTGCTCGAGTACACTCCAAAAGAATAAGAACTCCCTCAACTAGAATAAAACTAAGAGGCGATTTGGTCGAGTGCTCGTGCTTTCATCCAGGCCGGCGCCCTTCCTTAGATTCACACCAAGCAACTAGCAACCAAGTAGCGTTCGAGTGATACTTTAAGATTGTTCAGGATTTCTGCTGGCACTTGCATCTCTGGGGTTAAAGTACACCCTCCCACGAGCGGATTTCGGTACCAAATTCAACTGGGCTAGGCAGGTGCGTGAAAACCAAGGATATCAATCTAAGATCTTTCCACAAGTATCCCTGGCACCTATAATACTTGATGATCCCCACAGCTTACAGAACTCTAAGATTCGGGGTTATCTCATTTATTCGGAACGGCGCTAGTTGGTTCGGGTAGGGCACGGCGGCGATACGGCGCTGTCACGGAATGTGTAGTGCTGTGCAAGTGCCTAGACATCGTACAGGAGGCAGTGTCAATGCACCTGTAGTGACATCAAAGCTACTGTACCCATAAATGAATTTAATTCAATGCCATAGAAGTGTCAATAGCCCTCCGGCTCTCCGGATGTTGAGCCTCCCGCTGCAAGCACATGATAGCCAAGGGAATTCGTGTCGCAGCCGGTGGATCCTTTGGAGTAAAATTACCTAGAGATGACTTTTCGTCCGCTCGCGTACTAGGGTTTAGAGGTAAGGTGTACTCGAGTACAAGCATGGCGAGTTAACAAATCAATTGCACATCAACGAACAGAAAAAACTTAGGCAATGGTAAAAGCACTCCTCCATCGACCATTCCATCCTGATAACCTAAAAAAAAAGTAGATACATAAGATTAGTAGATATTAATACCTGGTACACCATCCATCAGGTTTAACATCTGCTTCACCTGCCAGAGAGTCAAAACCCTTTGGGTTGACAACAATAAGTGATGTCCTCTATTACTTTTTTTGGCCTCATTCACAGGTGAGGATAATACTTATGAAGCTTATTTTTCGCAAGAGGCCAAATATGTTCAATTGGATTGAGACTCACAAGTAGGCAGGAGCATTCATGGGAGTAATTTTCAGCCCTCTGAGCTAGTTTCTAAAGAGCAAGGGAATTTAGCATTGTCAATGATAAAAATGACTTCTTACTTCCCAAACTCCTGGTAGAAGTAGGGTTGGGGAAAATAAGCAAAAACACGCTTGTCACTTTTCCGATAAGAACAACCAGTTATCATTTAACTAATCTTCCTTTCTCTAATGCTAATTTGTAGTATTTTGATTTTTGTGGGCTTCTTTTTGTGATAGCATCCACTTGGCAGTTATGGGCTGTCCTCCTCCACCCACCCTCTTCTTGCCCTCTTCATATCTCCTTCAAATTATATCTCTAATGGTTATGTGGAATTTTATAACCCCCTCATAACCTCAGAGAGGTGGTTAGAGGGAGCAGGGTGTTTAGTATCACTGCAAAGAACAGGAGGCATAGTGTCAAACAAAAAGAGGCATGCAGACTAGTTTGGTTTTGGTCAAGCCTAAGCAATTTCTTTCGATAGGGTTGAAAGCGCAGGGTCATGAGGCGCATTCAGTTACCATGCATCTCCTGTGCTCGGTTAATTTTGTTACATGGGTAACGCACAATACCGATACTTGCGGTACGAGAACATTTCCCTGGGCACCGCCGTATTCGTACAGTATAGGTGTCATAATACGAAAAATAAATAAATGGCATTAGTGGGTCAATTTGCACGGCTAGGATTGGTCAAAATTGGATATCACTGTATATATGCAAATATTGTATATTGAAGCTTCCTTCCCTCTACTTTAGGAATATCATAAATTTATAGGTAAGCTGCTACTGATCTAACTGGGCGCTTACTTTTTTTTTTTTGTTAAATCCTTCAATTGTTTTAGGGTACATTCGCGGTATCGCGCTTACACCCTCAATCTTATTATCAAACATCATATGATTCCAGATCTTGTTATTGTTTCTGATCTCCCTATTTTTTCTTTTTCTTTCTTTTTCTTTTTGAGGGGGCGGGGGGGGCTTGGAGAATTTTCGCAGCCCCGCGAACCGAGCCTGTTAAAAGAATCTTACGCCAGCAGTGGGCCCTTCTTGACTGCTATCACCATAGAAAGTAAGCTTATTTGTCGAGGATACGTTATCGCACTAGCACCGATAAGTCAAAAGTTTCCTACCGAACACTGATTTCAAGATACCAATTGAGACCAGATAGCTTAATTCATATCGTTTCAATGATTCCATGAATCTGGCGCTGCTGCAAGCTAATTTCCCGCTGGGGGATAAACAGACGGAAAAAAAAGGAGAAGATGCCGCAGAATCTCAAACGACTGAACCAGTGCCCAGTTCAAATTGCCTCTCGGACAGCAAGGTGACTAAGGTCTGTTATTTTTACTTTTATTTATTTTTTGTGTCCTTCAGGGGGCAGAACAGCTTCCCTTTCGCTGTGTTTCTCAGCCTTTTCCTAGAGAAGGAAATTATTGGAAATTATTCGGGATTCCGCGATGCCCTACTGCCATGCCTACCACCAACTGTGGCCCCCACTCTGAATACCTACGGGTCGTACTCGTATGGGCACGGAATGGGCAATGGGCTGAGGATAAATGCGCCGAGATACAAGTATTCTGCTCGTCATGCTCGAGTACCGTAAGAATTCGAATAATCGGACCATGTGGCAAGGCGTTGGATTTGCCTCTCCTAGTAAGGTGTTTTTTCCCTTTTTTACTTACTGTTTTTCGCCCCTTACCGTAAAAACTTGAATAATTGGACGGTGTGCTATGTCGTTGGGCTTTCCTCTCTCAGTAAGGTCAAGAAATTTTTGTTTTTTTTTCTGTCTCGGAAGGAGAAAGGGGCTGTGTTTTTGCTGTGTTTTTTGCCCCCTTTCCAGAGAAGGGAATTCTGGACTACATAGCACACCGTCCAATTATTCAAGTTTTTACGGTATCCGGAGGAGGAAATTTTGGACTACCTGACGCATGGTCCGTCCATTGAGTTCTTACAGCAAGCAAAAACGAAAAGACTATGAATACAGCGGAAGGCAGAGAAAATATACAGGGAGTGAAGTTCTTTTTCTTCTTCTTTGGGCCTGATGAGATGGAATAGAAGTTCCATTTAATTGGAGCGGTATCATTCGAGCACTGAGGCGTACTTGCTAATCGAATAGGTAGGTGCTGTTGGAGGAGGAAAACTGGAAGCACCGACCCATATTAGCTGTACGTAATCCATGATAATGCTGTTGGGGAGCCGTTGCCAAAAAACACCATAAGGGTAGTCTACAGGTATTCGAGTATTGTACTAGTACAGAAGCAACAGTTCGACTTAGCATCGTGAATGAGCTTGGCCGCTAATAGCAACAGAAACCACGGAACAAGAGATAGCTGGTTTCTGGACCCTCGTTGAGTATCAGCGCTTGGCAGCTTTTGCACACAGCACTGGGGGAGGTTCTCGGATGCTACAATAGCCGAAAACATCCCTGGCGCACTGATGGGTTAGCACGGAATGTTATGTTCCGTCTTAGGGTCCTGTGGGGCGCGCTCGTTTTCGTTTTACCGGCATTCGTACTACGCTGTCAAAAGTGCAAGAATTTGCTGCTGGTAGCGCCTGCAGTTGCTCAGGATAGGGCTAGCGGATATCTAGGCGAGCTACCCGAAACATGGCTGGGGGAGAGTCTGGAAAATATCCTTCTTGAGCATTTCCGCAGCTTCTGTACGTAACATCTGGAGCTGGCTATTAGGCTTGCCGAGGAGGAAGCAATTTCTACAACGATCCGGGAAACACGCTATTCAGCTCTTAGCTGTACAAATAATTGTGAGAAAAGTGAAAAAAAAGAATGAAAAAAAGAAAAGATGGCCAAGAAGAAGTTTCAATGGCCTTGAAGGGGGCACGGGACTCACTCAAAATACTCTAAAGATTGAGAGGCCATGCTCTATATATTTTTTGGATGCTACCATCCATAGCCGGAGTTATTGGCGAGTCCTCATTATAATATTACCCCCCTCCCCCAATGTTCCGAAGTTCATTCATCTTATCCCGATAGTTGCGATTACAACCCCTGTCCTGATAGCCCCACGGCGGATTACAGTTACCTGCAACTTGAGGGATTTATTTGCCTGCCGCAATTCTAGTTTGAACCCATAGACATTGGGCTCCATCGAATATATTCTCAATCCTTTAAGCTCTCGTCTGCTCGCATTCAGTGGCCTACAATGGCCGGCTCTGGGGAAGAGGTGGGTACTGGGGGGCCGGGCCCGGGATGCCAAAATCGCCTACCGCCATCAACATCGTCGTCGGAGGAAACAGCTACATCTAATCACCCAAACACGCGCCATGAGGACATTATCACACCGGAAACAGAACGGGATGTTACAGCACTTGCGCGCAAGCTCACTAAGATATCAACTTCATCCTCTGTCGTAGAGAACCCTTTCAACTCAACTGATCCCCGATTGCAACCAAATTCGGATCAGTTCAATGTCAAGACATGGGTCAAGACCCTCATACAGATCATGTCCCGGGATCCTGAATTGTATCCAAACAGAACCGCCGGTGTCTCATTCCGGAATCTCAGCGTTCATGGATTTGGCAGTCAACAGGACTATCAAAAGGATGTATCCAATTTGTGGATGGAAGGAATAGATGTTCTTAGAAACGTTTTGGGTGGCGGTAGGCCTGGGGGAAAGAGAGGAGAGCGTAAGATCCAGATCTTAAGAAATTTTGATGGCTTAGTGAAGAGTGGGGAAATGTTAGTTGTATTGGGGCGGCCTGGAAGGTATGATACGAATTGAGCCTCTAATTTATACTTTAGGGCAGATGCTGAACGACACTAGTGGGTGCACAACATTCTTAAAGACGATTGCAGGGGAAACACATGGCTTTTATTTGGATAGTGAGTCCGATATCGAGTATCAAGGTTTGCAATCTTTCACTTGCGGATATGCGGTACCTAATCTAGCAAAGGTATCTCCCATGAATTGATGCACCATGACTTTCGTGGTGAAGTTATCTATAATGCCGAAACCGATGTGCACTTCCCCCACTTAACCGTAGGAGAAACACTCTCTTTCGCAGCCCAAACACGTGCCCCACGAAACCGTCTCCCAGGTGTCACTCGCAAGCAATACGCCGAACACATGCGTGATGTTGTTATGGCAGTATTCGGTATTTCCCACACCTCCAACACCAAAGTTGGGGACGACTTCGTTCGAGGTGTCAGTGGCGGTGAGAGAAAGAGAGTTTCAATTGCGGAAGCGGCATTAAGTGGCAGTCCTCTGCAATGCTGGGACAACAGCACCAGAGGATTGGACAGTGCGACCGCCTTGGAATTTGTAAAAACTCTTAAAATCCAATCCGAGATTTCTGGAGCAACAGTTTTGGTTTCTATGTACCAGGCTTCACAGAGCTCTTATGATGTACGACGCCCCTCCTTTGTTCTTCAATACCGGATAGCTAATCGTCTAGTAGTATTTCGACAAAGTTACTGTTCTTTATGAGGGTCGACAGATTTATTTTGGCCGCACTGAGAATGCTAAAAGGTTCTTCGTAGATATGGGGTTCCATTGCCCTGAGCGCCAAACAACTGCCGATTTCCTCACATCACTTACATCGCCTAGCGAGCGTCAAGCTAAGCCCGGGTTCGAAAACCGAGTCCCCCGTACACCGGATGAATTCGCTGAGGTGTGGAAGAAGAGTGATGAGTATCAGAAACTGCTCCACGATATCGTAGCTTATAAGGAAGAGTTTCCGCTCCATGGGCCTCAGCTTGATGCCTTCAAAAAGTCTCGTGCAGCTCAACAGGCCAAGCGCATGTAAGTTATCTCTTCACCTGCAATCACTCGTTAGTTTACTAATCCCTGGATCCCAGGAATGTTCGATCCCCTTACACTATTTCGGTCCCCATGCAGATTAAGCTCTGCATTGAGCGCGGTTTCCAGAGGCTCAACGGAGACATGACAACCTTTTTCTCTACGATTTTTGGTAACGTTACCACGTCATTAATTCTCGGCAGTGTTTTTTACAACCTCAAGCAAGATACATCCACCTTTTACAGCAGGGGTGCTTTACTTTTTTTTGCTATTCTAATGAACGCTTTCAGCAGCGCTCTAGAGGTGGGTATCTTGTTCCCATCGGGGTCGTATTCTCCTACTAATAAGATCAGATTCACACGCTTTACGCTCAACGTCCTATCGTCGAAAAACACTCTCAATATGCACTCTATCATCCCTTCTCCGAGGCTATCGCCTCTATGATATGTGACCTTCCTTTAAAGCTACTTTCGTGCATTTCATTCAATTTAACGCTTTACTTCATGACTAATCTCCGCCGGGAGGTCGATGCCTTCTTCATCTTCCTTTTGTTCTCTTTTGTCTGCACACTCACCATGTCTATGATGTTCCGTACAATTGCTGCAGTTTCTAGGACCATTTACCAGGCACTGGCACCTGCCTCCTTGTTGATTCTCATGCTTATCATCTACACCGGGTTCGCTATTCCCTTAAGAGACATGGCCGGATTTATGCGCTGGCTCAACTATATCGATCCTATCGGATACGCATTTGAGAGTCTGATGATCAACGAGTTTCACGACAGAGAGCTTCCGTGTGTAGGCTTCATCCCACGAGGGCCTGGATACGAGCGCGTTTCTGGTCTTCAAAGATCTTGTACAACTCCCGGTGCGGTCCCAGGAAGGTCTACAGTCAACGGTGATGCATATATCAATACGGCTTTCAAATATTACTACTCTCACCTCTGGCGCAATCTCGGCATTATGTTCGCCATAATGTTGTTCTTCCTCGCCACCTACTTGATCGCCACTGAGAAGATTTCTAGCGCCCGCTCAAAGGGTGAAGTCCTTGTCTTCCCCCGCAAACAGCTCAAGAAAAGAGCTGCTCATGGAGATAGAGAGGCTGGCGCTTCTGACAGTGTTGTTGCTGGGAGTGAAGCTTCCGGAGTTGCCGTGGCGATTCACCGACAGACTGACATCTTCCACTGGAAGGACGTTTGCTACGATATTACGATTAAGGGTGAAGGCAGGAGGATTTTGGATCACGTTGATGGATGGGTCAAGCCCGGAACTCTTACTGCACTCATGGGTGTCTCTGGGGCTGGAAAAACTACCCTCTTGGATGTCTTGGCTAACCGAGTGACCATGGGTGTTGTGGCTGGTGATATGTTCGTCAACGGTCGGCTACGCGATTCATCATTCCAAAGGAAAACCGGCTATGTCCAACAGCAGGACCTCCATTTAGAAACGTCTACTGTCCGCGAGGCCCTGGTTTTCAGCGCCCTTCTCCGCCAGCCAAAAAAGTATAGTGAGCAGGAAAAGCTAGATTATGTCGAGGAAGTTATCAAACTACTGGAAATGGAAGAATATGCCGAAGCTGTCGTCGGTGTTCCGGGCGAAGGTCTTAACGTTGAACAGCGCAAACGCCTTACGATTGGTGTCGAGCTTGCTGCAAAGCCTGAACTTCTCCTTTTCCTGGACGAGCCCACTTCTGGTCTTGACAGTCAGACTGCCTGGTCAATCTGTACCCTCCTGCGAAAACTTGCAAACAACGGACAGGCTATTCTTTGTACTATTCATCAGCCTTCAGCCCTTCTAATGCAGAACTTTGACCGCCTCTTGTTCCTTGCCAGGGGTGGTAAGACCGTGTACTTTGGCCCCATTGGCCAGAACTCGGAAATTTTGACTGGCTACTTTGAAAAGAACGGATCCCACAAATGCCCTCCTGGTGGTAACCCTGCCGAATGGATGTTGGAGGTCATCGGTGCCGCACCTGGTGCCGTGGCTACGAAGGACTGGGTAGAAGTATGGAATAGCAGCCCCGAGAAGGTCACGGTCCGCACCGAGCTCGATCAGATGGAGCGTGAGTTAGGTGCTTTAAGCAGAGCTGAGGGAGCCGGTACCGAAGAATTCGCCATGCCCTTCTCTACCCAATTAAGGATGTGTCTCTTGCGAGTTTTTCAGCAGTACTGGAGAACACCCGTATACATTTACTCCAAGTCCTTCCTTTGCATATCCACGGTAAGCCCCATCCCATCCCTAGCCCGAAGACGCATTCGCTAACATCCCCAGGCAATCTTCATCGGCCTCTCCTTCCTCAACGCCGACAACTCCATCCAAGGCCTCCAGAACCAAATGTTCTCAATCTTCATGTTAATGACCCTCTTCGGCACGCTCGTCCAGCAGATAATGCCGAACTTCGTGACCCAGCGCTCTCTCTACGAAGCCCGCGAGCGCCCATCAAAAGCCTACTCCTGGAAAGCCTTCCTCCTCTCGAACATCATCGTCGAGCTGCCCTGGCAAACCCTAATGGCGCTCCTCACCTTCTTATTATGGTACTACCCGATAGGAATGTACAAGAATGCCAAGATCGCCGGCGAACTCGACGAGCGCGGCTTCCTTATGTTCCTGCTGATCTGGGCCTTCTACATGTTCGCTTCAACTTTCGCGCACATGATGATCGCGGGCATTGAAACGGCTGAAGCAGGCGGTAACATCTCCAATTTGCTCTTTATGCTCTGCCTCATCTTCTGCGGCGTGCTCGCATCGAAAGACGTTCTCCCCGGCTTCTGGATATTCATGTATCGCATATCGCCACTCACATACCTCGTCTCAGCGATTTTGTCGGTTGGTGTGGCTAAAGCTCCGGTCGTTTGCTCGTCCATCGAAATCGTGAAGGTTGTCCCCCCGAACGGGTCCACCTGTGGGAAGTACCTATCCTCGTTCATCAACTCCGCTGGAGGCCTCCTGTATAACCCGGAGTCCACGGGTGAGTGCCACTACTGCCCGATCACGAATGCGGATTCATTCTTGAAGGAAGTTGATATCGATTATGCTGATCGCTGGAGGAATTTTGGCCTTATGCTTGTCTATATCGCGTTTAATCTTGCGGCGGCCGTGTTTATTTATTGGCTCGCCAGGGTGCCCAAGAAGGGGAAGAAACTTTAGGTTTCTTTTTCTGGGTACATTTTTACCATCCCCGTAAAAAAAATTCCCGCATCTAGGTTTTGGCGCAGTTGCTTTTTATATAATACATATCTCGCTCATCACATTTCTTCGTTCCTGTCCTTTATTTTTCACCCCCGGTTTTTTAGGCTTTAATACCTTTTATTATTATTATAGGATATACACAGCATTTAAAGCATCCTATTTTCGAGTAATTTTTTTATAATTATTGTCGCTTAGCTAATATATGTCATACCGCATGCTTCTTCTGTAGAAATGATTCTCTCACATGACTGAGCCGGCGAGTGACTCGCCGTGACTTAAACGCGACTCGACAATGTAAAGCGACGGAAGCCTGTAACGCCCGACTCGGAGGTCGACAAAACCCAAACGAGATTGCCGTAAATCAGGAATATTTTGCCATGGCACTCCGCTGTTACACGCCTATAAATGCGCCAACGCGCGAAGGCCTTCGGCGCTACCCGTGACCCCCTCCAAATCCTAACGTACTCACGGTCAGTCCAGCATTCCTTCATCATTGATATTCAGGCTATGATTCTTCCTCTACACACAAAGAAGTTTAGTTTTGTTAGCTACCAGTGATCAGCATTTACGATTCCTCCCCCTCTCAAGGGTACATTCGCCCTTGTAATGCACTCAATGTTCAATAATGCAATACCCTTTCCCTTAAACCCGGGTTATAAAGGATCTAATTCCACTTGTGATTCTGAGAAGTACTGGCTCCCCTGTAATATTGGGCGAAACGCAATGGTTAAGATGCCATGCCACGAACCAATTAACCTAATCCTCGTGCAACAACCAGGAACCCAGGAGTTCAATTCCCCCACACCGCAATGAGTTATTATTGAACTATCCGTCACGTGCGGCTAGGGGTAAGAAATCCTACCCTGTAAGCATTGGGAGATTTATGAGTTCGGCTCTCACGATAAGATTTGGTCAAAATCAGTCCTTCTATGAGGTATAAAATTCCACTCTAGACTGTGCACATATAGGGTGAGGTCCGCGACAGGATAGCAGAAGAAGAAAAACCCAATTACTAAAGGCATCCAGCCCCGGGGCTGAAAAGCGTTTAGGCAGGATTTTCCAGTTGGGGGATTTTAGTGCGCAAGGCCTTTTTGGCTGGGGATCCGGTAGGTCCACTTGAAGCCTGGAACTCTAAAACACTCTTTTTGGCTCCGGGGTTGGACGCCTTTACCCCACCTCCTTTATTTAGTTCGAAAGAGCAGCCGCAAATACCACTCCCTAGCGCCCGTGTACAAAAATGAGTGAATTAGCCCGCGAGGGTAGCCGTTTATCATAGAACCATCTATTTCACCATTAGCCTCCCCCTGCGAACTGACCGTGCATTTTTCAACAAAAGAGTCAGGTGCGAGTAGTCACCACCAGTTAAATATATAGGGCTCCTTCAATACACTATTAGCTACAATCTTTTGTAAGAAGGGATACATGGTTTTAGAAAGCACCAACCAGAAAACCCATCCACCAACAATCCCCACCACAAGATATCACTCGTGCCTATGACCTTAGCCTACTAATCAATTACACAATACAGGAACCCGCAACGCCTAGCTCTGAGAGCTGACATAACCGAACGTGGTCCCCAAAAGGCACCGGATTGCAGCACTCCCATGCTGCACACTTCCCACCGTACACTACCCGAAGGCATCGATCAGTTAAAAAATAGAAGGAAGCAAAAAGAGTTCAGCAACCGGGATTCCCACATGGTCACCCACTGTAGTACTAACCGGTCGATACGATGCTTGTTTAGCGCAGAGCGGACGGGATGCGAAATTTTCATCGTTCTATGGCCGAACACATTTATACGTATTTCTGCAAGGTACTTAACGCGATTGCCAAGAAGCGACGGTCCATCATCAAGCAGAGTTGAGAGTTGGCAGCGATTTGGATCATCCAAAGTAGCTTCACTTTAACCTATTTACTCTTGGCAGATAATACCCCTAATTTGTAGATTCTCTGTATTCCCCCAATCACCTTATTCCTCCAGAGTGTGTTCATCCTCAGCTCCGTTGAGTGATTTGGTTTGCCAAAAGGGCTAGGTCCGGAACGCTCAGCACCACCTAACCTTAAACAATGCCCCCGTCTTGGCGAAAACCCGGACAAAAGAAGATAACATCGCTGGGGAATTATACAAATTTGACACGTCGCCTAACCAAAGGATTGAAACTCTACGATCACAATCCATCACTCGATAGCCTAGGTCATGATTGGGCAACCGCCCGGAGGAAGAAAGCCCGGCACAGCTAGGAAAAGAAGAGAGGGGGGGAATTGCAGTGAGCCCCTCACTTTGTCTCACCATCGGGGGTGCGAGTGGGTGGTACGGGTTTTAAATTGCGATGGGTGTCTGGGCTTCCACAATGCAGTACAACACCAGCGCTCAAGTAGGATGGGGGAACCGTGATAGTGTGTGGGGTATTGTGCTTTATCCCGAATTATCCAGATGTCTGTGATATATATGATAGCTCTCAAGTGTTGTACTGTGCACTGACTCTTAATGCAAAACTCCCGCAGTTGTTTATCGTTGGCATTTGCGGTAGGTTATCAATACAGAGCTTTGCAGCAATGAAGAGAAAGTTTGTTCTCCTGGTCAGCTCAACTCACTCGCAGGATTTGATTCCCACAAGAGCCTCGTTCACTAAAAGCTATCCTAGAGAGATACCACTAAAGCAGCACTATTGCAGGCCTCACTTTGTGCCTACCAGACTCCTTTCCAATTCCTGTGCCCTTGCAATACCGTTGACACAGCCGCCTTCCCAACAGGCGGCCGGCACATGACTTGGGGCGATTTCCCGAACCCTGGGCAAGAACTTCGACAAGTGTATCACCGCCTTATCAAGACTAACATCTCTCCGCTTCAGTGACAGCTGCAGAATCGCTCCATCAGGTCGACGATCGGCCAGATGAAATGTCGTTTGTCCGAATGGTCCCTGGGCATTGGCATCTACTCTTTCATGCTCCAACAGAAGTCGCACAACAGCTTAATGCCCCCCGATAAATCGCAAGTAGTAAGGGTGCCTTATATCCATCGTCGTGGGAGTTGACATCCATCCTTTCGCCACCGAGCAAAACCTTCACAGCCTCTTCATGTCTCATCCCTGCAGCGTAATAAAGCGCCGCTCCATCCAAGATGCTGTGTGAGTTGACGTCGACATCCTGCCGTTCACGAGAGCTTACACAATATTCACCCGGCCATTCAGGACCATGATATTGGTGCCAGATATAACGAGTTCCGAACCCCTGAATCGACACCGCAATCCAGAAGCGCGAGAGCAGCAGTCTCGCCCTCCATCCCTCGGGCGTTACTGAGGAGCCTGCATTCCTCCACAAAGTTGAGAACCCTCCGATCTAGTAGCTTCTAGACCAGGGACTTGTCCCCCCGACTAACAGCCAAGTAAAGCGGCTTCTTTCCGCTTGTCTCGGAGGGGCATCTGAACATGTTTTCAACGAGAGCATTGGAGAGAAGGTGTGGCAGACGGCGGCTGGTCCTTAAGAGAGAACTCGAGGCAGATACCGTAGTAAGAGCTCTCCCGAAACCTCGTTGGGAAGGTTGTGCAAGGCCATGCTGTCTTTAGGCTGTTTCTGGTAGAACCCTGATATGAGCTTATAGAAAAGGCACATGAAGCGGGCCGTAAATGCTGTGAGACATTGTACCCAGCATTCACACGCCACAATAACGTGCCGAAACTATCCCTCAGCTCGCCCCGTGCTATATCCAGAAACCCTTACTTATGAGAACGAGATCTGGAAAGTTCCCTCCCTTAATTGGTAATAAATTACGAGAATTTCAAACTGAGACCTTATCCTCCAGTCTCTTGGACGCAGTGAGAGACCAAGGGATGAGTATTGATCGGAATACCGCAGAATCCTTAGACGCCTCGGGCGTTATCGTGCGCAGTGCAAGTTGAAACCTTTAAGATAAGGTTACATCCAGAACCAACGTGTCGAGAACTTATACAGCGCAATGCAGCAGATTCCAAATAGCACTGCAAAGTGCACTTCATGCCCTGCGATAGATCACATGCCTTAGACGAGAAACCCACAAAAAGTCTCAGTCCAGTATGTTTCATATGGAAGGACAGGAATTTGCGGAATTTGGTCTTTACCAAGACTTAAGTTGAGGCTTATCCTCAATCTATAGGAGCACATCCAGTAGGCCATTAGCGAGTTATCAAAAAGAGTCCGGTGCCGTGAGGTCGGAAGATTTTATTGCGATGGGTAGGTATGAAGGGTGGCTTATCAATAGACTACGGTAAAGGGGGTGGATGGACAGCCTTTATCGGGATTGTGGCACTGCATTTGTACACCCCACAGCAGTCCCGTATAAGCGCGCGTCCACCTAGCACCGTGATCACAGAAACCCATTCGTTCAGCAAATCCTGCGCCCCCGCAGCCGAGACACCGGTTTCTCCCCAGCGTGCTTGATGTGTTTCTATAAACCCGCCCAATAATTAATATACAAGCTACACAACAAAACACATTTCCAGAAATACCACAAGGCCTATCGCGCTCTATACCTAGTATACTGTATAGGCTTTTCTTCCCATCCATTGTCCATTGTACATCTCGCAAGAAGGTCGAGTTGATGCGAATTTTTGTTTTTGGCAGGTGCATGATCCGATGGAGCCCTATCAATCGTAGAAGAGTAACATAAGTCGTGAGAGTCATGAAAGTCGTAACAGTCGTTTAACTGAATCTCCAGTGCCACTGCCTGAGCCCCCCAGATCGATATCATGCCCTCCCACGGGAGCAATGCCCAACCACCGCGTCTTTTATCCAGCCAGCCGCCAAAACATTTATAGCGTCTCAGCATAGTAGCTTCCCCAAACCAGAGCCAACTCCGCTACCGTCTAGGAGATGCAACATCGTCGTTTGATATCACCGGTTGTCCATCGTGTATAATAGTGGCCTCCGTAGATTTCCTTTAATTCACCCTCAAGCCTCTCATTCTCTAGGAGAATCTCCATCGTCGCTCTATGTCCACCAGCAGCCGCCAGATGTAACGCGGTGAACTCATAGTTGTCTATTGCGTTAATGTCCACCCTCTCGTCTTCCAATAGAGCCTCCACTGCCAAATGATGTCCGTGAACTGCCGCCAGATGCAATGGTGTCCAGCCTTCCGGAGTGCGAAAGTTGCGATCAGTTCTGCCGTCGCTAAGCAGCACCCGCACCACCTCATGGTGCCCGCAATCTGCTGCATAACATAGGGCCGTTTTGACTAGGGCGTCCTGCGAGTTGACATCGACGTTATCGCGACTGATGAATAATTGGACCATATTTGCTTGCCCCGATTCAGCCGCCTCGACTAATGGGGTTCTCTTATGAATCCCCCTAGTCTCTGGATCAACGCCACACTCTAATAACACACGAACGACTGTTTCGTTCTGAGTCTTTATCGCCGCGTTGAGCAGACCCGACCGCTCGACAAAATCGAGAATCCCCTTGTCTAGGAGTTTTTTGACCATGACTTTGTCCTCGCGTTCTGCTGCCGAGTATAACGCTTTGGCACCGAACATGTCATAGCGGAACAAGAATACACTGTCGATGAGAGCATCGGGTAAAAGGGCTGCGAGACGACGATTCGTCCTCAGGAGAGAATATTGTTCCTGTAGGCAAAGGGCTTCGGCTATATGGAGAATAATTTCGTTTGGTAGGTCAAGGAAGGGCATGCTGGTTCGCCGTATCGCAAGATAAGAGATGGGGTGTGGGAGCGGAAGCGGGTGGTTCGCTTGTGCTGGAGTTGGAGTTATAACCAGAGCCCAGCTGGTAGCACAAGGCACTATCTCTCATATCACGTGAAACCACCACAGGATCATAGTATCTCACCCGTAAAGTGTGAACCCTAGAATCATGATACCACAGTATGTAGCAAACAGGAAAAATGCTACCATACAAATAGAGACAATGCCAACACTGCAAGGAAGCTTCAGAAAATCACCCAAGATATATATAAAGAACATACTTGAGACTCTGAAACTAGGAATTTTCGCTTTAAGGGTTCTAGATATGGGTCTCCGAGTCGAAGGCTCGATCTGGAGATTCGGTAAATCACCCACCTAACCTAAGGTTTAAGAGAAGCGTGTGTTTTGATATCGGCTGGTTTTACGTGCATTCGGTATGCTACCTTGGAAACGGTGCTACCAAAGCAGTTTCAATATTGGTTACCCAAGCCATGTGTAATAGGAACTCCTTCTCTTCACTCATCGATATTCTCACCATGGCGATTGATCGCCTCCAGCTCAACTTTGCTCATACCCCTTAATAGCGCTAATCTGAACAGGCTGAGCCTTGCTTCTATCCTTAGGATATTCTATCACCACTGACTCAATCCCGTGCACACTGGAAGGCACCATCGGCGAGTTCTCAGGTGACATCCATAAAGATAGGTGGCATCAGCTATTAGTAGTGCGAGTTGAGAATGAGGCAAGCACTTCCCTCTTCTATTATACAAATAAGTAATCCTTAGTTAACATTACTGTGTGCGGCTCGTCATCTGAGGCATCGGATCTTGTCTAAAAATATGCTTCAGGAATACGGGTATCATAGTATATTTTGGCACCCACGATTTAATCCACTTCTATTTGTCGAAACCTCTAAGACAATAGCTGCTCAAGGATTGATCTTACCAAAGGGAAGTGCTTGGATAGATAATGGCAGTTATTATCTCCTTTGGCTCTAGTCTCATTGGCTGTTGGGTAACTAACACTGTCATCCCAAAGACTTGCCTCAAGTCACTTCCCTTTCGGCAAACCGAAAACCTTCCACGGCGAGCCCAAAATGCTTATCATAATAAGCCACATGGCTGAAATGGATTTTACGGATTCAGATGTATTACCGCAGCCCTACAGTGAACACGCTACCTTACTCTTGGTAGATTATGGAATTAAATAAAGGGATACTGTTCCAGGCGCTGCGCCATAATTATCGCCATCTGGCTTGAAGGGTTTCTGGTACAAGTGCCAGGGATAAAGTTCTCGTACATGCTCCGTCCCCGTTACAACCTCAGTGTTTGAAATTGTTACTTGTCACACAGACCACCTTTTAGGCTGTTGACCAGTAAAACACCTGCATTTCTTTATCTTTATTACTTCATTATGTCGCGATACGGATTTAGGAACGATACCGTCGAAAGTCTCACTCAGGAGGCTACTGAGTTGAGAGAGAAGTTGGCAGAGGTGGAAAAACGTTTGGAGGAAAGACGGTCTCTACTGACTATGTTTAAGAAGGGAGTTGAACCCTTTACGCCGAAGAAAAGCCTGACCCCGGTCAAATTGCGCCCTGCGACACCTACGTCGAAGAGGAATTGGAGAGGTTTGGAGGAAGATGGAAAGAGGAGGAAGACTGAGGGGATCCCGTTTGACCCTGTGGGAAGATTAGGAAAAGGACCGGTTGTCGCTATCAAAGTGGGTGGTATTGAGTGGGAGGGGGGAGTCGAAAGGGTAGTGGAGGAATTGGAAGCGTTGGGTTTTGTGATTTGTGAGGGATCACGTTGGTTGGTGGGGGATACGGAAAGGAAAAGGAGGGTGGCTGCTGGGAAGAAATCTTCTACGGTGGTTGCTATGATAAGAGGTGGTACAGAGTTGCAGGGGTTGCTGCGGTCTGGGATGTGGGTAGGGGGTAGGTGGTGTTCGGTTAAGCGTTTTGTAGCTATTCAACCGACCAGAAGGGTTGGTGGTTGGGTGGCTATGGAGGCTAAGCTGGATGCTGTGGAAGGGAAGAGGGTAATGGAGAAGGTAGTTTTGGAGCGACAACTGGGGGAAATAAAAGATTGGTTCGGGAGATGGATGAAGAGCGAGATGGATCAGAAGGAGAGCAAGGTCAAGCCGGGTGTTCCTTTGGGAAGTGATAGTGAATGGGAAGCGGAGTGTCCTTTTACGGGTGCTCGAAAGAGGAAGATTAAGGGTTTGAGGAAATGGGAGGATAAGACGAGAGAGGAGATAAGGATTATGGAAGAGAAGGAAAAGGGCAAGGAGAAATTTAAGTATGTGCCGAGGGGTAGTGGTGTTATGGGGAAGGGTGACAGTGGAGGTTCGCGTAAGGGGGAGAGGAAAAGTAATTTTTTTTGATGGTCTTTGTTTTGTTTTACTTCACCCATTGCAAGTGTGGTAATTCAGAGCAAGTTGACGCGATGTGGTTTTGGAAGTTTGTTTTGATGTTTATTGGTTCACGGAGCTCGGGATAGGCGATATCTGGGTGGTGATAGTGTTCGTGTGAGGCAAATATCTATGTTAGATACAAAAAGCCTGTAGAGTTTGTAGCTAGTTAGTTACGAATCGAAAAGTTTACAAAAAAAAAAAAAAAAAAAAAAAGAAAAAAAGTTCTCGTACATCCTCCGTCACTCCTACAACCCCAGCGATTGAAATCTCACCTCCTTGTGACGTGTCATATCTTTCCAGTGGGCGACTCAGGATCCTTGATTCCTATCTCACGATGGCTTCAAGTCTTCTTTTTCATTACGATGATTTAGAAATCTTTGGTGTTCAAGGTATCTTGTATCCCTTTTCATCATTTTTAATCGTCTTCCATCTAGGGATATCGTTTACGAACGCTGTCACGACTTTTTGTCACCTTCGGATTCGGTTACGGGGCCTATTTTACTTCGGTAATTCTGGCAGGCGTGTAGGACGCGGGTGAGGGGGTGGCTTAGCTTTAGGGCTAGGGTCGGCGTGGTTGTGGCGCATAGGGTGGATATGGGTTAGGGTTTGGGAGTGTGGCTGGGTTGGGGAGTGAGGCGTTGGTTTGGGTTGTGGCGTTGGGTTAGGAGTGGCGTTTGGGTTGTGGGTTGGAGGAAGGAGTGGCATTGGTTTGGGAGTGGCGAGTATTAGTGTCAGGGGTGGGGGGGGTCGCCCATTGCAAGCGGCCCAACTCACGGCGTTGATGCTCGGTCGGGTGGGGTAGGAGTTTTGGGATCGGTTTAGGAGGGTCGTTGGGATGAAATCGCACCCATACCGGGGAGGTCTATCTAACCGCGCCGCTAGAATGGCAGGGGATCGGATCCGGGTGTTGGTTAGGCGATGGATTTTACTACGGCCATTACTATCTTTGAGCTTTTTCTATGTGATCATGATATTTTAGGTTTCGACGTCTCCGGGATGGTTTATGGAATACCATATCTATATCATGGACCATGGCGCGGATGAGACGATAGTCGCTGGAAGGGGAGGGGGTGGAGGTGGCCTGCTTGACTGCCATAAAATAACCTAGGGGAAGCTGCGGGTGGAGTGTGTTAGCGGTGGAGGTTGTTTATTTCTTTGGGGGTTACGCTTCGTGGGGTTCGGAAAAGGGCTGGAAAGTGGTCAGAGGGGCTGATTCCGAAAAGACGTAGGCGATACCAAGCTTTCGGTTGGGCTAGTAGGTTTCAGTTCTAGGTATTGTACCGCAGATGGAGGTTCTTACCTTTCTCGTTTGGCGGGTTTTGGTGTTGGGCAGATATCCGCATTGTGATACAGAAAGCCCCTTATGTATTTGATGCCATTAGTCATGAGCCGGCGTGCTATAGAGGAGTGATGTCCTTGCGGGGCGTCGGCCACGGCCGCTATGGAGAGTAGTTAGCAAATATAGAAAAGTTTACAAAAAAAAAAAAAAAAAAAAAAAAAAAAGTTCTCGTACATCCTCCGTCACTCCTACAACCCCAGCGATTGAAATCTCACCTCCTTGTGACGTGTCATATCTTTCCAGTGGGCGACTCAGGTTCCTTGATTCTTATCTCACGATAGCTTCAAGTCTTCTTCTTCATTACGATGATTTAGAAATCCATCTCTTAAAGGCAAGTGATGAATGCTTTTATCTGATATTAATCGTCTTCCATCTAGGGATAACGTTTACGAACGCTGTCACGACTTTTTGTCACCTTCGGATTCGGTTACGGGGCCTATTTTACTTCGGTAATTCTGGCAGGCGTGTAGGACGCGGGTGAGGGGGTGGCTTAGCCTTGTGGCTAGGGCCGGCGCATGTGGTTGTGGCGCATGGGAGGAACGATGTGGCTGGGATGAGGAGTGTGGCGTTGGGTTGAGGCTGGGTTTGGTTAAGGGAGTGGCGTTTGGTTTTGGGGCTGGGAGTGTGGCTGGAGATAGGAAGTGGCTTGCATTAGTGTCGAGGATGGGGGGGGTCGCCCATTGCAAGCGGCCTAACTCATGGCGTTGATGCTCGGTCGGGTGGGGTAGGAGTTTGAGATTGGTTGAGGAGGGTCGTTGGGATGAAGTCGCACCCATACCGGGGAGGTCTATCTAACCGCGCCGCTAGAATGGCAGGGGATCGGATCCGGTTGTTGGTTAGGCGATGGATTTTACTTCGGCCATTACTATCTTTGAGCTTTTCTTTTGTGCTCATGATATTTTGGTTTAGAGTCTCCGGGATGGTTTATGGAATACCATATCTATATCATAGACCATGGCGCGGATGAGACGATAGTCGTTGGAAGGGGAGGGGGTGGAGGTGGCCTGCTTGACTGCCGTAAAATAACCTAGGGGAGGCTCAGAGCGGAAAGTGGTAGCGGTGGAGGTTGTTTATTTCTTTGGGGGTTACGTTTTCTTGGGCTCGGAAAAGAACTGGAAAGTGGCCAGAAGGGCTGGATACTGAAAAGGCGGGGGCTATGCTAAACCCTCGGTTGGGCTAGTAGGTACCGGTTCCGAGTATTGTGCTGCAGATGGAAGTTCTTGCCTATATGATTTGACGGGTTTGGAGTACGGCAGATATCATCGTTTGATACAGAAAGCCGATTAAGTATTATGTTGTTAGTCATGTGCGGGCGTGCTATAGAGGAGTGATGTCCTTGAGGGGCGTCCGCCACAGCATGCTATGGAGAGTAGTTAGCACAATACAGAAAAGTTTACAAAAAAAAAAAAAAAAAAAAAAAAAAAGTTCTCGTACACACCACTTTGTGACCTCACCAATTTTTAATAGTTTTTTGCGGGTAAGCCACACTGGGGTGTACGAAAACATTTTTTTTTTTTTTTTTTTGTAAACTTTTCTGTATTGTGCTAACTACTCCCCATAGCATGCGGTGGCGGACGCCCCGCAAGGACATCACTCCTCTATAGCACGCCCACTCATGACTAACCACATAATACTTAACCGGCTTTCTGTATCTAACTGAGATATCTGCCAAACGCCAAACCCGTCAAATCATAAAGGCAAGAACCTCCATCTGCGGCACAATACCACTGCAACGGAAACCAACCCAGCCTAACCTCCTGGCACAAGGAAAGTCTTACGATCTCCGCAACATCTGGCCACTTTCCAGTCCTTTTCCGAGCCCAAGAAAACGTAACCCCCAAAGAAGTAAACAACCTCCACCGCTAACACACTCCGCCCGCAGCCTCCCCAAGGTAATTTTACGGCAGTCAAGCAGGCCACCTCCACCCCCTCCCCTTCCAACGACTATCGTCTCATCCGCGCCATGGACTATGATATAGATATGGTATTCCATAATCCATCCCGGAGACTCGAAACCTAAAATAGCATGAGCACATAGAAAACCTCAAAGACAGTGTTGACCGAGATACAACTCCACCGCCTAACCAACATCCGGATCCAACCCCCTGCCATTCTAGCGGCGCGGTTCGATAGATCTCCCCGGCATGGGTGCGATATCGTCCTCCCGGTCCTCCCAAACCAAAACCCACACTCCAACACCACCCGACCGAGCATCAACGCCATGAGTTGGGCCGCTTGCAATGGGCGACCCCCCCCATCCTCGACACTAATGCAAGCCACTCCTTAACCAACGCCACTCCCAAAACCAAAGCCACCAAACTCCCGCCACTCCTGAACCAACGCCTCAACCTAAACCCAGCCACACTCCCAACCCTAACCCCGTACCTCCCATGCGCCACAACCACATGCGCCGGCCCTAGCCACAAGACTAAGCCACCCCCTCACCCACGTCCTACACGCCTGCCAGAATTACCGAAGTAAAATAGGCCCCGTAACCGAACTCGAAGGTGACAATAAAGTCTCGAAACGTTCGTAAACGTAAACCCCTAGATGAAGAACGATTAATATCAGATAAAAGCATTCATCACTTGCCTTTAAGAGATGGATTTCTAAATCATCGTGATGAAAAAGAAGACTTGAAGCCATCGTGAGATAGGAATCAAGAAACCTGAGTCGCCCACTGGAAAGATATGACACGTCACAAGGAGGTGAGATTTCAATCGCTGGGGTTGTAGGAGTGACGGAGGATGTACGAAAACATCACCCCTGGCACTTGTAAGAAAAGGCAAGCAAACTTAACTCCGTTTTATCTTAGGCGCTAGTACTAACAATATGATAAGCTCCGGTGCCCTTTGAACCACTAATGGCAGTGCCATAAAAACCCAAATAGGGAAGAAATGTACTCGGAGGATGTAGTTGCCTCTCCTAGTAGGGCGCTGTGCATATTGCTTTTTGTTTTGTGTCAACGAGGGCTGAGTGTGCGCCATTTCCCCCTCCCTAGTTGAGAAAGGGAGCCCCAACGGCAGGCAAACATGTCAAGCACTTTTTGCTGACATAGGTACAGTATTCAGCTCCGTGGGTAGAAACCATTGGAACCGATGCTTCACAAGAGCCGACAGCTCACTTTAGCTCCGAGCTCACCGCTCACCTTTTAGTAAAGTCGGATACCCGCTATGGGGTGTTTGCCAATTACCCTTGGTTTTTTACTCAGAGTGTGTTCATACTCGTCAGCTCAGTTGTCCCAGCTCTGGTCCGACTTTTATAATTTATGAAAAGACACGGTACTGGTACTATCCGCACTATATCTCAAAATTATCAGTGCATGGTGCGATTTTATGCATGCGATCGAGCTCCTTGACCGACAAATAATGGTACGGCAGGGATAACATGACAGAAATTCATAACAAAAACTAATGATCCAGCGGAGGGAAACTAGCCAGGTTATGTGCCAAATATCATAAGATTCTGTTAGGAAAAGCTTCAAGCAGAACTCTTTTTTTCAAATGGTCCTAACTTGCAATCTCGGCGAGTGACGTGCCATGAGAATCTAGAACCAGACGAACCCGCAAACATATAGCTAAAGGAACAGAGCCAAGTACCTACCAGGACCGGGGTTGGTTGGTGTCCTGATACCGGTGTTTGATTTCGAGATCTTGGCCCGGTGCCGCGGCGCACTGTTACTGTACTCGGTCGAATATATACTTCGAGCACAGTATTCATCTATAAAAAGTGTTACCGGCATCATACTGTATTCGAGATACTTTTTTTGTCGGTAGACGCGCGGCCGGTGGACTAGAATCGCCAAGTCTCGGATGTCGGGGAAGCATGAATTCTCCTGCGGAGAGGACCGGCCTCTGGAGACCGTGAGGGCTCGGCGCCGGTACAGATCCGTACCAAAAGTTCTCGCACCCAGACTGGTACTGTGATATGAAGGGCCATAATACAAGTACATCTGGTATAAAAATTTGTCACGGTACCAGCCAGGGTGCGAGAACATTTGGAACGAGGCTGTACCGCACCCGAGTCTGGTGTGGCATCCAACAGTCTCGCTAGTCTATCGATAATGTTTAAACTTTGATTCAATCGAACCAGCTTATTTTGCACATTTTGAAGCATCCTAATTGACAGTTTGCCACCACATGGACATCATACGGTACTAAGCTTGAACCAACCACGATCCGGTGTAAGACCGTAACCATGGAATCTGGGCGGGGTCAAAAACCTCAGTCCGCGGAGACTGGGTTGCAGTAGATTTCCGATAAGCTACCTCTACGTCAACGTGCTGGAGCCTGCCCACTTACCGAGATTTGGTGGAGACGTGAGAGTTTCCCTTTCGAGCCCTCTTTCTACCGTATGACATAAGTTCCGCCGGTGCTCGGGTGCATAGCTGACAGCAATGTCGTGCTCAAAATACAGAAGGAGCTTGATCTGAGTAAGGTGATGATGAATTAAAGAAGGCCTTTGCGTTGTCAACTTTCTCGCTTCCCGTCTCTTGGGCTGTCCTTCCTGACTGGATCGATCCTAAAGCAGTTATTTTTAACTGAACCCTCAGTTAGAGCCTTTCTCAAAATACCCAAATCAAGTAAATTATCTTCTATCGGTACCAAATATAGCGTTGCCGCGGCGAGGAATGCAGGATGACAGCAACGGAAGCCCTGCTGCTGCAAGAACGGTGAGGCTGGGTTCTTGGGGTCGAAGGCTGGTTTGAGGTTGTGTGGTGCCAGCCAGCGAAGATTTGAAATCGACACTGCAGCAACTAGGGTCGATGGCGTAATCGAGAGAAACAAAATATCATAACAAGAAAACTCCTCCATACGAGTAGAACTACACAGGAATTGCACTTCTGTTTTTTATTCACCAAGCGAGCAGGACATGAACTCACAAGCACACAAATTTGGTTTGGGTTCCAACATAATGTGGCTTAGTGCGTGGCACTTGTTTGGTCACCAAACTGGATCATAGATGATGAGTGATTGCTACACGCTCAGCCACATGGTACTGGATACCTAAAACTAACGTTTGTTTCTTGAGAGTAAATGTTCGTGCGAAATCTGTGCCTCTTTTCTAGTATAATACTCGCATGAATGAAAAAAGAGTTTAGAGGATTAAAAAAGAGCAATTCTTGCGTAGGTCTATCGGGAGCTTTCCTTAATTATTTTGTTTTCCCTGAGGGGTGTTCACTATTAATTTTGATTGCTGGACCGAGTTGTCTGCGGACGATTTCAAATGCCTGATACAAACGCACTGCCGTACCGGTACAGCTCGAGTGTGGTATTTGTGGGCAGATAGCGGCTCAAGATCTTGCGCGAGATCGCTGAAACCTGGGTGGCTTGCTAGGGCCAATAATTACCGTGGGCTACTTCTCAGAGGGGCCAGGGGCGATACTGCAATTAATGAGCCTTCCGTGCTGGTGCTCGAAGGGGGATCCACTTTTCAAACAATGTTTAAACTGAGCCATGACACTGGGGATGCCGAGGTAATTTCAGGTATCTACTTTAGTACTTGGACTCTGCATCGTAGCTTAGATCACATTCTACTGTATTCCCTCTTTGTAATGGAAACAAGCTACAACGGAGGCAGAATCTGGTTCTATGCTGTACTGTACAGTACTGTACTCGAGTACTGTGAATAAACGAGTGCTCGAGTAAACGGATGCAGTGCACTCAATTGGTTCTTGAACCCTTGCCCCCACCTCATCTCTCCCTCTTCTTCGTCCTCTTTTCTCCTTCTCCCCACTGGTAGGCTGGCTTGCTGCATCCTGGGGACCTGATCAACCAAAGTCTCGTTCCCCGGGGGCATGGTACCTCCCGTAATTTATGATACAAGGACCGGAAGGATGAGAAGGATAAGAGGGGCTCATGCCTATCGAGGACCAGCAATCTCCGCTCTGCTGTGAGCCTCTTACTGTACTTGTATAATACTATTCCTCGCGCCCTCCCTCTCCTACAAACCTTCTTTGCCTATTTTTGCACCTACTACACTCACCTCAGCGCCTCGGGTGTACCGACAAAGCTGGGCTTTCTGTTTTACCGGCATACATATATTACAGTGTCTGCCCTTCCTGCCCTTTCGTTCTCATCCGGCAGTACGGCACACTTCTCTTCTTTTTTTCTTTTTTCTTTTTTCTCCCCTTATTCCTTTTCTGCACGTTGCGTTGTGCACCCGGCCTAATCGTGTGGCTTTAACGCCTGAGACACAGTTCGGTGGTTTCTGTCAGCTAGCCAGCCTTCCCGATTTCCGTCGCTGGTATTTCAACGAAGCACATTCGAGATAAAAAGAATCCAAATTGCCACAAGCTAGAGAGGTACAAATACACTATCTCTTGGCTTGATCTTATCCTACACCGGCTTTTCTTAGATAGCTTTCATCATGCGATTGCCGACAAGTTCTCAAGTTTTCTTCACAGCTTCTGTCCTGTCAGGTATGACTTCAACTACTCCGCTTCGGATCCAATGAACTTTAAGCTAACCCATTGGAAATATAGCCGTACAAGCTGCCCCGGCCTCAAATTCCCTCCCCACGGAAATCAATGATCTAGTTACACGTGCTTTCTCGGATTCTCCCTCAGGCGGCTATGCTCCCGGGAGAGCGAGCTGCCCCTCCGGTCCATTGGTCCGTAGCGCGAACGAAACTTCGTCTGGAGAGCAGGACTTCCTCAAGAAGCGACAGCCCATAACAGATAAAGCTTTAACCGACTTTCTCAACCGTGCGTCGATGGTGGATTTCGATGTGGGGGCATTCATGAGTAGCTATTCGCCTACTATCGGCATCGCTTTTTCCGGGGGAGGTTATAGGGCAATGTTGTCGGGCGCTGGAGAGTTCAAAGCAATGGACAGTCGAACTCCAGGGTCTACTGCCGTGGGAGGTATTGGTGGACTTGTACAGAGTGCAAAATATATTGCGGGGTTGTCGGGTGGAAGTTGGCTATTGGGAAGTGTAGTGATTAACAACTTCACCACTATCGACAGGTTGCAAGCGGCGGGGAACGTGTGGGATTTTGCCAACAGCATTTTGGCTCCAGAAGGGGCATTGCATATCGTGGACACTACCCTCTACTACAACGACCTTAATCAGGAAGTGAACGATAAGGAGCACGCTGGGTTTGATGTCAGCTTGACGGACTACTGGTCGCGCGCGCTTTCTCGCCAGTTTGTCAATTACACTAATGGAGGCCCGGGAATAACTTTCTCCTCGATAGCGAAGTCAGATCAGTACAAGAACGCTGAAATGCCGTTCCCCATCATTGTTGCTGATGCTAGGAATCCTGGCGAGGTAATTATCTCTAGCAATGCCACGGTCTACGAGTTCAACCCATTAGAGTTTGGATCCTTCGATCCTACTCTATATGCCTTTACCCCCATCGAGTTTATAGGATCAAATGTCACCAACGGTGTTCCGGATGAGAGTGGTGTATGCACTCGGGGTTTCGACAATGCTGGGTTTGTAATGGGAACATCTTCATCCTTGTTCAACATCTTGATCACTAAGCTTGACTCCACTGGCTTGACTGGTGTTCTGAGGAAGCTCGTTGAGGCTACCCTGGAGGCAATCTCCGCTGCTGATAACGACATTGCAGACTATGCACCGAATCCTTTTTTCGGTGTCAACCCTGATATCAACCCTTCTGCAAAGACCAGAGATCTGACACTTGTTGACGGCGGTCTGGATGGCCAGAACATCCCTCTCCATCCACTTATCCAACCAGCCCGTGGGGTCGATGTTATCTTTGCAATGGATAACTCTGCCGACACCGTCAGAAAGAATGGTCAGCTGTCCAACTGGCCCAATGGCACAGCCCTCGTCGCCACATATGAACGAGCGATCAAAGGATCCCAAAACAACGGAACCCTTTTCCCTTCTGTCCCGGACGTCAATACCTTCATCAACCTCGGCCTTAACAACCGCCCAACATTCTTCGGCTGTGACGCCAGAAATATCACCTCAGACACAAACAAGTTCCCTCCACTGATCGTTTACATCCCCAACTCACCCTACACCTTCAACTCCAATATCAGCACCAACGAGATGGCATACTCAGCGTCCAAACGCGACCTGATGATTGAAAACGGATACAACATAGCGACCCGCGCCAACGCATCCTTCGACCAGAACTGGCCTGCCTGCGTTGGCTGCGCCATCGTCCACCGCGAGCAGGAGCGCAAGGGGCAGACACAGACAGCGCAGTGCCAAAAGTGCTTCAAGGACTACTGCTGGGACGGAACGCGCAACAGCGCTGTACCTAATGATTACGATCCCAAGGCACTCGTCTCGGCCAAGAGCGCAGGCACAAAGAATGGAGTGAAGAGCTGGGGGACAGCTATTATTGGGGTGCTATCTGGGCTGGTGAGTGCTGCATTACTTTTGTGATGAATCAATCCACGAATTATATCTACCTCCCTCTTCAACCGACCGATCCACCAGCCTGGCTCTTTCTCTCTCTCTCTCTGGAAACTGCCGGGTCGAGGAGTTTGGGGCTTGGGGAAAAGAGTCGTCTCGTCTTTTTTTTGCACCTGAAAGTCCGTCCGTATTTTTGAACGGAGGAGAAGGAGACCTTGGGTCATTCATGCGCGGTCAATTCTTACCTTTTTCCGTCTTTATTCTAGTTTGACGAGTGACCGCCGTACCTCCGCTCTACCTACCCTTCCTTGCTCTCCCAAGACTTTTTTCGAACGGGACTAGGACCGGGACAAGCGGATGCGAGTACTCATCTTGTCTATTTCTTGCAATCTGTTTTTCTTCTAAAAGGGCTTTTTTGTCTTGATATTTTTTCTCTTTACAAGGTTTCTTGGCGGGGGGTTTCCTTCGTTTTTTCATATTTTTATATATACTCTTGTATCCTCTATTACGTACCCTCGTTTTGGCCTTTGTATTTTTCCCTATTTCCTTTGTGTGGAGAGAATGTTTTGGGGGTTGGATTTAGGTGTTTTTTCTTCTCTTTCTTTCTTTCGTAGTGTGATACTTTTAGTGAGGGGGAGGGAGGAAGGGGGTGATAGAATGAATTATTACCTAGAAGGAAGGAAGGAAGGGACAAATGCATGTATGTATCATACCGGTGTAGTCGTCGCTATAAAATTATCGCTCATCATTTCCGGTGCAATATGGTGCCCTAATGATCACGCCTCCCCGAACTTGACTTGATCTTTCACCACCCCTACCGTACTCCTCTCGGTATCCCACGCCCACTCCCCACCGGTACTATAAGTTACGCCCCAACTCCAACCGTGAAGACCCCGGACAGTTGCATTATCGCAGAATGAATGAATAGGGTACCGGTGAGGCTTTTATGGCGGGGTAGGTTGGCTGCCATTGTTTATCATACTGGGGATGAGGTACGATACGGTAGGAAGGAAGGAAGGAGCAATGGCAGTTCAAGTTGCACATGTTTTTACCTACCTACCGGCACTTTAGAGATCGGGATAATTGGAATACCGGTAGTAGTATCATAACTTGTTCAGTGAAAACGTGGTCGCTCGCTGGGCATGAATTGATCAAAGACCTTGCGACTTGAAATTGGTGAGTGAGTGAGTGATTGTTTATGAGGTAGCTCGCCTGCTGGTTGGGGTGGGATCACTGTGCTATGCCGTATTATTCTGCGGTACGATACCGTAGTCGGTGCTTATATGTGCAGCACTCTTCGGCTTGGTGTCAGTGTGTACTACGGTAGCTTCTGGTTTGGTGGTTATGCATATACCGGTAGTGTAATAAGAGCATCTCTAAAGTGAAGTATTAGAAGACCATCACAAGACGCGCTCTAGGATGGTCCCCCACCTCATCGTTATAATATTATGTACAGCGTCTGCGTGTTCACAGCCTGTGCTGCAGCCTTGAAACATTTCATCTCCCTAGCATAACATTCACAGTCGAAACTAGGCCTGTAAGGCCATCACCACTCACCCTTTCTTACCAGGGGAACCGCCACTCAATAACTTAAAATCGCAGGTATCATAGCTCTAAGCTTACTAGATTTGTCGAGGCGAATTACGAAACGTCGAAGTAAAAGAAAAAAGAAAAAGAAATAGAAACAAATGAATAACCCGAAGTAGAGAAGGCTTCCCTTTGCCCCGCCTGCTGCCTGCAAGTTCCTTAAGCGTTCTTCAAAAAATAATATAGTATAAGCTGAGAAAGATGATCTATGTCCGCTTCTTGGGGCCACCCTTGGACTTCGGGCTCTTCCCACCAGCATAGAACTTCTTGCTGGGGGTGCTCGGGCTCTTTCCACCCTTCTTGGTGGAGTTCCAGTAGTACATCATCTGTGCAGCAAGGACTGCGTTGAGAGTGGCACCGCCGAGGAACCCCCAGAGGATGAGAGGATCATTGACTTCTGCGAGTGTGGTGAATACCCTAGCGAGAGAGCCAAAGAGGTAGTTGAAGACCTATAGTTTCCGTTTATTAGTTTAAAATCCTTCCAACAGGCTAGATGTAGGGAGGAACGCACAGCGAAAGCAGACAACTGCCCGGTACTCTTCTGTCTCGCAACTTCAATAATTTGCGGCACCTTACTTGCCAACCCTAACGGGATCGTGGCAGCCTGAATATATACCATGGTATCCGGACCCACAATTCCCTCGTTGAACAAGGCATACCCCGCCGCTGCCAGCGCTGCCACCCAAACAGCACCCCATCCACCCTTCCCAGAGAACTGCAGAATGAGCGTTGAGATGAGCACGTTCTGCACGGTTATCATGGCGATCTCTCCATACGTCGAGAACGGATTTCCGGAACGGAAGTTGTACGCCAGCGTGCAGAGGAACGCCGTCGTCTCGAGGAGGTATGAGAGAAAGGAGAGACCCTTGGACGACTGTGATGAGAGGAGTTTTATCAGTTGTGGGACTTTAATGATTGTTGAGAGCGTGACGATGCCCAGGCCGATTGCTTTAGAGATAGCGTATTGGACGCATTGTGGGTTTGATGCTGGGTCAAAGTCACGGACTAAATTGTTGTAGCAAATGGGTGTGAGGAGGTTTAAAAGTGGTTCTTGAATAGATGGTGGGAGGATGGAGGTGTAGGGGGTTACATAGGGACGGATTACGGAGAAGATGGGCCCTTCAAGGGATTGGAGAATAGAGTCCATGATTGCGGTTGTAGTAAATTTAGGTGAGGGGGGGAATAGAGGAGGAAAGAATGGGGGAAGGTGGATTTAAGGTGGCAGTGATGTTAGAGCAGGAAGGGGGTGAGATATCGTGGTGAAATGTGTTCAGAGGGATTGGAAAATTCTCCGGGGTTGCCTAGGTTACTAAGCCTCAAGGCACAAGGATTTAGTAGGCTTGGCGTGGACCGTGCGCCCTCGCCAATCATCGGGATATAATGAGTTGGTGATATTGATGTTGGATCCGCGGTCAGTCCTTGTTGGATGCTGAGTGTTGGCATTATACGTTAGTTGGAGGTTTTATCATGAACAAGGATTTCTCCGTTCAGATTCCGTTGTGAGCCTCGGGTCACTATGGCGAAGTCTACTTGTTTACTCCCAAAGACATAAGTATTCTCTCCGGTGAGTGCCGTTCTCCTCGCAGCGTGGGCCGGCAGAATACCGATACAAGGGCATATACCGTTAACCGCTTCGGGCATTATTATCACAATGGTGAGTCCTGCTTTTTAGAAGCTAATAAACGCCGATATTACTGTATAGTACAAGAAATCCTAGGATGGAGCCAGTCAATCTCATCACCTCTTCATCGGGCCAGTACCAGGCATAGCGGCCATGGGTAACGCCGGCTGATCTGCCGGCGCAACACCTGTCTCCATAAACCTCAGAATAGCCTCCAATTTCAAGCCTGGTATAGCTTCCTCTTTCTCCTCCTTTTCTTCACTGATTCCCGTTTCAATTCCCTCGGTGCCGGCTTCTCGCTCTTCCAGGCTATAAATATCATCATACCAATTCCTCCGTTCCTGCTGCTCCTGAACGATTTCCCTTGCCCTATCCCATAAATCGTCGTTGTTAACGGTCGGGGCGTTGAGGGCTTTGAGGGCCCAATCCTGCACTGTTGGGTTGAGCTTTTTGTTGAGGAGCGTGGCTAGTAGGATTTCCTGACTGTTTGCAGGGAAGCTCGGGAGTGGGTAAGAGACCAGCGCGGAAGTGTTTACTTGAGGTGGGGGGAACTGTTGGTTAAGCGTGTGGGAAAGGGAATCTAGTGTTGAGGATAGGACGTTGAAGTGGGATTGAAGAGTTTGCCTACACGCATGATAATGTTAATAGTTAGGAATTTGATGAAATGGTGAGCGATAATGTTGGGGGAGAGTTCTTACCAAGGGGGGAGCTGTTCGGGAGGCCCGGTACGAAGGGCATTGTCGAAAGCAGTGAGGGCAGAGACTAATTGATTGAAGCGAGCGCGGGTAGACTCTAGCGATCTCTGCGGATTCTCCATTGCACTGTAATGGGTTGGAGGGGGGGTGTGCTTTACTAATGTTTTTTTTCCTTCCTGAGAGTTGAAGAGAAGCGATGGTGAAGGTGGTGATTGTGGAATTAGATGAATAGATGATGGACCGCCTGCAGCTTTCCCCGGACTTTAGCTTGCACCAAGGTTCGGTCACTCGCCTGCAGTCTGCTAGGTTTCACTCGGAGCCCTAAATATTATGCTGGTGGCGGCGCCTTCCTTGTGCTCAAGCACCAGCAAATTCCATAGTCTCAACAACCAACAGTTCCCTATTTTTCTCAACCAAGGCTCCAGACCTGACCTGAACTGACCTAGCCTAACCTGACCGAAGTCGCTGGAGTCTTTAACTCTATCATACCCACATATCTATATCGCGCTCCTCTTCCCTCGTCTCTGTTGGTCTGTTGGACAGGAACTGCTCATTAAACCCGGCTAACCAACAAACCTCCCTCGCACACACGCCGATACACACACTCTCCTCCGCAACCATCCCATAACCACAAATGACCTCAAAAGAACCCTCGACCTCGGCCCCGGACATCGATATTCTCCCATCCAACTTACAAATACACCCGCCGCTAGTCCCGGAACAACAGCTTCCGGATCCAAACTCCTCCGAGGAATCTCGGAACCTGATCACTGCAAACTTTACGCACTTCCGAGATGACCCTTTCTCATTTCTTCGCGAGATCTCCCTTCACTACAGCGGTACAGGATGGCGTGCATATGACGAGCCGATTGGTCAGAAGATATTCTATAAGGGCTTCAGCGATGAGATGAAAACGCGAGTACTTGATAGTGGGATGTTGAAGGCCAAGCTCCAGGAGCTAGCAGGTCGGAGGGTTGTGGTAGAGGATGGAATGGGATTGTTCAATGAAGAGAAGGGACAGCGGAAGAGGCTACAAGAGGTGGAGAAGCAATTAAATGAGGTCGCGGAGGAAATAGTCGAGGGAATGATTTGCAAGTTTGAGAGTAAAAGATTTATTAGAGTATACTACCCGGGCTCAATTGGCGTTTTTACAAAGCTCAATTGACGTGGTATATTTTAGGGTGCATACTTCGTTTGCGTGCAACTCCTGGCAAGAACCTACCATCGTGGAATCCACGTCTCGACACTCGAAATCCAAAACCTCCGAGAAACCGCCAAGCTAGCTGCGGCGCGCAAGCAATCGCTGATCTTCCTCCCATGCCACCGCTCCCACATAGACTACGTCTCACTGCAAGTGATCTGCTACCGGCTCGGACTGACCCTTCCCGTGGTGGTGGCAGGGGACAACCTTAATTTTCCCCTTGTTGGTCCGTTCCTCCAACATGCAGGGGCAATGTTCATAAGGCGTTCATTCAGCGGCGATGAGGTGTACACGGCTACAGTACAAGCATATGTTGATGCACTACTATCTGGTGGGTACAACTTCGAATGCTTCATCGAAGGCGGTCGTTCAAGAACCGGCAAGCTACTCACGCCAAAATTCGGCATCCTTAGTTTCATCTTAGACTCAATTCTCAGTGGTAGAGTCCAAGACGCTTGGATTATTCCCGTCTCAACACAATACGACAAAGTTCTTGAGACAGAGGCATACGTCAGCGAGCTGCTGGGAATCCCAAAAGTTAAAGAAAATCTCTGGGACTTCCTTAGCAGCAGCAAGTTCCTCAACCTCAACATGGGTAGGGTAGACGTCCGTTTCCATGAGCCTTGGAGTCTGCGTACCTTCGTCGAGGCCCAGATAGACAAGGTCCGGATCGAGGGCACAATAGGCGTAAGCCCCCCACTAATCAACCCGGGAGGCGCCGGCGTTGGTCAGAAAACCGTAGACAGAGCTGCCCCTGAAGTCCGCCTCAGGGTCCTACGAAGTCTGGGGTATAAAGTCCTCGGCGACATAAACCGTGTATCGGTTGTCATGCCCACTTCCCTGATTGGCACTATCTTGCTAACCCTGCGTGGCCGGGGAGTTGGCAAATCCGAGCTAGTCCGACGGATAGAATGGCTGCGCACAAGGATCCGAGCTAAGGGCGGCAGAGTGGCTCATTTCGGTGGTGCGGGGACCGAAACTGTTGTTGAGCGTGGTTTGGAGGTTCTCGGAGAACTAGTTGGTCGAGTAGACGGCCTCGCTGAGGAAACCTTCTTCGCGGTGGACCGGTTTCAGTTAAGCTTCTACAGGAACATGGTTATCCACCTCTTCATCAGCGAGACTATCGTGGCAGCAGCAATGTACACGAGGATCAAGCAAGGTGGCGGACCAGCCAACCAACGGGTGGAATACCAAACCCTGCTAGACCAAGTTTCCTTCCTATCGCAGCTATTCCGCGGGGAATTCGTCTTCCCGACGGACGGTCTCATCACGAATCTCGGCAAGACTCTTGCGGGCCTAGCAGCAGATAACGTAATCACAGTGACTAACGACCCCAGTGGCACAATTGCATACGTCGAACTCTCGGATGCGGAGCGCAAATGTGGTCGGGAGAACTTTGACTTTTACTGCTTTCTCATATGGCCATTTATTGAGGGCAGTTGGCTTGCGGGGGTCGCGATAATGGGCCTTATCCCGCCGAAAGGGATGGAAGAAGTATGGGTGGACCTACGTGAAGCCCAGGACATGGCGCAACTAGTACTTCCCCCCCTCCTCCCCCGCTATTTTTTTATTTCTTATGACTAACTCCCCAAAGATGGGAAAGACCCTCTACCACCAGGGCGATATCTCCTACTTCGAAGCTGTCAACAAGGAAACGCTAAAGAACGCTTTCCAGCGCTTCCAGGAGGAAGGCATAATCACAATCCGAAAATCCAAATCCGGCCGCACCCCGCCGCTAATGCGCGTCTCGCCGGACTGGATTGCGAATGGTCGGCTGTGGGAATTTGTCGAGAAGATCGCCATATCCCGGCGCGAGGGCAAGAACCGTCGCGACAACGAGAGCGTCAGCTTCCGCGTCCTGAAGCTGGCGGAGAAGTGCGGGCGCGAGCTGTTCGAGAGGGGCGGCGTCAGGGACGGGGTCGAGGGCGTAGAGGGGGGAGCGGGGGTGGAGGAACTGGAGATTGAGGTTAGTAAGCCCCGGAGGAGGGGTGGGAGGAGCGGGAGCAGGGGGGCGAAGTTATAGAGATGCGTATAGTAGATTTGATACCTCTGGGTGGGTTATTATTATTATTATTATTATTATTATTTTTGAGGGGGGGTTTCGAAAGAGAGAGAAAGAGAAGGGGATGAGTTTTAAAATTTACCACTACAAGTACGATAACTCATGTATAATATCTACACACACACCATCACTCGTAAGACGGAGTTTAGAATAAAGTACTGTATATACCGTATACCCTTTCTCCAGTAAGAATCAGTGTGTTTCCTTCTCCAGCCAGAATGTGATAGCCTATTACCTCCTACCTGTGCGGTAACTGAGTCAATAACACGAGCCTCAGCCTACTCGGGTACAAGTGCCAGGGGGGGTAAGTTCGGACACACCAGTTTGTGACCTCACCAGTTTTTAAGGATTTTACGCTGGTAAGCCACTTTGGTGTGTGCGAAACTCACCTCCCTGTGCCTTGTACGGTAGAGAGGTAGCACTGATGAAACGCTACCAATACTCGAGTACCGATCTGCGATGGATAGCGACAGGTCACATCCCTGCTCATCACTTTTTGGGATGACTTCCAGGTTCAGTCTCTTCTGCACGCCATATGCGGATACTGGTAAACGATCATTCATCAGGCATGTGATATCATAGATATATCCTTGAAGCACAGTGATAGATATTACTGAGTTAACGTAATTGTAGGGTAAGAGATATTGAAATTATTACCGTTCCATCGTTCATCTGTCTTTTTCTTTTTATCTACCGTGCGCGGGGTTTACATTTTAAAAACGATTTGGGGTTTTAGTGGTGCTATCCTAGATGCAACCACCTATTGCAACTTACGGAATTCCTGTGTGATTCCCTGTGCCGCACGATGGGTTTATTTGTTGTCTCTACCGGTACTCGAGAGCACTTACGCAGGATACTCGCAGATCCGAGCTTACCTGTCCAAGTAGAAAGTATAACCAGGTTGTCATATAATCTGATCGCTATAGCTTACCGTACTTGAATGAATGTATTACAAGTGTCATGTTATTGCGCTCGAAATGATGGTAAATTGAATGGAGACCATGAGCTTGACAGGGCGAAAGACTCCTTTTAATTTACAGTAGCTTACACCTGATATCCCATTATTTTTTTAGCAATTAAGCGGCGGTGGTCTTCTCCTTGGGAAGAGGCGTGAATCGCAAGTATGGCTTAACGATGCGGAAGTCAGGGAAGAGGGTCTAGGGCGTGTCAGCAACGTGGATATCGGGGGATATATTGGGATATATGATACCTTAGCCTCATCGTTGGTGACAGAGGGGTGGACAATAACATCGTCTCCAGGAACCCAGTTGATAGGGGTGGTGATACTGTTTCCGTGAGTTTGTTTCTTCCTAGAAGTAACAGGAAAAGGTGTAATCACCGGTGCTTGTCACCAGTCTGAAGAGAGTCGACAACACGGAGGACCTCAGCTGCATTACGCCCAGTAGAGGCAGGGTAAGACATGATAAGACGGATAGTCTTTTTTGGGTCGATAATAAAGACAGAGCGGATGGTGAAAGCGATTCCCTTGGAGTCAACATTGGTGGTGTCTTGGTAATCGATCCTGCCGAGGTCAAACTTAGCTTTTTATCCTTGTTGAATTTTTGGCCAGGGAACAAACATATCGTAAGCGTGCGCGATCTTCCTCTCCTTGTCTCCAATAATAGGGAATTTGAGGTTACATCCAGAGACCTCGTCGATGTCCTTGATCCATAGTCCATGAGACTCGATGGTGTTTGCAGAAAGGCCAATGAGCTTGACACCACGCTTAGTGAATTCAGACTCGAGCTTAGCAAAGGCTCCTAGCTCAGTGGTGCAGACGGGAGTGAAATCTTCGATGATCAGCGATGGAATGAAACATAAAGCGGAAAGGTGTGTTTGTACCCTCGGGGTGCGAGAAGAGAATAACCCATTTGTCTCCAATGAACTCATGGAACTTGATGGAGCCCTTGGAATAGTCAGTGAGAGCCCAACGGATGTTCTTGTCCTGGAATAGAGAGACAAACAGTGGTGGTTTCAGCTTCAAAGTCGGGAGCAATGCTTCCGAGGCGGAGACTAACTTAGAGTTAACGTCTATTTCCATGCAATCAATACAAACAATACCCACGATCCAGTGGAGGTCTGAGTGGCCATTGTATACTAGTGTGTGGATAGCTTCTGGTGAAAGAGGTTGTGTATTATTGAGTAGTTTGCCGAGTCTGGTGGGATAGGGGGAAGAAGAAGGGAAGTCGGGGGTAAATAAAGGGCGGAATGGCATGACTGTCGAAAAGAGGGGCAATGCGCCCCATCATCCCATTACAATACAAGCCAAACCCATCTCACGCAATCCAAGCTGAGCGTTGTCGTCCTGAAGAGAAAAAACCTAAATGATGCCATCAAAAAGTTTATCTATTGGTCAGTTCTTTATCTGTAGCGCCACCCGTTTTCAGAGTAGTGTAGAATTATCATTGGCATCCAAGAATATCTTTGTAGGGAATGATGCCTTCCTAAAAGGCAGAAATGACAGATCTAAGCCTAAATAGGCAGCAGTGTTGAGGAAAAACCGTCAAAGTGTCATGGATAGCAGGGATCAACTGGGAGATCACGAGCACAATATGGGCAGCTTGCCATGTTCTCGTACACAAATTTGAACCTTCCACACTCCGAGAAATCTTCTATGTGAGGAATACAATGAATAATCCCGAGTATTCCTATTTTTACGGTTTTTTCAGTTTTCTTAACTCAATTATTGAGGAATCAAAATATTTTTGATGTGCTTAAGGAAGATCGTACTTGTGTGTCTTACAGGTTGGCTACTCGTCCTTATCGTATCATACTTGGCATACTTATGCGCATAAAAATTTAACAGAAGCAGAATAATCATACCTTCCAGTGAACAAAGACTGCTGGAAAGCAGGGTAACATTCACAGATACTATCATACGAATTAAAAAAACATTTTTTTTAGCGAGGGATGTGTCTTGGTGGATTATAAGAGTGGGGTCAGCGCGGTATCATATCTTCGCTATGAATTTGTTGAGCTATGCCAAGTTGACTTTAGCATAGGTTATACCCTCCTCCGCTTGGCACGCCCAGAACAATAAACACTACTACTGCTGGGCCTTGCTGCCTCGTGTTCGCTCTTTTCGAAAATAAATCAAAAAACTGTCCCAACTACATTGTATCTATAGCAGGCGGTCATACTCTACCCTTGTCATCAATGGAGTTTTAACGGTTTCCGTGCAAGCATTTGGAGTATTTGGTCAGGTTGGGCAAGTAAGTGCTAGTGGCATTAGGGCTTTATAAAAGGGTTTGCCAATTAAATATATTAAATTTTGGATACGATCACGGCATATAATAAGCGGGTGCCACAAAAAGATCTATAGGAAGGGGATGGCTGATATTAAGGTATTTCACTTTATCGTTTAATAGGCTAGTGTATATATTGGGTTGGCGTGTGAAAGAGGTATGGTACTACGATATCGTAGTCCTTGATGCAGAGAGTTTGCATAGAGAAACATAGGTGATATTAACATAGGTCAATAAACGCATGCGGTAACTTGGCTCCTTGATCTTACTTGGTTGATATTTTGATATATAGAGGCTATGAGCCAATATTATAGCTACAATTGAGAGCCCTATATCCCAACTCAATCATACCCTTATTCCTTTACTAGTATGAGTATGATATATTATGATCTTGCAGCTGCCTTTGGGTATAATTTTAGAAAAAGTGGTTTCTAGAGATAATTATTTACTATAATATTATAAATGTATTATGCTTAAAAAGTAATAGGTTCCAGAGGCCCAATATTTGACAGGGTTTTATAGGTTCTTAATATATGATAGTTCTCATTTTTGGCAGCACCGCTAGCAACTCTCAGGTTAAACCATACAAACCATCTATTTTGCTCTAGGCACCAGTGGAATTGAAATTTGAGTTAATAAACTTGTGTATACTTAGTAATTATAATTTCTCAATAAGACTAAAAAACATCGCCTTAGCTCTTAGACGAATGCAGATTATAACAGTATGATATTGGTGTAGGGGATTTGCTCTGCTTAATAAAATTGTAAACAAAAAAGTTCTAATTCTGGCTAGAGGATCGTACCTAGAGCAAAAGCCAGGCTATCAGGCTACTCTGTTCTCTTTGGCCCCTCGTTTGTAGGTACTTTGCATAGTACAAAATTTTATTCCTAGATGCTATCCCTTGCTCCGTTGCCGAATTTCACGTTATTTTAGTATGTGAGATAAGATTTAAGTGCGCAGGCTAAGATCGGACTAAGATTTTAATGGGGGTTTAGTGACCCACCATGAGAGTAAACTATTCTCAATTGGTACTAATTCTCAGAAAAAAAAAAAAACATAGAACTAGAGATCGTGGAAGTGTGAAAAGCAAAACTCTTTGTAAAGAAACAATTGACAATGAGAGTATTGGTAGGAAGATTGCCTTGCTTTGCTGTGCTGGGGGGCCTGAGGATGACTGAGGAGAGTATTGCGAAGTTCGGGGGAGAGAAGTGGGCTAGGAGATCTGAGGTAGCGGCAAAAGACACAGAGTCTTTCTTTGCCTGCATATTGTAAAGCATGTTTCACAGGCTGTTTTCAGCAGACAGGTAGTTCATAATACTTCGAGATGTATCCTTTATGGCGGCTCGATCTGGTGTTTCTAGTTGGAATACTGCCAGGGCAGGAAGATCTGCCAGTATTCGGTTGAGCATGAGGATTTGTTTCTTGATATCGTAGATGCCCTGGATTTAGCTCATTATAGCCTTGATTCATCAACTCCCAGGCAAGATCCTCGTGCCATTTCTAGCGTAAGTATCTTTTTAAGGTTCGATGAGTAGGAAGTAGTTCATGGGTGATAATATAAGCATTTATTACTGTCATATCAAGGAGTTAAAAAAATAGTAGCATCCAGTTGTGAGCCACTAGTAGTTGAGTGGTATAATAGGCTCTATATTGATTGGCAATATCGACCCCGCCCATATTATTGTTATAATCGGCTGTTAAAGCTGGAACTGAAAGGCCCCTATGGGCATGTGAGCCCCAAACGCCTTGCACTGCCACTCGATTACAAGTGGTTTCTCTTGGACGGTGACGGTATCGATCCTTTCTATTATCCTCCTGACAGTTATGAGCTATAGTCAAAAGTCTTACTAGATTATTGTCTTGCCAGAGCACAGCAAGGACTTCGCGAACCCGGACAGCTGATAGAGTATTCTATGGTAGTGTGACTTTCTTCTTATCTACTTTAAGAATCTTAGGAAACTCAGCTGAATTGATACAGGCTGTTCTACAAGCACTAATTTCATAGGTGCGTAAAACCTGAAAAAGTGGTATATTGGTTAAGTAGTTATCACAGTATAGAGTAAAGCGATTCTCTTTATAGTGTAGCAGTAGGCAGAGCTTCAGGACAGCAAGAGAGGTAGGACTCAGTTTAATTGAGTTCTTGTAGCCAGAAATCAAATTCTGGCTCATAAAGGATTCCAGTTGAGAAGTAAAAATAAATTCAAAGGTATATCCTCCTTCTGCAAGAGCTAATACCTTATAGCCTAAGGGAATTGGCTTGCCAGAAATTGCAATCGTGTGAAAAGATGTAACGGAATCTACTAGTATCCCTACTACTCACTACACTGACATTGGATATTGCCTATTTGGGATTCCCTAGTAACGCATATATCTACTTTGTACCTTTCTTATTGTTATAGTTTCCTATTGGGTAGTACTTTTCTTTGTTCGCTTATTTGCTCCCTTTGCCCCTTGTACCTGTTACGGGGTAACTAACTCAAAGGAATAGAGAGAGCTAGGCCGTATAGTATTTGAGATAATGGAGGGAAGTCAGAAAGGCTCGAGTAATGATGGTTCGATAAAGGTAAAGTAATAAAGTAGAAGTTCTTGAATTTTAAACTTAATAACTTGTTATATTGTTAAGGTCTCTTCTCTGTTGCTTGATTTTCTCAAACTCTGGGGAATAGCCCTTACTACTTATACTAAATTCTTACTACTTCCTGTTTCCTAACAAATATGTATCTTTCTAAGATTTTAGCTTCGTTAAAGGAAGTGCGAACACTGTTTGATCCTGAATAATTGCCCCACTCGAACTCAGAGAACTCCCGATATCTATTTTATCTGAGGGTGTCCCCACTCTACCAGTAGATAGTCTTCGATCTCTTCGTCCTAATAGACTAAGTTCATGTATGCAGTCGCAATCCTAACATACCAATAGTCTTTTATCGTAAACTATCGAGTGATCAGCTCGAATAGACAGATAACAACACATAATGCATAATATGCATATGCACTGGATAAGGAATAAAGTATTCTCACTTTATCTTTCCAATCAGGAATCAGCTTCATAGAACGTGAGCTCTTCTGGTATCCTGAGTAGTTAACATAGATCCCTCTAGTTGCTCCTGCTACGGTGAGTTGAGGTTGGACATATGCTCCTCTATTACGGTGGTGCAGCCTCTACTAATAACACTAGTGGGCTATTCTCGTATGCATAACAGTACCCAATTAGGATACTCTATGCTTTTCTTACTATGTATTACTGGATTAGTACATTAGTAGTGATCTCTTGCTTGTTTGATTCCATTACTTATTTTGTTAGTTTTATCCTGTCACTTTTATGACATTGTTTAGGACCTTAAAGTTTCGCTACTCATGTAGCTTTGCATTTTGGTATTTGCTCTTGGACAGGATATTTGGTTATGTTTTATTTGTATTTAAAGAGTTCGAGATCCCCTATAGATTCAAACTCTCAAGCCTTACAGAAATGCTCTTCTTTAATATACTACAAGTTGAACGGTTACTTTATTAGTCCCTCATCTTTCTTATATCTCTTACAGAGATTCCACTTGACACTTTCCCTCCTGTCCTTCAGTATCGCCGGATCTCCCTCTGGAAATCTCGCGATATCTAGGAGCTGGTTACAAAGGACCTTCCCACAAATCGGATCATCATTTTATCAATTGCGACTGCTAAGGCTGGCCAGAGATACTGCTGAAATCGCTGCTGCAACTGCTCCGCTAATGGCAATAGTTCATAGTACCACTGGCATCTTGAAAGCGATCTCACAGGCTCGGATAATTGAAAAAACCTCTTAATTTGCTCAAACATTCGTAGGGTCATAAAGGTTATGATGCTATTTGATCAATTAACATACACAAGTTAGATCTTGCATTCTCTTTCAAACTAGAAATGTGGAGGGCCTAGTAGATAACTAAGAATCCACAACTTATATCTGCTGATCCCATATAATTCTCTATAGAGATAAGGGTTAACTTATACTTTTAGAATTTGAATAACCACACCGAGTACAGAGTGCAGTATTAGGAATAAAGTAAACTCTGAGAATAGGGCCGAAATATCTTACTAGTGAGCAGGACCATGATCATCACGGTGCCAAAAATTCATACTACTACTTCTTGGACTGTGAATCTCCATATATATCACAATTCCAATCCAGATCTTTAGATGTAAGATCTGTATATCCTTCCAAGGCCTTTGCCCCTTTCCTCCCATTCTCTTTTCCTGAGCGTATAGGTTCGTATTTCTTACAAGAAAAGCAAAAGTATCCTCTGTAAAAAAGAGCTTTAAAAAGCTCCCTGGAGACAGGATCGTGGTTGGATCAGAAGTGCATTCTCTCCTAGCAGAACTTGATTCAGATATATTTGGAAACTCCGGAGGCAGAATTACTCTTCTTGAGTGCTCGGGACAATGATATTGATATGGAGTAAATGGAGGAACCGGTGGTAGTTGGCATGAATTGCCGGTGCCAGGTCGGATTGTATTGTTTGGTACATTTTGGTAAACAGTGTCAAACTCCCTCATCCTGGAGTTTTGTACTTCACTTTCCTCTTTTCCTCTTCCTTCTTCTTCATAGTCAGCCACTTCGCTACTCATCTCGTTTCCTTGACCTTTCACGCTCTGTCCCAATATCCAAACAGCTTCTTCCTCACCGCTATCATAGACATCCATCATTTCAATGCCTGCTAATGTGAACTGCTCTGAGGATAGCTGCGTTGTAAGACGGTCGAACTCTGAACTGTTGGAGTAGCCAGTTGTGTGCGAGGTTGTGTGCAAAGTCTTCAGTAAGGTTATTAGCTGCACCTAGTATGATGGCACTTTGCTCACCTGGAGGGCCAAAATTTAAACAAAACAAGGGAAGCTTACCACGACAGCCGGAGTTCCGGTTGCGGGATATCTGGTGTAGCAGCAAGAGATCTGGGACTGTCGAGTGGACTGTAGTGTGTAGGCAGGTTCCTACAGTTATTATTTTTCTTCTCTGCTGTTCTCATTCTTAATAATATTTACATAGTTTCTCCACTACACTGCGATCAGTATCATGGGAGAAGTACACTTTTGACCTTACCCTATCAGTCTTGGCCCACCCACCAAGTCGATAATTCGAAAACGAGGTAAGGGATATGCCCGTGAATAGGTGAGTCATTTTAGCGAGCATGCCGTAACAAAAACAACGAGCAACAGAGCGTGTACTTTTTTCGTTCCATTTACTAGCGCGAAGCTAGGCTGCCCAAAGCCGCCCGAAGAGGACTTTCTGGCTGTGAAAAAGGCATGATTATATAGTCTTTATCCCTTAATTGAAGCATTTTTACTGTTTGGGATGAGCCAAAGTTGCGACGCACGGTATATATATGTATTTTTCAAAGGCTTAAAGTGGGTTGGGCTTTCGTAGTAGTTATTTGAATGGAAATAATTGAAAACTAGCGCTTCTCATGCCCCATACATGCTCGAGCGGGTACTTTTTTATAACACACTTTTGGCATCCGTACCTGTGAATGATGAACAATGGAAAATTCCTAGTTTGACTTAATGTTCTATTGATACATCTGGAGGGCACATGACAACTTGGCTGAGAGTTGAAACTCGCTGACAATAGCCCTCCATCATAGCTTCCAGTATAGTGCTATCTCATAGTCTAGACTCCAAAGTTGAGACTTCAGGGTACTTCAGAACGTGTGCCTGACTTAACGCTTTTTGGCACTCGACACTGAAAATGCCTCTTCTGATATATTAATCTAGGATCAACAAGGACCTCCCAATCTTGGAAAATCCTCTCTATCATTTTCCCTTACTCTCTCTATTTGATAAATGTTCCTCACATTTTTTGAATAACTTGGGATTGCTTGACTTCGCCTAAAAGTGTGGGGCACGTTTTAGAGCGCACAAGCCATACTCGGGGACTTACCGGTGCCGGGGCCTCGATGGCGACGCGGATGAAACCGGGTAACCGGTACTATCACCGGTGCGGTGGTTTGCTGATCCCGAACCTTGAAGCGGGATTCGGGATTTGGCTAGAGTCGAGAAGGATGGGGCCGCCATCTGAAGTGGCTTCATGACATATAGTAGATCCACAGCATCAAGTCCCAAGGGGGATCACAGAACCACCCGAATCCTGGCCATGATATCTCCTGCCATTGGCAATTCTAGAGGCATGCTACTGCTAGCATATCCGTATATAAGCCTGTCTCGACCTTCTCTTTCCCTACAGTTACAGATCAAAAATAACTGAACACCCAGGGCAACTGTTGGAACTAGATAAGCAACTCGCTTATTAGGACTAGCTGTTGGAATGGTAAAAGTTTTTCCCGTTGCTACCTTGGCGCGTTTAGCTTATTTTGATATGTGGCTATCCCTTGGACGGATAAGACTCTCAAATCCGTTGCATGGCTCGTGCGCATTTTACAGAGACTTGATTGGAGGACAGCTAGGCCGTGATTAGGAATTGTGAATAATTTCTCGTCACTAAGAAAAGTGATGTCGCACAAGTTTTGCAACAAGTTTGAGAGTCTCAGCTAAGGGATAATATGCATAGATCTCGAGATATGCAACTAGCCCGTTAGAAATATTGGAGGTATTTCTTTTTTTCCTGCACCTTCGACCCCCGGGCTTCCATTCAGCAACTTGGGCCGGCAATAGGGTTTCGGCCAGGTTGCCCGTATTATGTGCGGTAGCGATCCAGTGCCATGATGGAGTTATGTTGGCAAGGTTTTGCTTGGGGCCCCAAGAGATTACGGAGACGCGGATCCCACTGTCTTCTAGGGATTCATGTTCGAGTCCTTCAAAACACAGAATCTGTCCCTATAAAACTAACTGCTCTTCACACGGAACCAATTCCTTCTTCCCCTTTCCTCTTCAGTTAAGTCTGATCTGGGCCTCTAGCATCAAGAGACCCCAATTGAATGAGTTACTGTTTTGGGTGCCATGCCACGACCACGAGCACCCTCAGAGGAACCTAAAATGAGTGCACACGCCCTCCCTGAAGTTCTTAGATCTGAAAAAGCTATCATCGTAGAAGTTTCATCGGCCTCGTCGTCTGTGGAAAAACCGCCGCCCGAATCTGATTATCTAGAATGGAACACCCCTCTAGAGGCTCTCTATGTGGACCTGGAGCAACTCCCTAGCTCAGTAACGCGCTATACGGATCCATTCAGTTGGCCGAGAACGCAGAAGAATGCGATCATGGTTTTAGCGGGGTTCTCGACAGCTCTGGGATCATATGCGGCTGGGGCTTATACTAGTGGAATGGATCAAATGATGGAGGAATGGAATGTTAGCAGAGTGGCACTGTTGGTTGGAATCACTGTATTTACAATTGGGTTTGCGGTGCCGCCTATGGTGCTGAGTCCGTTGTCTGAAGTTAGTATTGCGAGTTTTTTGCTTGTGGCTGTGGCTTGAGTCTACGAGCTCAAGAGTGAGGATCTGTGTTGTGATTCGCCGGGAATACCGATATCGGTTCTGTGGGTTGGGGGAATGGTGCTGATTTGGTGGTCATTAGGTGTATGGGCGACGATATATTTACTTGATCACTCTTGGGCTCTTCAATGGTTTGTCTGGCCCATGTTTCTTGAGTTTCATAACTTACCAATTCTTAGTCTGTCATCTTTCCTCGGCTTTATGCCGCTCGTACCCTTGGATGATGGTCACTCGCTTCTTCATGGGTGTTGGCGGAAGTACTTTCGGTCCTATGGTCGGCGGTATCATATCAGATATCTTTCATGCACCAGACCGTGGTTTCCCAATGACAATCTTCTCAATGTTTGGGCTCTCCTCCATCGGTGTTGGGCCACTTGTGAGCGGTGTAATCGTGGAAAATCTATCTTGGCGATGGATCCATTGGGTCCAATTGGTGATCGGTGGGGTATCGATGGCAATAGCTTTTCTTATTCTAAAGGAAACTAGGGGAAGTGTGTTACTGAGCCGTAAGGCTAAGGTCCTAAACAGGTTTCTCGATGAAAGAGGAGACCAAGGGAAGAGATGGAAAGTGAAGGCAGATGAGGAAAGAGAGAGTTGTGCTCGTACAATCAGGGTATCGATGACTAGGCCGTTCAAATTGCTTATTACTGAGTCTATCGTATTCTGGTTTAGCTGCTGGGTGACGTTCGCATGGGGAGTTCTATACCTGTATGTTAACGACCACCGGAGTGTATTGAAGGCTATTTCTAATACGGTTACATGCAGGTTCCTGGAGGCTGTTCCCATAGTCTTTATAGAAAGCCACGGGTTTACTATCGCCCAAGTTGGCTATGCGTTCACAGGTATTTACCATCATTGGTTGCACTCATCCACCGTTAACGCCGGACAGGAGTGATTGTCGGTGGCGTGCTAGCTTTATGCTGCAACTCCTTGATAGAAGTTGGCACAAAGAAATACTTTTCAAGCCTAACCCTAAACCCCGAAGTCCGGCTCTACTCTGCCTGCACAATCGGCTGCCTCCTGCCAATAGGGTTGTTCTGGTTTGGCTGGACTTCCTCCCCGTCCCAGCACTGGATACTCCCTGCTATGGCCGTCGGCTGCGTAATAATGGGGATCTACTCCATTTATCTCTCTACTTTCAATTATTCCGCTGACACGTACCACCGGTACGCAAGCTCAGCACTGGCCGCCCAAAGTTTCTGCCGAAACTTTTTCGCCGGTGGGTTTCCGCTCGTAACAGACTTGATGTACCACCGTATGGGTTTTGCTGGGGCTTCGAGTTTGCTTGGATGCGTAGGGGCGCTGCTGGCTATTGTGCCCTGGGTTTTAGTGTTTTATGGGACGAAGATTAGGGCTAGGAGCAAGTTTGCTAGGGTATTCGAAACCACGCCATAATCGTTATGGTGCAATTGAAACTGATGTTTGGGTAGGAACTCGTGAACACTTGAGGCAACGTTTCCTCAGATTGTTTCAACAGACAGAATCATGAAATATTATCATGTGTTGTTTTTCTATTTATTCTAAGGGCTTGCCCAATGAAGTACCCATACATACATATATACATACATACACATGGGGGTGGTTAGGATAATTGATCATTATCACATTTGTATATAGCCTCCTAGAGGGAGTTGCTATGTAATGAAATCTGTTTATTATTTAACGCGAGCCAGGCTCAAAGATTGTGGGCAAAGAACCTGCCCGAGTGAGTGTAGATGAGTTCTTGTTACTAGCCATGCTACCTCTCCAGACATACGGGAGCTCACTGGCTTCTTTTGAGCCCTCTCCGTACTACAAACCTTGTGGGATCGAATAGAGTGGAGAGAGCCACTAGATCACAGCACTCGAGACCAAGGATAGAAAGGATCTCAGTGCTGCTCGACTTTGAACTTAAAAGTCTAAGATTTGGGTGCGGGAGCCAAAATATTTAAGATCGCCCAAGAGGGGGTAAAATTGGTGAATATTTTTTGGGATCCCATTTCAGATGAGCGCCGCCGCAGCTGCCTAGATCTGCAGACTGTGCTCTGGTGTATGGCGTCTAAATCAAGTGAAGGACTCACAAGAGAAATCGCTCGACTGTGGAGAATGCCTTCAGACCCTCAGGACCAGCGACTCCTCACCTCTAGTTCTACCAATACAGTACTCGTGCGAGTACAGTGCTGTAACTCCAACCAGTGCCCTATGGTGCACTAACCCTGTCAAATATCCAGGTGTGTTAGTAAAAATCGGAAAACTGATATTTATTTTGATCCCATGTGCAGGCACCAGGAGAGATGCAAAATGACCCTTGCCTTGTACTCGAGTACGAAAACGACTCCCTGGTATTTATAAACCTCTTTAAAGGCAAGCGTTATGTTTCCCGATTTTTGCGGACACATATGAACACTCACGGCGCCGGTTTGCTCTACCGTTTCCTATCGTGGTATGGCCCCTTCTCGGATGTTTCAGCCAATAGGATAAGTGAAGCAGCCGCAGTTGCAGCAATGGCGAAGTGGTGAAGGACACCTTAAAACCGAATAGTAACACTAGCTACCTCCAATATGTGCGTGGAGCAAAGAAATTTAAATTGAGTTCTTAAACTCTAAGTTACATCAAAATTATCATTCTCACCACGAATGATACATCTGCTAAGTTCCTCATGAAAGTTTGTTGGCTTGTTGGTAAGGCCTTTCAGATGCCCTGGTGGTGAGGCCCTTTATTGTTGATGGTATAATAATCCCAGTAGTAGATCGTTGTATTAGCAGTACCGAGGAGCGCAAGTAACAGGAAGCGCAATACTTGTAGTATGGAGGAGCACTAGGGCATGAACGGATAAGGGTACGAGCGGAGATAGGGCTGTAAGAACATACACCTAGACTATCCACTTCTATTCTCCCAACTCCCCCAGAGAATTTATGGAGGTGTCACGATGGTGTGTAGGTGTTGGTGAGAGGAGATGTCGAACACGTCCTAGGTCCTTGAGGTTCAATAGGGGTCCTCAGACCTTAGACGGATTTTGGATAGGTTCGGAATGGAAATTTGTCATTAACGCTAATTGGTTGAAATTCTGATATGTGACCGAGCTGAACCCAACCGAACCGATCTTCCCATCCAGCAAGAGTAGGAGATGGGAGGGTTGCGAGCTAAGAAATGTAGTTCTGGTAGTTCTCAACCCATCCACTACCAACCATCCCGGATTCAGGATCCTCAAACCTTTTTCTGGGATCGCTCATTTTATTGGCTCCTTGGTTGACACACAATCAACCCACCCCGAACCGATCCAAAACCCATCCAAGGGTTTGAGGACCGCAAATGTTTTGTGAGCGAGGTTGCAACCGTCCCCCGATGCATTTTACTAGCCAAAAAAAAAGCTCGAGGATGAGCGATAGTCTATCAATAGGAAATAACAGAGCAAATCGGCACTGTAAGTCAATTAGCTAATTTACTCGAGTACTCGAGCACAGTGTTACTGTATGAGTACGTCGCAAACCACCTACCGAACTCCTGTCGCACCATAAATTGTGATTTCTTGTGAAGCAAGGATATGATGAATACCCATAGTCTTGGCTGACGTAACATGACGAACATCCGAACCAAACCCTCAAAACCCTGTCTCTGTCCGCTCCCTATCAGCATCTGCTCAAGCACCGAGAATTTAGAAATTCTTAAGGAACAAGAGCAAGTCGGGAAAAAAAGGAAAAAAAAAGCTGGTCCTTATACCATAGACCCATCTTGGGCTATTGTGACGGCATCTTCTCCAGACTGGGTAGTGATCACTTGAATTGTTATTGGTTTTCAGGATCAGCTGTTGGTATTGAAGGTAAGAACGGGTCTTGGGTGCAAAGCTTTACCTCGAGCTAGATATTTTTTTCACTAATTCCGCAATTGAGAATACTTAGATATCGAAGACCTAAGGGCAAAAAAAATTGCACTTCCTTTCGTTCCTCAGGGGTTCTTGAGCTCGCAATTACTTGACACGAAAAATCCTGGATTTCTTTGACGGGCCAAGCACGCATCATACCTTATCACACGTGCCAATAGTATGTCATAAGTCTTGGATTTCGTAGACGAGAATGTGTCTTGGTATAAATAGGCCCCATGCACTTTTATGTAGAAGGGAGGTTAGCTACAGTATTTAGTAGGCCATCACTGCCCTCCACCTCAGCAATCGAATTAAAAAAACTGCGATGTCTGGCTTCCTGGGTCGCCTCCGGCGTGGTGCTTCACCGGCTGCTGAGAAGCGTATGCATCCAGCTACCCCCCGAGCGAGCACTACAAATCCTAATAGCCTAGAACGGATCCATACCGGGACGACCGCTGCGGGGAGAGATGTAGAAGCTGGGGAGGAGTACGAGGGCTGGGTTGATCCATATGGAGGCCCACCTACGATTAAGCAGTGGCTTAAGTGGTATTGGCATGATGTGTTTGCGTAGGCCCCCTGCACTCCAGATTCAACTCGATGAACGCAGAATTGATAGCGGTATAGATTCATCTTTTTGGGCGCGATTTCGTTATGGCTTCTTATGTGGAGTCCAATTCCTTATCGGAAGCTATTCGCTGTGACAGTCAATCCAGGAAAAAAAGTAGATGGGTGGGTGCTCTCTCTGGATCTAGCCTTCAATCAAATATAACTAACCAACCCAATCAGTTCCTCCGAGATCATAAACCCTTCTTTCGCCTACCCGAAACGCAAGCAAGTCATTCCCATCATAGCCGACGCCATGATAGCAGTCTTCGTCCCCATAATCTCTATAATCCTCATTAATATCTTCGGAATCGCGACCCACGGCCCACAGGGGAAGCGTCTACGCATGACCGGCAAGCATGGCGGTGCCCTGCTAGGTCGCGGGTCTTTCTGGAACGTCAACAACGGCTGCATGGGCGTAATCTACTCCGTCATGACCGGGGCTACCCTACAAATCATCATAAAGTTAGTGATAGGAGGGCTGAGGCCACACTTCCTCACAGTCTGCGATCCTCAAATCGACGGTGTTCAAGGAATGGGATATGGCAGGTTATATTTCGACACAAGTGTCTGCAGAGACCACACAGATCCCAAAAGGCGAGACGAGATCGCCAACGCGATGCAGAGCTTCCCATCCGGCCACTCCATCGCCGCCTGGGCCGGCCTCCTCTATCTAAGCCTCTACTTCAATGCACACCTAAAGATATTCTCAAACTACCATCCCTCGTACTGGAAACTTCTCCTCTTCATCGCTCCCATGCTGGCTGCCACGCTTATCGTCGGCTCACTAACGCTGGACATGAGCCACAACTGGTACGACATCATCGTCGGCTCAGCATTAGGGGTTGTTATGGCTATTCTCTCATACAGGATGTGCTTTGCCGCGGTTTGGGACTTCCGCTTCAATCACATCCCGCTCGCTCGGGATCCGCGGATCCCGGGGTTCAGTTACAGCATCGAGGAGTTGGAGGATTGGAGCGGAGGGTGTGCTACTAGAAGGGGAGGCTGGGGTATTGCGAGACAGTATGCGACATTTAATCATGGGTGGGGTGCCCCGGGCGATTGCGCATTCCAGAGCGCTGGGGTGAGTGCTGGGTTGGCGGGTGTGGATTCTCCGGGCGGATGGAGGCACCGTCGCCATGACCATGAATGCTCGAGTAGAATGCACAACGAAGGGAGTGCGGCGAGGGAGCCCGCTGTTTAACTCCAGAACTAAAAATTTGGTGTATATTTCCTTGAATGTCACTTTTGTTTCTCCCCTTTCTAACTTCATCGTTCCATCTCATTTCACAAGACTACAAATGATACCCGTTCGTTCACCACCTTCTGATCTTTCATTCCTATATATCCCCTGCCCCGCTATACATACACCCATCCATCCTGTACCTTAATACCAAATAAAATACCGCGAACGAAGGACTACTACACTCACAATTACCTAACGCTCCCTCATCCTCCTCCTTGACAGACATTTGGGCATAACAGGGCCACCCTTCTCCTACGTATAGCCGATGGTACCGAGAAAACAAAACTCCCACTCACCATGCAAGACACTCACCCGAACATCCGACACAAGCCCAGGTTAGAAAAAAAACTAACCCCCACTATTTATCACGTACATCCTGCCGGATCAGGGAGCTTGACTAGTGATTCATGCATTGTCACTCGGGATTCGGAGTCGGGTGAGGCGGGGAGTGAAGGCCGCAAGAAGAGTGAGCAAACACCAATAACGGTAGGTGTACATTGCCGTTTTGTTTGTTGGTTAGGTTGTGCCTGTGTATCGTTTGCGGTAGAGGTGGATCTGTGGATCGGCGGATCGGCAGTGACTAGAAATATAGGGTCGGTTTTCTCTGCGGTGGAGGGATGGATGTTTGGGGAAGTTGGCGTCTTCTGAGATTCTAGATGTCGGTAGGAGATACGCAGTTTGGAGGGGTACGAGCTCCGAAAGGGCATGTTGAAGCCGCTTTTCGGAAGGGCTCCGAGGGTTCGTGTCTGTCTGTCATTTTCCATAGGAGAGGGATTATCCCCCGTTCTCTTGACGGCTGTGAATACCTGCACTGATGGGTTGCTCGTGATGAGCCGCTCCTACAGTCCTAACCCATGATTCAACCGCAATGCCGTCTCGTCCAAATTTCACCGTTGAGCAAAATAGGAACCGCAGATCCGGCATTGCCCTAAACGACAATACAGCAAGTCTCGTAGCGACAGCGCCAAGTAGCTAGGCGAGGGTGAAGGAGGCGTCAGTACAAAAAAAGGTTCAGAGAACAAAAAGATCCGACAACGACAGGATTTGAACCTGTGCTCGCGAACGAAACAGATAACTAGAATTTTAGGTATTCGAGTCTGTCGCCTTAACCACTCGGCCACGTTGTCTTGATGTTTGTATTCTACTTCGTACATATATATAATAAATCTTTATTTGTGATCCCACATTGCTTACCTAAACTCTGTTTCACAAACCCCCACTGCGACTCTACCGCTCTTATTCTCCAATAGTAGTTCTAAATTCAGATCTTTACCAGCCCTCGCTCATCCTCAGTGCTACCATATTACTTTTCGCTCGTTCGCCCTTCCAGTTTGTTTCATTCAGGAGGGTTACCCTGCCTTCCCTGACGTCGACTGCTGCTGGAGACTCCTTTTCAACAACGTTTCCCCCAAATCTAATAGTCATGGGATCGAAAGCTTCAAGGCTACTAGGCGCCTCAAGCACTCGAAAATACCCCACTCGGGCGCCACAAGTAACAGAATCACCTTCCTACCAGGCGCATGGCCCAGTGCAGGCCAGCCACAATAAAACTCAGGGTATGCATAACAGCACCAACTCAAAGGCGACATCCGATAATTTCTCGGAGCTGTTGCTCTTTGTGCCTAAAAGATAAAAGGGGAAAACACGACTAATCAATGGGCTGTAGATATTCTACGCGATGCTCAGGATCCAGACTACCAGAGTATGCTGAGAAGAGTGGGAGTCGCCGAGATATTGGGCCCTGCGAGAAACGTAGCTGTGAGCGAGAAGGTGAGTGAGCATGTCAAGTTGGATGAGTTGCAAGGATGGGATTGGGGGCCTTTTTTCCTTTTTTTCTTCCATGGTTGTGATTGTTGGTGGGAAATTCAAGTGATGCTTTGTTGTTGAATTGTTAGACTGACAAAGTGATGTGTGGACGGGGAGAGTTGTAGAGCTCGAATTCTCTTCATACGATCTCCCGTCGCCAGGCGCTCCACGACCAGCAGCAGATAGAATCTTCGAGTAAGCAGGGCCGAGACAGGCGTACGTGGGTCGACACGTCGACGATATTTGAGATACTGAAGCTTAGGGATGAGAAGAAGTGGGTGGCCGAGCGCATCGAGAAGGAATTGGGGTTAGCGCCTGGTCTTGTGCATAGGTTGGGGGATAGGGTTGGGAAACCATGAGTATGGATGAGAAGCAGCGTGGTGCGAAATGGTCAGTTAAGGCTGTGAGCTCAGCAGAAAAAAAAGAAAAAGGGTTCGCATGAAATTGTGCGACTTATCAATCCCCTCGTAATTGAGCGACGTTTGCGAACGTGACTGCTATTGCACACCGCAAAAATTCGGCCTCCTTGCTTAGATCTTAGTGCATGCAATAGCGGTCGTATCCGCAAACGCGCTCAACTGCAAGCATATTGGTCCAGTCAGTGGCTAGCCGATACTCTTGGTGTGTAGCGCAATTTTACACTCTTTTCTTTTGATTACCTCTCAGAAGAAAAGTCATCATGTACCTTTGTTAATTCGGGGACCAGATCCTTCTTTTCTATAACCCCGAAAGCAGTGAGTGTCCAGTGGGAGCACGTTCCACGCGTGCACATTTCGATAGGACCAGGGGGAAAAAAG